>CM016622.1:3824068-4408866 GCA_005393395.2 Gossypium australe | reverse complement strand
GATCGTAGTATTGAAGCGAACTCTGAAGCTTAAGAATCTTTTACACGAAGGATCTGCTCGAAAAGATTCGGGACGAAGAAACATGGAGAAGTTCATACGTCGGATATCTAAACTTGTTACAACTAAACTTGTTTTCCTTTTACAACTAAACTTGTTTTCCTTTTATAATGCTTTCTTAATCGAGTCATTCCTTATCAATTTTCTTGTTGCTTTGAAATAAATATGAGGAACACCTTCCATGCCTACTTTGCAGTTTTCATGCATTTTTCTTATGTTTCATTTTGAAGATGAATAGTAAAATTACACATTCTAAACGAAAAGAATATGGAGCATTAACTGGAGGAGAATTGGGTAGGAGCTTCAAAGCAAGGACAAAGTTCAACATGGGGCGAAAAAAAAAAAAAAAAAAAGGGGAAACACGAATTACTCGTAAACCCGAGGGCGGGTATCAGCCTGAAGAAAGTCAAGAGTTGAAGCAACGAACACAGGCTACCGTGAAAGTCATAACGGAGAGAGATACAGGACAAACAAGCCCGAGACACATGGCATAATCATGTAGACATTAGGACAAACACATGCATATCATGACATCATCACGCATGACACATACAGGCACACCAGTAAAGCAAGAAGTCTTGACAATTGTTGCACCAAATCAGAGGAAAAGAAGACATTCGAGCCCCACCAAATGATATATTTGGAGATTTCCTTTCAAAAATATCAACTCATATCAGAGAGAAGTGAGTTGAGCCTCGGGGTCACACCCTGAGGTGTCTTTTAATTTCTGTTCAAAATATCAACTCATATCAGAGAGAAGTGAGTTGAGCCTCGGTCACACCCTGAGGTGTCTTTTAATTTCTGTTCAAAATATCAACTCATATCAGAGAGAAGTGAGTTGAGCCTCGGGTCACACCCTGAGGTGTCTTTTAATTTCTGTTCAAAATATCAACTCATATCAGAGAGAAGTGAGTTGAGCCTCGGGTCACACCCTGAGGTGTCTTTTAATTTCTGTTCAAAATATCAACTCATATCAGAGAGAAGTGAGTTGAGCCTCGGGTCACCCCCTGAGGTGTCTTTTAATTTCTGTTCAAAATATCAACTCATATCAGAGAGAAGTGAGTTGAGCCTCGGGTCACACCCTGAGGTGTCTTTTAATTTATGTTCAAAATATCAACTCATATCAGAGAGAAGTGAGTTGAGCCTCGGGTCACCCCCTGAGGTGTCTTTTAATTTCCTTTCAAAATATCAACTCATATCAGAGAGAAGTGAGTTGAGCCTCGGGTCACCCCCCTGAGGCGTTTTAATCTCTTTTCAAAATATCAACTCATATCAGAGAGAAGTGAGTTGAGCCTCGGGCCACCCCCTGAGGTGTCTTTTAATTTCCGTTTTTCTTTCAATTCCTGCTTGCAAAAATTAGTTCATATTACGAGAGGTCGAAGTATTTTCAATTTCTGTTTGACAAATTTCAAAAAAAAAAAAAAAAAAACCTCATGAGAGTGTGGTTGAGCCTCGGGGCACACGCGGAGATACTTACAGAAGGAAGACCGAAGTCGTGTTGAGCAAATTTGACAAAGAAGTTCTAGTGGACAAAGAAGATTGAACAAGAGCAAGATGAACTAGGGGTTATATCTCTCAGAAGTAGCAGTGGAATAGAATGAAGATCGAAGCCCCCCGAAGATAGCGAGGAAGCAGACTGAAGATAGAAGATTTGGCACTCCTGATGTCACGAGAGCAGAATGAAGATAGCAAGGAAACAGTACGAAAAGTTCAGATTTGTTTCCTCAAATCCCGGTGGAGAAGATCAAAGCCCTGAAATCACATCGAAGCCGATCAAAGCACTGGCAACTGTACCCTTGAAAAAGCAGTGGAATAGGAAATGTCATCTCCGTGAAGATATAACGAAACAGTGAACCGGGTCAAAGCGGCAAGTTACAGTTGAGTTTGAAGCTGTTTGAAGAGGACGAGGACCAACAAGTCAAGGCTTGGCCAAGACCGGGCAAAATTGGTTCTTTATTGTCTTTGCTCTATTATCGTTTCACGACAATGAGCAAAGAGGGGCAGCTGTAATCACCAATTTTGGCCCGGGTCATTAACCCCGGGCCCATTACAAACAAATTACGCCAGGCCCAAAACACAAAAAAAGAAAAATTAAAAGACTAGGGTTTTGGAACCCTAGCCACCAGCGCCGCAACTCCACAGCCACCAGACCACGCCTGTTTGTCGGCCACCATCTCCACTATCTGTAAACCTGCAAAAGAAAGCCACCACAACAGCACCAACGGCAGAAAAGAATAAAAAAGGAAAGCGTTGTATTTTGATGTTAACATTCGGCTATATAAGCCAAGCAAAATTTTTGTACAAGGGGGGGACTTCCGAATCGAAAAAAAGAAAAGAAAATCAAAGTCATCAAGTGTAAAAGGGATTTTTTTTAGGCTCTTTCAAAAAAGGACGAACGCTTAGAAAAAAAAAGAAAAAAACAGAAAAGTTCAAGGTGGATTCCTTTTTTTCATTTTTGAGTTATTTACTGCTATTTTTTTATTTTTTTTTATCTTTCGTTATTTCAAAAAAAAACTTTGTGAATGGAATCAAAAAAAGAAGGGTGAAGAGGGGGTTCCCCGTTTTGGGATGAATATCAAAAGGATAAAAGGGAAATAGATTTCGTAAAGGCGTTTTCTTATTTTCGGTTTCTTTTGTTCATCGTTTCTTCTTGTAGTTTTTTAGTTTTTGTTTTAATAATAATAATAAGAAGGAGCCTTACCTGAACCCCGGGCCTTTGAACATCGCTGACCACTAACACGGCGGCGGCACGGTGGCGACATGGGCAACGAGTAAGGAGTTCTCTGCCTTTTCGTCATGTTTGAGAGAATAAAGAAATTGAAGCTTAAAAGTTTTTTTCTCTGAACCTGATTTGAAATGGAGCAAAACAGAAGATGGGTTTTAAAGCTTTAAACAAAACGACGTCATTTGGTGGGGTGGGATTTGTGTTTTGGCTTTAAGTGGGCTATTTACTGCATTGGTCCTTCCCCGTTTATTTTATTCGCAATCTTGTTTTTATTTGATTTTAATTTTAGCTCTTAAACTTAGTTCCGTCTCCAATTTAGTCCTCTATGAAACGCAGTGTTTGGGAAGAGGGGGTATTTTCCGTTCAGCCCTTTATTTTCACGCGCATTTATATTAGGCCCCTTCCCCTTTTTATTTTATTTCAAATCGACCCCAAAATCAGTTTTTTTATCCAATTCGGTCCTCCTTTAGTTTTTTTTAATTATTATCATTAATTATTTTATTGTTATTATTATTACTATATTGTTATTACTATTATTAGTTACTATTATATTATTATTAGCTATATATATATATATTTACTATTTCGTATTATTATTATTATTATTATATATATTATATACATCGTGTATTATTATTATTACTATATTAATTACTATTACTATTATTATTACTATATTTATGCTGTACATATTTCATATTATTATGACTATTATTCTATTTTGGTATCATTATTATTGTTTTATCATTATTGTTATATTATTATTATTATTATAGTTATATTATCATCTTGTACATATTTTTTGTATTATTATTATTATTATTATTATTATTATTATTATATATTATTGTCATATTTTCTATATTATTATTATTTTCACTATTATTATTATTATTGTATTATCACTTGTATATACCGATTTTATTATTAGTATTACTATATTATATTAGTATATTGTACATATTTGTGTCAGTATTATTTTTATTTTGTTATTACTATCATATTATTATCACATCTATCATTATACTATCGTTATTATTATTATTACTATTATCATTACGTCCATTGTTATTAACGTCGTTTTTTTTGTTTTGCATTTCTTTGTTATCATTATCGTACCTTATCTCCTTAATTTTGTCTTTGCTTCTGCACATTTTATTGCGTTTTATTTATTCTTGTTTGCATCATTTCACGTAGATTGGTGACTTTGAAACGTATTCCGACATTTTCTCATTTTTTTATTCATAAAAAAGAGGTTTCACAAAGATAATATTCATGAATTTGGGAATTCAAAACTTCATGCCCAATCGTGCTGGACTTTGACCTTTTTGTTTGACCGAACAAGTGGATAACCTTTCAACTTTTCAAATAAGGTGATATTGTGCATTTGGAAGTTCGAAAAGATCGTGCCCAATCGTGCTGGGTGCGTTTGTCTTTCGTATGACCCAATGAGCAAATACCCTTTCCAAAATTTCAAGAATGGTTACTTGGAGAATTTCAGAGACGACCTTGGATTCAAGGACTTAGATTATCGCGTCCAATCGTGCTGGATGTGAAATTCTATTCCTTCGGAACAAGGGAATATCATTATTCGATCAAGTATTTTTTTTTTCTTTTTTTTTTTTAAAAATAAAAAAATAAAAAGAGCAAGATTTCAAAAATCATTTCTAACTTTTCGACATTAGGACATCGATTAATCAATTTGGTACCGATTTTGGGCGTTGCGAGGGTGCTAATCCTTCCTCGCACGTAACCGACTCCCGAACCTGTTTTCTCGAATATTCGTAGACCAAAAAAACCCGTTTTAGTAAACTGAAATGTTTTATTAAAACAAAGGTGATTCGATCACACCTAATAAAGGTCGGTGGCGACTCCCCTTTTTTTTATTCATTTTCAAAACCCAAGTTCGATTCTCGTTTTGTCAAAAAATGGTTACGACAGTATCAAGTCAAAAAAGCTCAGGCAAAATTAACGCGCTCAAGAAACTACAACCAAATACAAGTTCAAAGGAGCAGATCTCGGAAGAGTCCATTTACTCCTCTTGGATGCATCCAACTCATTGACATTTTCTGCCAAAACAAGGTATATTATTAATTTCAGATTGGATAAACAAGTTTTACCACTGGAGTCTCTTTCGAAGCATATAACGCAAATATGCATCTGTTCCATAAGGGCCGATTCCCATATATTTGCACATATTTACCAATCGAGGCCTAGCAGAAGAAAATGGAAAAGCAAACATGAAACAGAATCACACAATCTTGCTTAATTAATAATCCAATTTAAATTAATAGTCATTCAAATACAAAAACAACTAAAATGGAGACTAACCTGCTGATATTTTCCAGAGTGAGATCATCATTAAACAGCTTGGCAAAGCCAATTATCTCCTCATTAGGTGCACCAGAACCCCTTCTGACCTGAAAAATACCAAGATATCAATTTTCAAAGTTAAGTAATGGGTAATGGAAATAACAGAAAATGGATACAAAAAATTGTGAGATGGGATCTTACTCTATTCAAAAATTCAACAAGATCTTCTGCAGTCCTCTTAATTTCTCCACTCCTTGAATTTTGAACCTCCTTTGCCATTTCTTTAACTGTATCTTGAAGGAACTTGGCATATTCAATTCTTGCATGGAGCTTCCTTTTCAGTGCTTCCTAATGTTCAGCAAGTGAGAAGAAATGCATTGAAGGAAAAAAGGAGGGAAGGAGAGCAGTGGCATGCCACAGTGATACGCACAGTTTCTGCAGTAAACACAACAAAACTGTCCTCTAACAAACAGACATAAATATGAGTAAGTATAATCCAAACAAGCGCACATGTCAACAGCAGGCAAATGATGCTACCCAGCAACACAAGTAAACTAATTATGTCCTTGCACTCAGAGAAATCATGTGTATCCTATAAATTTAAATAAATATTTTTATAAACAAGGAAGAAAGATTCAATCTGGTTTGTACCAAAGGAAACTGGTGAATATAGAGAAAAATAGCTGTTATTATCCAACAAGAAAAGGAAACAAAATGGCATCGACAATAAACCAGGACAATTAAATGAAAACTGAGATGCCTAGAGCACTCATTGAATAACACTGTTCCAAAAACAAAACTGTGCCTAATGTAGAAAATAACAGAAATAGATAATGCCCTTAAATTGTCAAGATAGTGTTCTTTCCAAAAATATATATTTTGTAGATTACTTTGTAATAAAATGCAAAAATTAAAAGATACAAGGCTACTTTAAAACATTCCTGATTCAGGTAGCAGGATCTATGCCCTTCAATGTATAACTCTCTGCTTCATATTATCAACAATATCCCGATAAATATTATCACTTAATCCTTAATATTATAATCTCATCATGTTTTATATTATTGATTATTTTTCCCCTTTTTCTTTTTTTCCTCTACTTCTTCGTAAGCAAGGTACTGAAGTATCGTCTGTAAAAACTAAAATTCTAATCCATGCAAGAAGCTTAAATCAATGTGAACACAAATCTTTTAGAAATATCTTGTTCCCATTTTTTATTTCAATCAAGTAGATTTCCACCAGCAGTTCTTTATACTAAAAAGAAAATAGAAAATTGAATACATAATTTAACACAAATAATTGTAATAAATTAAGGTGGATGAAAACCTTTGTTGTTTGGAACAAACTAAACAACTAAAAGAGATACCAGTGTAAATGTGACAAAAAAAATGTTGAATCATTCCCCAAATCAAGACTTCATGCAAGTATAAAGAGCAAACCTAACTAAAATGTTTCCTGACTTTGCTAATAGAATAGTCTGAAAGAATGCCACTATACCTGCTCTTTCATCTTGTCTTGAAATGTTGATGGCAACATGTTAGGGAAAAGTTTCAGGAAAAAAGGCAGAAGAAATTCCATGAATGGTACTATGATAAAAACCGCAAACGGAACCAGCCTAAAGATATCAGCACTAGTTCGAGTCAGCTGTTGCCTCTTCATTCTAGATAAACTTCTACCACCAGCCAGCTTCAGCAGCAATCTTGAGCTGATCCTCATATCAGCCCAAAGTAGCTTAAAACCCAACCAATAATGTTGAAAAGTTGACCTAATTTCATGTGTCCAGCGGGCAATCTTCTTAGCCCAATCCTCCCTGTGAAAAGCAATAAAATATAAAACACGTAGCACATCATAAAGCAAGTCGAATCATGTTAACTGGTTCACTTAAAACCTTACGAAACTATTAAAGGATAAAATCTGACCTGCTCATAGAAGCTACAGCTCTTAAAGCAGGACCAATCCCAAGAATTGTGGCCCATACTCTTCGCAAAACGGATTTGGCACCCTTCTTAGAGTCTTGTAATCGTTTAGCTTTCGCTTTGGCTTTAGCAGTGCTCAAACCTTCAACGGCTTGATGACATTCTTCTGCAGATGCTTCATTTCTCTTTTTGGTAGACAATTCTCCATTTCTCTCATCATTAATACCCGGTTCCGATTGTTTAACAGTAGCCGTTGATGCAAGACGAACAGAAAACGACATCAATGTGACACTCAACGGGGTATTCAATTGAAATCTTGCATTTCTAGGACCAAAAACTGAGATCCCTTGAGCTCCATAACTAAAGTATCCTAATCCTGAAAAATCCAGCTTTGCACCTAAATTTACATCCAGCTTCTTCGCATCAAAACATTCGGATTGATGGAACATATTGAATCTATAATTACGTGATCCCAAATTATGAGTAAGATAGAACGTTCGGACATTCAAGTAGTCAAAAATAAATTTTCTCCTCCTTAAAATCGCTCTAGAAGCCATTATCAAGAGTTTTTCTAGTCAAGAATACGAAGCATTCACAGTTCTAGAACAACCACAACATTTCAAATAAATGAAAATTCAGCAAAAATTCTTAGAAGCCAAACAATAAACTAGAAAAATGGGACAAGAAAAAAACAAATATGCATAAAGAGAAATAACACAAAATACAAAAATAACCAATAAATTGCCGGATAAAAAAAAAGAAAATATTGATTACAGTTTATATGTCAGAGAAATATAGAATTTTCCAGCGATCAAAAAATAAAAAATTTTGAAGTTAAAGAATATTTTTAAAATAAATAAAATAAAAGGCTGAGAATATAAAAGGTCGTTGAAGCCTTGTAGGCGCGAGAGACATGGGAGGGTTTAAGCGGGGTTTGGGGAAAACGCGGGTGTCTTATTTGGCAACTTTTTAACCGTTGATATATTTTATCTTTACTTGGCTGTTCTAACACGTGGCTGTTCAACAAGGGGCAGTTGTTGATTGTGTGTTAAGGGACTCTGATTCGTACTATTTGGTAACTTTTTTATTTTTAAATGTTTTATTTAAAAATTAAAATCAATTTTACATAATGAAACTTGACAGAAAATTAATTTTACTTTAATTTTAAAAGAGATAAATCTTAAAATTACACATCAACTGTGATCTAATGTGTAATGTTATAAATAAGTTTTAATTTTATGTAATTTTATACATAAAATTTTAATTTAATTCAATTTTCATAAATTACTAACACAATTATCGATATGCTACCATTTTAAATTTACATATTAGATACATAAATAATTCTATTTATCAAATATAAAATAAATTTATGCATTTAGTTTTTTACATATATACAGTTGAATTAAAATTAAAGTTTCAAATATATAATTACATCAAATCAAAATTCATATACTAAATTGCACATCAAATTAAAGTTCAGATATAGTTTTTATTCCTTATTTAAATCGAGAAAGATAGTTAAAAGAAAGATAATACATTTTATTTCAAAAAAATATAATAATACATTTTAGAAGTTTAAAAAGTAAAAAGATTAGGAGCTGCCAGCCCCTAAAATAAAAAAAAAATTGTTATTTAAATTCTTTAAATTTTTAAAAATTTAAATTAATAAAAGGTAAAATTATATTTTAACCCCTCTAAAATTATAAAAGTTTAATTTAATCTTTTAAAAATTATAAAGATTGACTATAAAAAATTAAAATTTCATTCAGCCCCTTAAAAATTATTTTGGCTTCACCCCTGCTAGGAGCATGGTTATACCATAAAAATATTATCTAAATTTGCTCAAATTTATTTGCACATTCAAAATTATCATTTTAAACAAAATTTTATTTAATTTTTAAATAAACATTTAATAAATATATTTTGTGACGTAATTTAGTTTTTATTAAAATTTTAAAACTTTTGAATTCAGATGAGTAACTCAATATTTATCAAAATAAATAAAATTTGTTTTATAGTAAATATAATATTAAAATTTCACCTTATAATTATCATAATATGATGATGTAAAATAATATAAGAATAATGATTATCCACAAATCGCTAATTGTGAAAAAAAAAAAAAAACAGAGTAGATTGAAATGATTAAAACTACCAAAATGTAACAGATTTTACCATACGAAAAGAAAATAAATTGGAAGTTAATAAAATTAGCAACGGGGCTCTCGTCATTCAATTTAATTCACTACTAAACATGGATCCAAATGCAATGAGAAAAGTAGATTAATAATGCTGATTAGTAATTTTTCCATTAGCGTCCATAATATAAGCTTCTTTCACACATTATATATAGTAAGGAACTTTTCCAGCTCCTTGAGAGAAGGGAGGAACAGTTTATATAAGATACAATCTTTAAGATGAAGCTTCAAAAAAGATCGGAACCTCTTTCGTAATTCTCCATTTTTCTCTGCTTCGAAGGAACCGAGCTTTACCTTATTTCCTGCAATGATTTTGCATTATATTATGAAGCAAATTAATATTTTTTTTGGAATTACAAGATTTGACAGAACCAAAGGCCAACAAAGTTATCTTCATTCACCCAATGCTTGCTAAATAGGGTTGTGTGTGCATGTCCACTCACTTGCGTGTGTATGCAAAGTTGTACGTCTCATATATATGTGTGCTAGTGCTCATGTCTATCCTAAGTTCAATTTCTCAAGTAGAAGACACTCAAAAAACGCACACAGGGAAATGACGCCTACAGATGCTTACATCATTTTGACTCCAACATAACGAAGCTAGTCCTAAAAGTTCAATATACGATATAGTATTTTCTAACAATCCCCTCTAGCTTTGCTTGTACCAGTAAGTAATCCATTCCATTGTACTAACAGTCATATTACCAAGTCCTTTTGGAAAACCAGAAGGCATCTTAATCAGAAATTCAGTGTACAATAGCCTTGAGCATTTCAAGGGGCAAAAGAAACAATCTCAACCCTTAGCAAAAAACTTTGGATATGTTCATGATATGTCAAGGAACTAAGTTAAAGGAGGAGATAGAAGCATACCAAGGAAGCTTGAAGGTATCTTTCCACTTCCCTTGTTTTGAGCAGTTAGCAAATACTTTGTCTAATCGTACAATGATCTCGGAAAAAATTGGTCTGACAACAGGATTTGGATCCCAGCATTCTTCAATCAGCCTGTTCATATATTACAATGATAGTAAAGCTTAGAATATTTGCTTATGTATAGTTAGAACAAAGATAAACCTTAGGAGGCACTGCAATTTTTTTCTCTTTATAGGAAAAGATAAGAAAAGAGAAAACTTGGGTTATTCTATTCAATTAAATTTACAAGGAACGAAAACAACAAACAGACGCATGCAAAACACTCTGTCGTTAATTAAATAAACTTAAAGCTAGAAAGCAAGGAAAGTAAACTCTTCATATCTAATCCTAAACTTACTCTCTTAAGTCTGGAGGATAACTTTTTGACTTGGTCTTGAATGGTGGTCTTTTTCCTTCTAAACACATCAATTTCACAGCCTCTTCAACGGGCATGTGATGAAAAGGTGTTACTCCTCCAATCATCTGAACTCGAACAAGAATAAAACAGAAACAAGGGGTTATTACCTAGTTTTAACTAAAATGCTGCTTTGAATGGCCTGAATAATTACTTCCCTCAACCCCCTCTTGAAAGATCCTCACGTTGAATTCTGATTCTCAGTCAACTCACTCTCTCTCTTGCACACAGAGGTGATCACAGAGGAAATGGTCACCACGAAGGAAAGAATTGAGCATATGTTTTCTTAAAAATACAACAAATTCACTGTCTGAAAGATGTCAGCAAGAAAAAACAAGGAATTGGAACTATTAAAGACATCTAAACTCCCTTCAGCCAGAATGTAATGTTTGTGTTAGTCGTAAACAAACTTTCAATAGGAAATGTACCTCATATAGCATGACACCAAAAGAATAAGAATCAACACTTCGATCAACTATCAAGTTTTTATAAACCTCAGGTGCCATATATATATCTACAGTCAGAAAATGAAAACAAATCAGTGGCCGCAGTTTTACCATTAGCAGAAAGAACAGATACATCGTACTTATATCAAACATCCAGACCAAAGTCTTTTTATAAAAAACTCACTTGATGGATCAACATGAGCACCTGGGTTTGATAATTTTGCTTTGTCATATGATATGTTTGACAATCTTAACAAGCCAAATCCAGCTACTTTCAACTGACCTCCACTATCCATCAAAACATTTCTGGCACCTTACCAAAATTTCAAATATTAAAGAACAGTACATCACATGAGTACATTGAAAAGTTCAACTTGCAATTTCTGCAAGCATTATGTGAGCTTCTACAGTGTTGTCTTACTTTGGCTTTAAATCGCAGTGAATTATTGGGTCTGATTTATATTCATGGAGATAATTCATTCCCCTGTAATCAAGAAAAAGTAGTTATAAAGAAGAATCAGAAGAAACAAATTACTATACCATACATGTTTAAATAAAGGATAATGTAGAACAGAAGAACAGGGAACATATTCAGCGTATTATTGTTTGAGTTTCGCATGGATGACAAAAGTGATCGTACAGACAAATACTCTTGAATTACAAAAAAATTGGTACATGCCTCGCAATGTCAAGAGCAAAGTTTAACGCTTTATGTAGCGATAAACGCCCTTTCTTGTGAAGGTAGCATCCCAAGTCACCCTGAAATACAGATCATCACCATAGTAATGTTAAAGAGGTGAGCAAAATACCAAATACTTCTCTAGACAAAGAAAATTGCTGCCAGAACATTCCTTGAGGTATAACAGATTTCAATAACCAAACTCAAGAATCACACTGGAAAAACTAAAAGGACATACAATCTCTGGAATACGTTCAACCAAACTGAATTAAAACTACGTGCAATAAATTTGAAACATCTGAAGTTCTAATATATAAATGGAGAAAGAAAACAAAGTCGAATCCATAAATAACTGAAGATGGTTGTGAGGTTAAGTCCGGTAATTAAGAAACTACTCCAGGCAATATATGTGTCTGTTCTGAATTCCTTTTTTCTCCACCAATCACTGCATAGTGACATTGGTTGCAAAATAGACATCCATCCTAATTCTTTTCCCCAGATCTAGTATTTCTGCTTGCATTTTATATCTTGAAACCATCTAAACTATATGGGATGAAACTTTCGGGCCTGCAAAGAAATCTCCATCATCTAGTAATCACACTTCTCTACTAACTGGAGAAGCAGTGTGTTTATCTTCTATCATAACTGGAAATAGAAGCATGATATATACAGATAAAATAGACAAATCAACAGAACACAAACGCAGACAAGATAGTCAAGGAGCACGCACGGGAAGAAGGGGAGACAAGCTTACGTTAGAATGATACTCGGAAACAATCATCATGGGAATATTTTTGTGTAACAGCTCCAACAAATTGAACCACATTAGGATGTCGGACTTTCTCTAATATAGTTAGCTCATGCTTGAAAGCAGCTCTGTTAAGGGAAGAGATTCGAATGGAGTTTTGCGTTAGGCTCTACAACAAAAGTCAGGGTAAACAAATGGAAATCCCATCATCCCTTTAACAAGAATAGGAAAAATCACACAGCTATTAGGAAACAAGCAATATACAGTAGCCAAATAAGTTAAGTGCCAAACTCCATGAACATTGAGACAACAAACTCATCTACTTAGCCATGTAACCTCAAAATCTGAACCACAACTTTTGGTGCCATTATGCCAGATGAGAAATTATTAAAGAAATCAGAGGCATATCCCTAATCAAACTACAGATATAAATGAAGAAGTGCATACTTGGTAAAAACTAAACCAATATTTTACAAATAAATAACTATAGTGTCCAGCCCAATATAAGGCTACTTAGTTGTTTTTATACCAGCTTTCTGCAGCATTAATTATTAAGACTAGAGTTATATTTTGGTCATTATTATTCCAAGAAATATCCCTTAGTTTTCTTCTAGTTCGGAATTTAGACTGCAGAACTCAATCTCAGCTGATTGAAAGAAAATTAGCAACCATATTTATTTCTTTCCCTTTTCTCGAGGAATGGTGAAAATGTGTACTGGAAAACATCAATTCTCAAGTTAAATGCAGTCACAAGGCATTTAGACTATGTCAGAACCAGAATATTAGAAAAGAAGAAAAGGGTGTCAACGATTATCGTTTATACACAGTTATTTTCATGGTCCAAAAATGTGCATAAAAGTGGATATCAGTAGTTTTAGACACCAAAATGATAAGAAATAAACAAATTGTATTGCTATATGGACATCTAGATAGGAATCAGCAAGTGGCATGAGGGAAACTTTCCAAGAAAGGCTAAGGAGCCAAGGAATGTATAAAGTTATATCTTAAGTGTGAATGACCGATGTCAAAAAGGAAACTGACATGTGTTTACCTTCATAAGAGTCAAACACATATAAAAGAAAACAAGATAAGTGCATACATGGTCTCAGGGTCTGAATAGCTGTCCTTATCTAGTATCTTTACAGAGACCTTCGTGCCATTCCATTTTGCCACTTGATATGATCCCTGGCAAGTGATTTATCAGATGTTAACAATCAATCTATAAAAAGTACAAAATAAAAATGAAAAAAAGGAGCAATGTAGCTTTTTGACTCATCCAAAGAGGGACCATAAATATATAAATTCATTAAGATGCAGATCTGTAACATAAATCCCAGAGGCAAACTCTTACATCCTAAAGTATGGTCAAATGTATACCGAAAGTTTGCTTAAAGGAGCTACAGTATATTATTGGTCTAAAATTTAAGGAAATTATACAAAGTTAGACATATTCTTCTGGGAAAATAAATGAGGAAGTTTAGTCCTTTTGTAATATAATTGACAAATTCCAAGTTGTACAATAGAAGTGTAGAAAACCTTTAATCTTAAAAGGCTATAAAGAAAACATGTCCATCTCAGCAATCTAAAATGTGTTGCTGTCAAGAATATAATACAACTGGTTGTTTTAACAAATTACTTACAATGCAGATGCCAAAACAAAAAAGTTGGGTACATCTGACATCCAAACTAATCCCTCAACAATTTAGTTCTTGTATAAGAATCATAAACGTGAGTAATCTTTCATCAATTCTAACAATTGCCCTCAAGAAGCATCAAGCCTCTTGAAAGTGGAACAGGGCTGCGACAGGAGCCAGTAATCACTTCAAAGCTGAGTGAATGAAATGCAGAATACTATCTGCAAATTTAAGCAATCACCATTCCCATTGGGCAATGGCGTAAAAGGAAGCAAAGAGAACCTTACCTTTGTTATACCATCAGACCTCCGAACTTGGAGCTCGGCTGGATTAAGCTCATACTCTGGAACTTCTTCAGGGTCAGAAACTGTCATTGGCGTCTTCCTGGTTTTCTAATATTATGTTATAAATGTAAGTATCAATCTTCATATAGGAGCAAATCGTTAATCACAAACGAAAATGTACAGATAGAAAAAGAAAAGTTATTAACGTACAGGAACACGGGCTCCATGGGCCTTCAAGATATTGTACACATCTAGATTTCCGTAGTACTTGGCGTCGGCAGCTGCCTGCCAACGGTGATTTTATTAACATTACATCACATGAATAAGTAATTAGCCGTATGCAGCATTATCAAGCAAATGAAAATTAAAATTCAGGGCCATTAGCATATCTGCGCACAATTATCTAACTCATTTCTCTCCTTAACTTCTCATCCTAATTTGCCAAAGCCAAGCACCAGATGATTTACCAATCTCAACAAGATCCAAATTCCTAATATTTAATCACATAAATCATTCAAAGCTAAACAGCTTAAATATCTAAACAAAATTTAATACCAAATTTTAAATCTCCTTTGGAGAAAAATGAAAACAATAATTAGATTATCCAATTTCAACAAAACCAACCAACAAATATAATTTATAACAATCATAACAATAAATTGAAATGAAACCTGCAAAGAAATCCCAATTTTCCCCACAATTCAAAGAACTATGGGCCTTAAAAAAAAAGGAAAAAGAATGTACCGTGCTACCCCAACGATCACGGGCATCAATATTAGCATTCCTACTAAGAAGCAACTTAACCACCTCAACATGACCTTCACAAGCAGCGACATGCAAAGCAGTACGGCCATCCAAATCAATACCATTAACGTCCATGCCTTCATTTAATAGATCCTCCACTCCTTTGGTATCCCCTCTACAGGCCATGAACAGCAGCTGCATGGTGGAGTCCAAATTCTCCGGCACCGTTAGCTCTTCCTGGACGGAACTCCTCTGAACGGGGTCCACGGACGACTGACGGCCGAAGTTGAACCATTGGTTGTTCTTCCGTGGGTCCATAGACGACTGCCGCGAGAATTGGCGGCTGAAACCCCGTTTAAGCGCCCTATTTGAGAGCTGGCGGGAAACTTCCCTTTTTGTTAAGTTCTCCATGGTCGGTTTCTTGTGGTAGAACCAAAAAAAAAAAATTGAAATCCCGAAATCAGGTAATGAAATTAAGAACAATGAAATACAAGGCTTCGAAAGATCGAGAGCCGAGAGGGAAAAAAAAACATGGGAACAAAGCTCAAGGCTCTCGATATCGAGCCAGGAGGAGAATGATCACCATGAAGAATCTAAGAAGGAGATGGTAGAGAGGGGATTTGAGATCCGAACCCAACGCATGCTAATGATATAGACAATTTTCAACTGAAAACCAGCGAAAATGGCGTTCATGATAATATATACTATGCAATTTGACGTTTAAAAAAAGCGCTAAAAGCCTACTAATTTAAGCAATTTCCTTTATATGGTGGATCTTATCCAGTAAGGCTTGGAATGCCCCCATTAACTGAAAGAAACTCCATTGGCGGGAACCGGAACACCCGAACCCGATGATCAGATGACCCGATTCGAAAACCGAAACCGCCATTTGCTGCCTCTGCCTAAAATATTGCTCATCTAATGACGGTCGGTCTTATTTAGCATTTTCTTCTTCTTCTTCTTTTTCTTTTCATGGTCTCTTTTCTTTCTCTGTTTCTTTCATGGCAGCTGTTTCGGCTCCTCACTTCTCAATCCACTGCTCAAAGTCTGACTCAGACTATGCTCGTAACCCCATTTGTTTCCCACTAAAGGTAGGAGGACCCAGCAGCCATTTCCTCAAGAAACTAGTGCTCTCTTCGAGGAGTGTCAACGAAAAGATCTCTAACAACACTTGCTTTGCCAACTCCCCTGTTCCTTCCACTGCCACTCGATCAAAGCACGTTATTCAACCCACTCTATTCCGTATTGGTTTTTTATTTCCTTCTCATTGAGTATTTTGGTTTCCTTAAAACTTTGTTTATGTAGGCTAACTTGTGTCGTCCTTCTTATTGCCTTTTGTGATTGAATCAAAAGGGTGAAAAGACACGCGATTTCTGTGTTTGTCGGAGATGAAAGTGGAATGATTAATAGGATTGCTGGAGTTTTTGCAAGGAGAGGATACAACATCGAGTTCCTTGCAGTTGGTTTAAACAAGGATAAGGCACTTTTTACCATTGTTGTCTCTGGTACTGAAACAGTGCTCCAACAAGTTATAGAGCAATTATGAAAGCCTGTGAATGTTTGGAAGGTACAATGCTACCTCAAACTCTTCATTTCTATGCTTGTCTTTGGCTTTGTAAGCATGATATTATGAATGATTATCTTCCCCTGAGGTGAGGAATGTGATTTCTTTCAGTTTGAACATTTTATTCAACCACTCCTTTTCTGGTATGTATGTCCTGAAGCTGTTATCAATGGAGTTCTAAGTATCTCGATATTGTCCATTAGACTCATAGACTCATCATTTGCCATTCGTTCTTGGATGAGTATGAATGAAGACCAAGTGATTATTTGCGTTGCTTTTCTAAAAAATGATGGTGATTCATGTTGATTGCTCAAACTAGTTCTTTTAATCTAATGGATAGGTTGAAGATATCTCAAATGAACCCCAGGTTGAACGTGAGCTAATGCTTGTAAAAGTGAAGGTGGATCCTAAGTTCAGAGCAGAGGTCAATCCTGCTATGAGCCTATGACGTTTTAGAATGTTAATAATATTCCTTTTAAATTCTATTATTGTAATGTTTTTCCCCTTTGATTGCCAGGCTAACCTTGTCTAGTTTATTAGATCATGTGGTTAGTGGATATCTCAGAACAATTACTGACTCTTGAGGTAATGAATAGTAGAAATAACATTCCCATAAAGACCTAGCAATGTTAGAACACGAGCACGGCATGATAAAAGTAACTAAAACATAACATTAAAAATAATATGAAAACATATGAATATATAAATGTCACAAAATCTATATAATATGAATTATGATATGACACAATATAAAAATACATGTATATACAAATTGTCAGGTCTAGCATAATGTTAGCATAAGTTAAACGTAAGAAGTGTTCTTTTTTTTTTTCTTATGGTTTCTGGGAGAAATTATATGATTTTAATGTGAATAGATTATCTTGTTCGTGCTTTACAATTTTGGGTGCTTGCCAATATATAGGTTTCTGTGGTAGTGAATGTTGACTGAGAATAAAAAACTTCTAGTAGCCACAGTCTAGGACGTGTGACTGGCTAATTAAAGTACATAGGAACCAGTAAAAGAGGCCTCCCCTTACAGTTTCTGTTTGGAGTGACAACTTACCTTTTAGGAAACTTGGAAACATTCTTTAATTAGCAAATGATTGTTTCTATAGAGAAAGTCATTTTTCTGAAGTTGGTCTAAGTTTATCCATTATGTTTGTGCAGATGCTTATTTTTAGAACCTTTTGAGCAATAATCCACAGGAAAAGATTTTTAAAATGTTGTATTGTAATTGAAAGCAAGATTGAACAATGAACACGTGAGATATTTCATAAGTTGGAGGGACTCGGTTCCATTATTGAAATGTTAAATAATGTGGTGAACTCAGGTAACAGGAGATCCTGGGAAGATGGTAGCTGTGCAAAGAAATTTAAGCAAGTTTGGGATCAAAGAAATTGCTAGAACTGGAAAGGTAACGAGCTTTTCTTTAAGTTTCTTGAAGAAAATATTCTACTTGCCACTTAATTAGTCTTCCACCTGTCAACTTTATTTATGAGTTAAAGGTTGTTATGTTTATTCTCTATTTTCTGTTAGATTGCCCTTAGAAGGGAAAAAATGGGTGCATCCGCTCCATTGTGGCGATTTTCAGCAGCTTCATATCCCGATCTTCAAGAAACAGTACCAAATAGCGCTCTTGCACGGGCCACAGATAGATCAGTAGTTAGTGACGCTGATGCTTCTGGAGGGGTAAGCATTTCACTAAGCTTTCGATTTGATTTTCTATTGAAATTTTCAAATTGTATTTTCAGTTTCTTTGTATTTGGAAGATGCTGTGCCAAAGAGTAGCCTAATGGAGACTATCCATCCATCATGCTTTTGTGACTGTAAGTTCTAAACATGGGTATAACTTCAAACTAGGGCTTGTAGATTGCACCCTATAGGATTCTTACAGAAAGATGTCTCTTTATTTCTGGTTAGTAAAAGTAGTGAGCTGGTTATGTACATTATGAAAGCCTTTTGTTTTTCATTCATGATCCCATGGATTGAAATAATTAATGATAGATGTCTTTGTTCTGTATGATAAGTCTTAAAACTAGACCATAGTTCTATAGTATATGTGTTTTGTTGGTTATGTACACAAAAAAAATCTATAGTTCAGGTGTTTTCATCAGCTTATGCAGGGAGATGTTTATCCAGTCGAGTCGTCTGATGGTTTTGCGGTCAATCAAGTTCTCGATGCTCACTGGGGTGTTCTCATTGGAGACAATGTAAGAATGCTTATTTCTGGTCGAGTGTCTCCCCTCTCTCTCAATAACTCATGCACGCTCATGCTTCTTAAGTTCTGTTGGCTGTTAAGTTTACATGAGCAAGAACCCAGCTTCAAATGCACATCCACCTGTGCCTCATTATCTAAGTAGAACAAAGCTTTGATGCGGTGCCAAAAGCCCTTTTTTGTTTAGGATGTACCCCAAAAATATCAAAGTTCATGCACTCAATCCTTGAGACTTATCTACTTTTTGACTTGAGTAACCACCTAGTTTGTCGCCTTATTTCTTCTTTCAAGATTATATACAACTTCTTGAAAAATAATCTTCTAAATTGAATATTTTGTATATATGAAGCAATCTTCCAAAAACCATCACAATTACTCCTCTCTATACAACATTTTAGAGTCCATTTCAACTATGATTGTACCACAAGTGTTGAATCTATTTGAACTTTCTTTGCAATTCCATCCACTAGATTAGACGAGTCATTCCTTATTATGACACCTATACTAGCAGAATTTTTCTTCATAGGCGCCATCATAATTAATCTTATGCCATCCCTCATTAGTTTAGTTCACCCTTGTTCCTCCACCTTAGTTCTACTCAATTCACCATCCTTGCTTTCCACAAGTTCAAACACCAAATTCCTAATTCTGGCCACACAATATCTAAATTTTCAGATCATCCAGCATGTAACTGCCATATAAATCCCAGCCATGTCCATCTTCATTTTATTACCCTTACACCCATCAAGGATCATCACTATCTATTCATTCAATGTGATAACAACATTTTCATCAATATTGATGTCCAACTTTCCACCAAACCATAAACATCTAGCCCACTCACACATAGGAAGGAAATGCATTCAACCACTTGAATTTAGGTGGGACATAACGCATCCCTATTCATAATGGTTAATCTCTGGAGAGTCGAGTTAAAATTAGATGTGTTATGTAGTTTTTTTCCCTATAACACATGTAATGTATGTTAATTATACTACAAAAAATTAGATAAAAATTTTGTTCCACACTATATTTCCAAATATATAATCTCCACAACTTGCAAGTGGGGATGGCTGCAAGGAGAAGAAACGAGTAGAGTAGTGTGAGAGTCAAAAGTGGAGACGATTGTTTTCATATTCTAATTTTTACTCTCTAAATTTGACGTTTTCAAGAAAATTTTTATTTTTATTTTATCAAGAATAATTCTTTTAATAATATAAAAATATTAGAGGATATTAGAGGAGTCTACTTCTATATTTTGGAGGGTCAAAGTATGTATATACAATAAGAAAAATGGAAAATCTTAAACTTTGAAGGGATCATACCCCTGAATTTCTTAGTTGCTTTGCCACTGCCTATTCATTAAATCCTCTCTAAATGAAAACTCTCACTCATATAGGCTCCACAACCATTTTCATACCTTTCTATCCATAAGATATGAGGTTGAAGCACTACTGGTACATTTTCCTTTTTTCTCCTATCCTTCAAAGTATGATAACCAGTTCTCTCCCTAAGCTAAATAATTAATATATTTTATTTTAAGATAGTAATTTAAGTTATTTAATTTTAAAATAAGAATAACATTTGATAAAAAATACTTTTATAATAATTACTTTTTATTTTTAAATACTTTTCAATTGAATTGATTTGCGATTCACTTATGACATCAATTCAATCAAAATTTTTATAAATAATTAGATTATAGCATATCCATTATATAGGTGAGAACCTTTATCTAAAAATTTATTAAAAAATTAATACAAGAAGTCAAATATGACTTTACATGAAATGATAAAGTTGAGATAATAAAAATTTAAAACTCGATTGATGGGTAACATAAACCTAATCAAACTCGTATATAAATAATATAAATGGATTTTGATAATTAATAATCTACATAATATAAAATTTAAGATATTTATATAAGGGTTAATATTTTATACATTGATAGTGTATTTTTTTTATTCTACAATATGTCTCTTTGTTTAAAATATTTTACTATACACCTATAGGACTGTGTATTAAATATTTTTCCTTTATATATTCGTATAATATTTTGAAAAATTAACATATTGCCTGTGAAATTTTTTAGATTTCGAGTTAAGAGTTTGACAAATATATATAAAATATTCTATATAAGTAAATAAAAATTATATAAATAAACGTGACAATTATCATACTCTCAATTCACTTATAAAATTTAAAAATTTATCTGAGCGCCGGTGTATTAAATAATTATTCTATATTATATTATAATGTAAGTTGGTATGATGTATCATATTTTATTTTGGTTGAAAAAGGGAAATGCATTTCTAATTACTCTTGGATCGAACTCTCGAAAGAGTGTCGACATTTTTCGAACAAAATCCATTTAACTGGACGTACGGACGGTTTAAATTTCGCCGCCACATCTACAAATGAACCCATGATGTCCTCATACACTTTTAGGCACCAGCCTTTCTTACATCCCATCTCAAATTCCTTTTGTACCCCCATCCCATTTTCCCCTCAGCAAAATTTAAATTCCATCAATAAACATTACATTTTAACAGTGGGCATCAAATATGTACACACTGCAATTTCAACACATACATCAAAAATTGAATTTCAAAATATTTTTAAAAAAAATGCATGGCTGATTTATTATTTTCATCTCATAATTTTATTTTATAAACGATTGAGATAAGAGTTTATTTTTAATATAAAAATTATTCAAAAATCTAACTCAAAATTGCTAAATTATAAATTTTCAACATTTTACTTAGG
The DNA here is from genome assembly GCA_005393395.2 of Gossypium australe. Taxonomy (NCBI): domain Eukaryota; kingdom Viridiplantae; phylum Streptophyta; class Magnoliopsida; order Malvales; family Malvaceae; genus Gossypium; species Gossypium australe. The sequence continues at coordinate 4,387,250 of CM016622.1, read as the reverse complement.
ATCTAACATTTCTCCTGTGATTGAAGAGAGATAATTTTTAAAATTTTGGACTTTTTGATATAAAACTTAGAATTATTTATAGATCCTCCCCAATCATTAAATAGGAGGATAATGTACTTTTGCGCACTCGAACTCACGTTCTCTTATACTAATAACAATATCAATTGAGCTACAATCAGTAACATTTTAGACTTAAAAAATAAGGGATTTATTGTTTGAAATATTAATATCAGCAAATAAAGCAACTATATATTTCACTTATAAATTAAATAAATTTCCCCATTATACTTGAGGGGACCTACACTGCCTTTTTAAACAGATTATTAATGTATTAATATATTTTTATATCTATTAATAAGTAATAATATATATTTAACTTTTAATTAGATTTTAACACATCCACTAGTATAAAATACAATTATGTAATAAATATATTAATATAAATATAAATATAAATATAAAAAAATAAGCTTTTGTTGAATGATCAAGTATAAATGTATTTTTTTTAAAAAAATTATAAAGATTTGAGTTTAAATCTTATTATGTATATTTATATTTCAAATTTTAAGGAAATTTTCATATACATTAATAGAGAATTAAGCTTAAACAATAAAACTAAAGCAAGATGGGGGTAATCTAGTAATTGCAAAAGAAACCATGTTTTGTTAAGAAATAATAAAATGAAACTGACATCAAAATATCATCATTAAACTATTATCTTGATTTATTTATCGTGAAAGAAATAATTATCTGTATTCACACACATATATATAAGAATGTATTTTCCCTCATCCCAAGATCCAACAAATGCCTAGATTTGAGCACACAATTTCTATAGTGATGGGTTTTATGCTAAGAAAGAGCTTGAGCTGCTTGCAAGAGCTTTCATGTTTGTTCATGGATTTAGCTTCAATTCTAATGTCAGCTGTTAGATTCTCAAGCTTGCAGCTGTCTCGCCGTCGTCAACCTTCTGCAAATCATCATCATCACTACAGGAGATACCATCATCCTATGTCTCCAATGGCTGTTCCAACATGAAATTATCATTTATTTATTGTCTTTCTTTTTTGTTTTTTTGGTTGGCTGCATTTGAAGTTCACCATCCATGGTTTTCTCTCTCTCTCTGGTTAGTATTATTTATCACTTTTTTTTTAAATAATCTTATTCTCAGTTTGTTTGGTTTTTTTAAATTGTGATATTTATAGAGATTGAAATTTAGATGATTCTTTATGCATTATAGTTTTTCCTTTTTTTCCCTCCTAATTTTATCTGATGAACTATCTATTATTTTAGATTATTTAATTCATATAATTCTAGGCAACAATTATTTACTTTACATTTTCTGAAATATATTATTCCAGAATTTCAAAATTTAAAAGTGAAATTCGATTAATAATGAATCAATTTTTAAATTTAAAATCAAAATTCTTAAAATTTAAATTCCTCGATAATTATGAAATAAAAATGTATTTAGTTCTTTTTTTTTTTTTTTTTGAAAAGGATAGGTTAATTAAAAGGAAAATCAATAGAGATATCAGAGCTTTTGTTTTAAATTAGTAAAGAAAAAATTATAATAGTTTGAAGGAATATTGTAACAATGTAATGGTAATGATAATTTGTAATGATCATAGTTGGAAATTATCATATCTAATTTTGAGCTCTTTTTACATAATCAGGATGTTAATTGTAGGAGAGTGAATATAAAATGAAAATTGATCCTTCTACCTAATTTGTTGAGGTTAGTACTTTTAATTTTGTGTCTCAAAACCCTTTGTTTATCTTATCCTTGGACTCATGATAAATATTATTTTTCAAATTGAGAATTATCTATTTTCTAACCAAATTTGAGCTTTACTATTTTATTTGATTTTGATATCTATTTTCTCTAGGTATAATAAAGTGCAAAACTGTTATAAATCTTGAAATTTTCAATCTTTAAACTAAAAGTGTTTTTTTTTTCCTTCATTTATCTTCCTAGAAAAGGAAATGCAAGTGATAAGTTTAGGGATGGAAAATTTTAAAACATAATAATTTAAGTCGGTATTTTTACTTATTAATGTGATTTTAAAGCATTTACTAGATAATATTACGAATATTTGATACTTTGATGATGTATTTTTCTATGCATTAGCTAATATTTGATGTATCAATTATATATAAAGTAGAGTGAGTTAAATTTTTGCATGTTTTAATCCGTTCAATACTTTATCGTTGTATTCTGAATCGATTCACTCTCAAGTTCTATTACTTTAAAGTAATCTGTTGAAATTGATTTATTTTATACTCAAATAAAAGATAGAAACAAATAAAATGTAGTTGATCTTGCAAACATACATATGCGTATATATTTTTTGAGTTTTCAATTAAAAGTATATGGTTGGACTTACAATTGAATGTTTTGCTCAGTGCTTCACCTTCGACCAGTTAGAGTTGCATTTTTAACTTCCAAAAACTCCGTTTGATCTTTTCTCACAAGGTGACATTATTCATGCTTATGTTTCCCACGTGCTAATACTTTTTGTGAATTAAGGAGTTTGAATTTGGATTTGCACACCCTTGTGCACGGGAAAAACATTAGTTTAGTAATTTAACATCTACGAAGTTGGTTGATATATATTAACATATTTCACATTTTGATATCTAATCGGGACTAAACTTTTCATTTTTCTCAACATAATTCACAAGTGATTTATTTTGAGCATTAATTTCTCATTTATCACTAAATTATTTTGAGTATATGATATACCGTTATAAAAGTCTCATGGAGTAGGATATAAAACTATAATTTTGTGATTTAAATATCCGCATTTACTAATCGATGTCTCAAAATTTGCAAATTCTTTTTCAACACTAAAAATAAATTAAATGAATTTGATTTAAAAATTTATGATGATGTGTCATCTTCTAATGTAGGTATAAACTAAGGGTTAGTTTAGTAATGCTTTTGAAAATTGCTTTTGAGAAGTACTTTTGAAAATTTTGAGTGTTTGGTATTGCTGTCAAAAAGTGTTTTTGAGAAATAAAATGTTCATTTTAGACATGATATTATAAAGTAACAAATATGTATTTAAATAATGTTCAAATTAGTTAATATTATGATATTTTAGCAAAAATATAAAAAATAAATTATTATAACTTATTGTTAATATTTTAATATATAATATTAATTTTAAATATTTCTAAGTAATTAATATTAATTATTTATTAAATTTAATTAAAATATATAAAATATATTTAAATATATTAATTAAATATTTGTAATTAGATATTGACACAATTATATTATTTTAAAAATTATTTTTTATATTTAATTAATACTTTTAACAATATTTAGTATATGTATTGATTTTTATCATTGTTCAAAAAGTACGAAAAAATGTAAAGTTAAAAAAGTAAAACATCATCCCAATTTTAATAAGTTTCCTCACTAATTCTTTATTACTTTTAAGAAAAAAGCATTTTTTTTTTTTTTGGAAAAGTCCAAGCAATAGAGAAAGCAGCCTAAGTTGGTCTTTCAATTCTTTAGGCAATCAATCGTTTGACAATTGGACTTTAATCAATAGTTTGCCAAGATGAATATTATGGTTCAATTCAATGCACTAAATAGTAGATTCATTATGAACAAAATAATTTGACAAAGTTCAAAGGAATTTTTTTTTCAATCCTCGCTAAGACCTCCTTTTAACCATTATATAAATGGACCCATCAAGAATCTCCCTCCGTCAATTCCGCCTCCCCGACGTCGACGACTTCCTAAAATGGGCAAGCGACGACAAAGTTACTCGTTATCTCAGATGGAACACCATCACTTCCAGGGAAGAGGCCTTGTCGTATCTCCAGAACGTTGCTATACCCCAAACTTATCGTCGCTCCATTTGTTTAGACGATCGTTCCATCGGATACGTTTCGATCAAGCCAGGATCCGGCAATGATAAAAGCAGAGCTCGCCTTGGGTATGCAGTGAGTGCAGAGTACTGGGGACAAGGGATTGCTACAGCTGCGTTGAAGATGGCGGTTGCTAATGCCTTCACAGAGTTTCAAGGCCTAGTAAGGGTTGAAGCTTTGGCAGAGGTAGAAAATGTAGGGTCTCAAAGGGTGTTGGAGAAGGTTGGGTTCTTGAAAGAAGGCCTGCTAAGGAAGTATGGGCTTTGTAAACGTGAAATCAGAGACATGATTGTCTATAGCTTCTTATCCACGGATATGATCAAGTGATGTTTATAGGCTTTCATAAATTTTTTGTGTTATTTTCATATTATCATATTTAGCATCATGTTTTATTTAATTTTTTCTATTAAATCTCCAAACCTATTTGAGTTTGGGGAAAAAATCGAATATGATTTAATTATTAAATAAAAAAAATTAAAAGATAAAAATAAGAGTGATGGTTGTTTTCACCGAAATAAGCATTAAAAAATAAAAGGGTATCCAAACAGCAAAGTCTATTAACCTTATAGAAGCAGAAATCTATATGTGCATAAATGGATCAACTTGTGATATAATCACAATTACATATCTTTATCTACATTTAAGACTTGAGGGAAGCTTTACTTACATCTTGCCCATGGTGTAATCCATTGCATCTACTAGGAAATCTGCAACAAGAAATCATGAATGAACAGATAAATGAATCTTGTCACTATCTATGATAAAGGAAAACATTCAAGTTAAGAGGATCAACTGACCTGCATCTTCTTTAGTAAAGCAGAGCGGAGGGGTCATTCTGAACACATTTCCATAAAATCCCCCTTTTCCGACCAATACTCCGATTTCTATGATACGAAAATAGGGTTCATTAGTGACATATGAGGTGAGTATATTCCATGCCTGGATAAATGTGGGGATTGGAAGTAACCTAACCTTTCAGCTGTTCCATTATATGAAGAGTTTCAAGCTTTGCAGGAGTTTTGAGCTTGTGATCAGTGACAAGTTCAACTCCAAGCATCAATCCTCTTCCTCTAACATCCCCAATAACTGCAAACATCCATACATAGCACAATCAGCAATGCAAGTTATGAGAGGATGTCAAATGTACAATAAACAGGAGGAAGGACCGACAAAGTATGCTTACGATCATATTTATCTTTTAATGCAGTTAGCCTCTCCTTCAAATGAGATCCCACAACATGTGCATTCTCCTGAAGCTTTTCTTTTTCGATCACTTTCAGGACAGCTAACCCTGCAGCAGTACATACAGGATTCCCACCAAAGGTATTGAAGTAACTTCTGAGGGTCAAGACCTCTGCAATTTCAGGGGTGGTGACCACGGCACCGAGAGGGATGCCATTTCCAATGCCCTGTCCATGTAATTAAAGAAACATGTCAACGCACAAAAGCTAGCTGCAGCTGAATGAATAAGCTGTGTGTAGATCAGATTCTTAAGACAAGGCTAACCTGTAGTGTATGATGCTAATTACCTACTCTCTAACTCTTGAAGTGAAAATAGGTTATAGTGAGGGTTTGAATTTTTATCTCAATCATCATTCAATATGTTGTACTAAAGTGTTAGCAACAGCAACGCATGTGATTTTATATCTATTATACCATGTACTCCTTGAGCAATCAAATTGAGAAAATGCTACCATCACAGTAAGCAAATTAACCTTTGCCATTGTTACTATATCGGGAACAACTCCATGGTTCTCAAATCCCCAGAAATGGCTCCCTGTGCGAGCAAATCCAGCCTGAACCTCATCAGCTATGCAAAGACCTCCAGCTTTCTTTATGGTGCTATAAACAGCAGGCATGTAACCTGGGGCCAATTCTATAATTCCACCAACACCCTGTCAATGAAAACATAAAAGGAATGTTTAGGTGATGCTGTCTTCACAATGACGTCATGAGAAGTTGATAAAAAGGAAATAAAAGATTGAAGGAGAAAATGACTATTGGTGATTACCTGTATGGCTTCAGAAATGAAACCAGCGATGTTTCCAGAAGTTCCAAACTGAATAAGATCTTGGACATCTTTTGCATATTTCTCCCCTTCAGAACCAAATACGCCGCGGTATGGATCTGGGTTTATGGCATGATGAACTCCACTCTGATGAAGATGCTTATGAGTTCGGCATAATTATGCTTAATCATGCGATGCAATGGAACATATTTTTTACACACAAAACTTTGGTTAAATCCATTTACAACAAGTTAGCTAAAAAGTTTAAACAGAGTAGATTGTTTCCACGCAATTGAGATATCCTCTTCAGTGAATTTGTTTTCTCCGTTATCCCTTATTAATAGATTGAAATTAATTTAAACCAAAATGAAAAAGAAGCATGCCTTTAACTCTTTATATTCTATCCAAAAGATTAATACTTAAATTGTTTTAGCGTTTCAGGTGCTCAGTAAATGCTCTCCTCAAAACATGAGAACAATAATGGACAAGTTTCTTTAGTAACTAAGGCAACACTGGATGCAATTTGATTTACAATGTTATCGCCATAGCAAAATAATGTTGGGTCACAAACCAATAATAAGATAAGATCCACATAACATCAGAAGGTCATAATCAGCACCTATGTACCTTAGTCGTTTCATGTTAAACTATTCAATACTAAAATGATGTACAAGACACGAATATGGCAGCATGAAAATTTCAAGAATACACAATAGAAATACCTGGATAACATTGAACTTCCAGTTACTTTGGGCAGTGGCTCCCATAGTTCCTGCTGCATTCCCATGATACGCGTTCCTCAATGATATTATGTCATGGCATCCAGTATATAATCTCGCTATCATCATTGCTAACTCGTTTGCTTCTGTCCCTGAATTTGTAAAGAATACAACCTGCACAGCCACGTAAAACAGAAACACAAATTAACATGCAAAAAGAAGAAGATAGAGAGATCAATTTAAATCCAAAATGTAAATCACAATTATTATAATAAAAGGCAAAGAAAAATGAAACATCCCCAATACCATGTAAAATACCCGAACTTAATAGAAAATTAATCATCTTCAGAGAGAACTGTTTGAACTATATGGCCAGAGATCGGATAGATAGAGAGAGTAATGAATGACCTTGAGATTACCGGGTAACTTATTGGCAAGGGCCTCAGCGAAATCAGCGATGGCATTGTAGAGGTAAAGGATAGTGGAGTGTTGTAAGCGCTTGGTTTGGTTGACGATTGCGTCGACCACATCAGGATGACAGTGGCCGCAACTCACCGTAGCAATCCCTCCAAATGCGTCTAGGTACCTTCGTCCGTTCTCATCGAACAAATACTGCATTCTCCCATCCACTACGTTCAACTGCCCAAAAAAAATTAAATAAATGAAAAACAATCAGCCAGATTTACTTCATAAAATCCAATGAATCTATGAAGCAGCCAAATAGATCAGTGAATAATTTTTAGTAATTTCTTCTTATTCGCCTTTTTTGCCTTGTTATATCTTTAATGATAAAAGTTTTACATTAAAATAAATGAAAAACGTGATTTGAAAAGGATAAACACGTCACTATCGATTCGAAAGAGCAGTTCAATTCTACTCAAAGAGAGAGAGCGGAGAGTTCAATGATTTACGCTACACTTAAATAGTATTAGTATATCCAATGTCAAGTTTATTGTTTCTGAATTTTTATTTAAAAGAAGAATGAATTGAGTTTCTTTTGAATCTGAAATTAAACTCGATGGATGGCGTGTTAAAATAAAACTCACGGGTTTCTGGTAAAAGTAAAACATGGAAGGGCTGAGATACTCCTTGCGTTTGGAAAGGATGTCAACGGCGGAAGGACCGGTGTAAGGAGGCGGAGAGTAATCAAAGGGAGGCAATTTAGGAACAGAATCGACATTGTTTTTATCAAGCTCAGCTTTGTGAGCCACCAGAGAGAAGCAGCGTCGTCGACCAAATTGCCCCTGTCGCAGAGAATATTTAGTTTCCGATAACACCCTCCTCCATGAACTAATAAAACCGTGAACCATTATTTTTTTGGATCTCTTTCTGGTTTTTATTTTTTGGAAAGAGAAGAGAAGAGAAGTTCCTAAAATGTAGGACTGTGTTTGGTGGCGGGATGCAATGTTAAAGGAGAGAAACGAGGAAGATGGTGTTTTTACGGAAGGAAAGAATTGAGAAGGAAAACAGCTTAATAGGGAAGGGCGAGTGTCTGCTGACGTGTACTTATTGTTCTGTTAGTTTGTCAAATCTTCTTTTACCATAAAATTACATTTCTTTCCTTGGCTTAATATTAGCCGTCCGCTTAAATAATGGCACGTGTTTGGAGAACATAAATGATCTTTCATGTCTCTCATATGCTCCCTAAACCATTTTTAGAATCGTACGGATGGTTGAGAATTGAGATGATCAGGTGACATCGGTTTATAACGGGTCAATTAAAAAATTAGAAAAAATCGGTTCAATTGGATTATATTAATTTTTGGTCTAATCAGATTAATATTAATCTTTGGATTAATACCTTAATCAATCTATTTTCAACAAGGTTTTCTTTACGATTTGAAATTAATAATTTTATTTAAATTTTAATTAAAAAAAGAAAATAATGTCATTGGTCAAATTAGTTTTTTATTCTTATATTATATTTAATTTAAATATTTAATATTATACTTTAATTTAATATAATCTATTCTTCCTCTTCCCACCACTAATAATATTATCATTAATGTTATGCTCTATCAAAATCAGTACACTTTTATCGTTTAATAAAAATCCAATTCAATCTCATAATTTGGATTTTTTTTAAACCTTGATTAACAATTTTTTTTAATGGTGTTAGTATTTGAGCTAAGGCATAATATTAAGGAAAAATATTTAGTACATTGTTAATTGAGTTTTTAGACTTTATAAGTAGTGTTAGGCAGTTGACAAATGTCATATAAGAATATAGTAAAAAATTAAAAAAAAAGACACGTAACAATTTTTTAAAGTTACTTGTGAAATAATAAAAATATTTTGCCAATATATCAAATACTAACTCTAATATTAATAATATTAAATAGTCAAATTATATCAAATTGAATTATATATACTAAATCCTCAATATAGAAACAAAAACAAAAATTAAACTTAATTTTGCTTGGGTTCATTCACTTTAGATACATAAAAGTAATCTAAATTCAGAAATTACTATTATTGCTATGCAATTAAATTAATATCAAGGAAGTGTTTGGAAAGCCACCTATTAATTAAATTTGGATGTACGTAATTGAAACATTGTAATTGATAGATCCATTCAATTTGAGTGTAATTGAAGCATCCCAATTATACTTTTCAATTTTTAGGAGATGGTGAGAATTGAAGTAATTACAAGGTAATTATACTCGAATCTAATTTTAAAAAATATTTTTATACAAGTTATAAAAATTATATTATAAGCATGAATATGTATGAGTGTTTGGGATGGTTATAAAAAATTTTCTTATATTATAAATCTTAAAAATATATTATAAAAATAATTTTTATATTTTATAAAGGTATAACAAAAAAGTTATATTATTTAAATCCTAAAAAATTCTAAAGTTATGGTAAAAAAATTTATTATAAAAATAATTTACATGTTATAAAAGTTTTATAATATATATATAAAAAGTTATGATCAAGTATGGACATAACTTATTTACGTGTCCATGCTATATATTGTAAAAATAATATACTTATTCATAAGAAATGTTATAGTTTTTTTTATCGTAATTAATTAATTATAAAATATAATTTTCTAAATTTATGAAAAAATATTTATTTATAAAAAATGTTATGAAAGTTTTGGATAATTTATTAAACATTTTTTATAAAGATTATATATTATAAATTTTCTATTATTTTTTATTTAATTTGAATATTATAAAAAATGATTTAACCTGGCATACGTTTTTCTCCAAATTTAAGTTTGTATAATTAAAACTATAGATTATTTAGACTGTGAACTTAAATATTATAAGGTCGGTGTTAATTATGTAAATAAAAAACATTTTCTTGCACCATATCTAGGATATGATGCCATTTTAGAGAATGGTGCAAGATACAAGCATTATAGACAACTCATGAACTCTTTAATTTGAGACATTCAAGATTTCAAAATCTGGTTGAGAAGGAATTGTTGTCCTAAAATAACATTTCTAATATTAACAATATCACTTTCGTATAACATAAAAATCAAGGTTGAATTTTACTAGCATGTTTGCATATTTCATAACTTCAATTATAGGAGAAATTGAGATGATCCATATTTTGGAGAGTACATAGAAGAATGAGATTTGATAATTTTAATGATGCAGATTCAAATTCAGATGATGATGAACTTAGTCAATGACCAACATATGATTATAAAGAGCCTATTTTAAATATTAAAGAGGGAATAACTCAACAAATATGCACTAAAATAATTAGATATGATGTTTATTTTTCTTACTATTTTTATTAGTAATCATATTATCAACTACTTTTTTAAACTAACATAATATATATGATGATTTGATTTTAATATTTATTACTTGTTTAGAAATTATTTTTATCATACTAACAATTTTTTATAATAACCAATATTCTTAAAAATATAAATTATGCAACTGTGTAAGTACAACTTGTACTACCAAACATGACTTAAGCAATTACAATATGATTACACTTTGTGATCAGCTGAATATGTTTAAAAAATTACAATTCTTTATATTGCAATTACTATCCTATTAGTTACATTTTCGTTTAATTACCCTGTGTTATCCAAATAAACCAAAATAGGTATTAGGTGGAAGAGGAACTTAATGCTAATATTATACAAATTCAAAGTTTTGGGGTGATTCCTTTTACCATATAAAGTAATCTAAATTCATGAATGAAATTCTAGCTTTTACAACTCCCTTAAACTACAAACATCTGGGTTTCCAACAGAAGTTTTAGAATCATAATTCAGATACATGCTTTTTTAATATATAAATATATTGTTGGATTCAACTTAATTTAGGTTTTAGTATACGTAACTAGTTAAAGATAGTATTAATTTTAGAGTTAGTATTTCGTATTTTAGTAATATTTTTTTAATTTTATAAATAATTTTAAAAAATTATCATGTATTCCTTTATATATATTTTTAATATTTTATATATATTATAATATATTTATCATCATCTAATTTCTATTTTTGAAGTTTAAAAATTTCATTTCTCTTTTAACCTTAACTATTTTCAAGTTTTGGGTTAATTTCTTTTATCTTATCAAATTAGGTCAAGTTAAACCATAATTCATGCATGTATTTGTAACCCATAAACGTCGTTGAATCTAACTTAAGGCATTTGTTTATACAAACAACACCAACGTTAAAGGCCCAATTGTTATTTAGGACAAACATCAAAAGTATGTATCAGATGGCACCCTGTTTTAATGCTTTGCCTTGTAAGATTTCCATGTTTCTTTCTCCTCCCTACACCTGTTCAGGTTCAGCTTATTTGTTGGGTATGGAAATTAAGTTTTTCTTTTCTTGTGGCCAAACGTATATAATTTGGTTTACTTTCTAAAAAATTCATGTTTTTATTGAATTCTAAAAAAATGTGTTTATTAAATGAGCTTTATAAATAGTCGAAAAAACATAGTTAAGGGGAGATACGACCTTGCTCGTTTGATTAAATATCTCTCATCAATAAAACATTAAATTTGAATATTTTTAATTCTTCATTAAAAAAAATTGCATTTTTATCCTATAAAAATAATAATTTAATTTAAATATTTTAAGCTTTAAATGTTTCAAAATTTTACAATTTTATTTCTTAATTTCGCCCCTACGTTAAACACTCTCAGTCCGATAAAAATGATTCTGAAATCTACTTTTTATTTATTACTATGAATGTAGCATGCGTAGGGATGGGAGTTTTGTATTGGCATCTTTTGTAGAGAGTAAAAGCAAACAAGCTTTCCAATACATGCATGTGGACGACACTTAACACTTACTAAGAAAAGCAAAACATCCAAAGAAAGTGATGGGCGACGATAGTGATTGATTTTAAATCTACAAATCATTATTTCAACCATGAGTTAGGGTTAATGTGTTATAACCTAACTTTTCTTTTTCCCTTTTATAATATTATTTTCAATTCATCAAGTTGTATCATTTGAAGTCCATTAAGTTGGGATCTTTTTAATTTTCGAATCATGTAAGGTTTAATTTTAGGGTTTGGATAAATTAAACTTTAATGTCTCATTTGATTACTAATGTAATAACACGAGGAAAAAGCTTATTTGTTATATATAAATTATAATAATTAGATATAAAATAAAGAATGATTAATACAATTTTAATCTTGAAATTAGAATGATGAGTAAAAACTCTTGTAAAATATAATACCTTAAAATAAACGAAAACTTTTCCTTATTCTTGCTAAAAATAAGTCATGAGAATAGTTAAACATTATCCATTGAATCAGTTTATTGCTCACTCATATACTAAAACATGTGTAAAAAATAATACTTCGACCAAACGTAGCATAAATTCTAAATTCTATATCTAAAAGTTTAAGATCTTAAACTTTGAATCGTGCAATCTTAAATCCAAACCTATAATATTTATGGGGTCAAGTGAAAAAGAGCTTAATTCCAAGAAAGGTTGTAAGTTTGAGTTTTGAAAAAGCTTTCCCTAATTTAAGCATCCAACATGGTTCTACTTCAGATATAGTTAGGCCCAATGTGGCTACTAGATACCAAAATAAATATCTTAGATAATTTTTTTTTTAAATATACTAGGGCCCCTAAACCCTTTAAATTTTCTTAAAATTTAAATTAATAAATGTAAAATTGTATTTTGACTCCCTTAAAAATAATAAAAGATTATTTTAATCTTTTAAAAATTATAAAAAATAGTCTATTAAAATGGTGAAATTATAATTTTATTATCGTAAAAGTTCTTCAAAATACGTTTTTATCTTTTTTTTATAGGAGTTACAGCAATGTAAATAATAATTAAAAAGATTGGGTAAAATACATCCAGTGTTACTAAATTAGTAGTAAGTTTACATTTTGGTCATTCACCTTCAAAATGTTACAAAATGATCATTGAACTATTCAAAAGTTTACATTTAAGTCAATAAACTATTAAAAAAATTTATTTAAGTTATTCGCTGTTAAGGTGTTTTTTTTTAAAAAAATCCAATTAGTGAGCTCCAAATAATGATATAATGATTGTTACGGTGGATTAGTACCCATCAACGAGTAGAAAAACATACCTTAGATCCAAGTTGATTTAGCAGTCTATGCCAGAGATTAAAGAAGAAAGTTGTTTTGATTTTGGTTCGTAGTTTTGTAACATTTAAACAAGGGTAAAGCTAGACAAATTTTTTTGGGGCTAGAATTAAGTTGTATATTTTATGATAGTAATCATGCAATTTCACCATTTTAATAGCTCATATCTTTATAATTTTTAAAGGATTAAATCAAATTTTTATCATTTTAGAGGGGCAAAGTGCAAATTTACCATTACTAATTTAAAATATTATAAATTATAAAAGAGCCAAATGAAAATTTTTCCATTTTAAGGGGTTTGGGGCCCCTACCAATCCCCTAGCTCCATCCCTGCATTCAAAGCTAATCCATGGAAAAAACTGATTTGTAGAAGAGAGGGTGAATGAGAGCTTTCGATTGGTGTAATTGATGCAAACAGAGAAAGCCATACTACAACAATGTTAACAACTTAGTGAAATAAATGAAAACTTTCGAATAATTCAGTGACAATTTGTAACCTTTTGAAGTTGAGTGACGAAAACATAAACTTACCAATAATTTAATGACCTTGAGTGTAATTTACCCAAAAAAATATTAAACCAATCCAAGCCTTGGGATTTCATATTTCTCGCCCTTCTAAAGATTTACTTCTAGTAGGGATGTATTGAATCTTTCATCCTTTCATTTAATTAATTGTTTCCTTTTATTCTTTTAATTGAAAGATTAATAGCTATTACACCTTTCTTACTCACTCAAATTCAAAACCTTACATCAAGTGGAAAATAATTGGGTTAAAATGTGAAATTTTATGATTGTTTAAAATATGAGTTGGGCTTGAGTTTTAACATTTAAGATTCAAGTTTGACCGACTTTTTAATCATATAATATATATTATAATATTATATTTTTTAGCTTATGTATTTTATATCATATAAAAACTAAATTTATAATAATATATAATGATATTAGGGAAATATTTAGTACACTGCTAGTGGAGTTTTTAAACTCTACAAATATGGTCAGGGAATTGACAAGTATTTTATAAGAGAGTGTAATTTAAAAAAAAAATCAATTATATAACATTGATATATTTTTAGCTAGGAGACTTTCATATTATTAATAAAAGTTAAGGTCTCGGGACCTTGTATTTAAGTTCAAGTCCCATTATAAATAAATATTATACGTGAATTCTTTAAGTTATTCAGATTTTAAATTACATCATGCTTAAAATGTATCTTATTTTAATCCGTTGTTTTTTTGTATTAAAATAATTTATATTATACTATCTATAATTATACTCCTTAACTCTTTTAAAAATAGATATTAATATACTCATCAAAGTTAAATGTGAAACCAATCAATTTTACCCAGCAACCTAATTAAGATTAGGACCCACTTTCTAATATCTTGTTACACTGGTATTTAAAGCCATGATAATGTTGTGTTTGAAATCATATCACCAATATATTGTTCAGTGTTATGCTAATTTAATCTGTTTAATTTTAATGAATTTATGTTTTTATTTTTATACAAAAAAAATCCACAAAATCTGTAATTTAATTTTCTAGTAACATTCTTGTCTTCCAAGTGGAGCAGGTTTCTATAGTCACAACTAAAAATAAGGTAAATAAAAAAAAAAATACTGACTATAGTTGATAGATGGATTGGCCGAAATTTGCTGGTTGGCACCTGAAATGCTTTAATTACATTAATTTTTCAGATAATAAAATACCTTCAATGGCTTCACATGGCACAGCCTGTGCACAACCTCTGTTGCTTTACTTTTTTTGTGCTACTTTAATTAATTAGCCCCCCCAAAACACCAAAGAAAATAAAAATCTGGGTAATTAACAATCCTTCTACCATCACAAAATAAACAGTGCCCCTCAGAAAATGAAAGCTTTGGCCCTTTTTGAAAGTGGGGTGGAACCTGCAAAAGTTCTTAGTAGTATCATTACTCTCACTCCCATGCGGCCATTATCAACTTTTCTTTTCCTTTCATTGCTTCAATCTTTTCAGGAGAAAGAAGGGATTTTTATAGCATTCTGAGACATAGAAAATGAAAAACATCAAAGTCCCAGAATTTAGTTTCTATTTTTGTAGTGTTTTGTTGATTTTGTTGGTGAATGGTGGATGTTGTGACTGGGGCTCCTCCATTCATGTTGGTCACGAGATAAGCCTTGCGGTGCCATTGGAATATAGTGATGGGTTCATTGGGAGAGCTTTCTTGATGGATGATGGTAATGGTCAGGTGGAACCAAATTTTAGAGCTGCATTGAGTGCTGAAGCTAACAAAGGGGGATATTCATGCTCCTTGGAAGTTTTTTTAGGGGATGTCAAAGTATGGAATTCTGGACATCACTCCCAGTTTTACACCATGGATACATGCGTGCTTGAGCTTACTGAAGATGGGGATTTACTGTTGAAGGGTGCCGAAGATCAAGTCGGATGGCGGACCGGCACTTCTGGACAAGGTGTGGAGGTAAAGCTTAAAATCTTGAGCTTTTTTTTAAGTACTCGTGTTTGACAGTCATGTTTGATGAATATTCGAATTTGCATAGGAGTATATGAGTTTTAAGGGAAAACTGAATATAATGGTCATATACATTCTCACCAATGGCAAATTTAGGACTATTAATTGACTTTACTATTTGAAAGGTTTTATGTTCATTGATAGAATAGTGAATATTGAAACATAATTTCTTGTGAAACAAGGAATAAACCCTAGAGATGTGAATGATAAAAAAGGAAAATCCTTTAATATGACAGGCATGAGCCCTGACCCATTGATTGCTTCGAACACCCTAAATCTCACTCGAGTTTAAGTAACATGGTCTAGAACTTTTAAAATGAACTTGCGTAGTGAAACTTAAGTGATTAATGTTTTTGTATTTCTGCTGCTGATGCAGAGATTAAGAATCCTGAAGACAGGTAATCTCGTACTTGTGGATGTTTTCGACCAAATAAAATGGCAAAGTTTCAATTTCCCAACTGATGTAATGCTTTGGGGACAAAGACTAGACGTAGCCACTCGGTTAACTTCATATCCAAGAAACTCAACTTCATTCTACACATTTGAAATCCAACACAACAAGCTTGCTCTTCACCTCAATTCTGGTAAGTTGAAGTACTCTTACTGGGAATTTAAGCCTCCCAACAACACAAATATCTCATTCCTTGAATTGGGTTCTAAAGGGTTAGTGTTATTCAATGATGAACATAGAAAAATGGCGCAGATTCCATCGTGGTGGAGATCGGTTCAGCCCCCAAGCGTGAGGTTTTTAGCACTGGGAAATGAGACAGGGAATTTAGGACTATACTCTTACTCACCTAAAAAACAAAGTTTTGAAGCTTCATTTCAAGTTCTCAACTCCAAATGTGACTTTCCTTTAGCTTGTAAACCTTATGGGATATGTACATTCTCCAATGCTTGCTCTTGCATTCGGCTCGCAACTAAGGAAAAACACATGGTTTCTAGTTGCAGCGAGGGAACATCAAGTTCAGCACAGTTTTGCAATGGAACTCAAGTGGAGATGCTTGAATTAAATGGTGTCAATACTGTACTAAGAGATGCTTCCACAAGGGTTATTGTTAGCAAGACAGCATGTGCAAATTTGTGCTTAGATGATTGTAAATGTGTTGCCGCGTTATATTCCTCTGGAAACGGGGCTAAAATATTTCGAGAATGCTCGATTTTCAGGCTGGTTGCAGGCATTAAACAAGTTGAAACGGGAACCGGAACGAGTTATATGGTTAAGGTTCCAAAAGGAACACGATACGATCACAAGGAAACTAGTGTGGAAAAATGGGTGTTGATTGTGGTGGGAGTTGTTGATGGTTTAGTGATCATACTGGTTGTGGGAGGGCTTGCTTACCATTTGATTCAAAAAAGAAGAAACAACTTATAATACGAATTTCTCAATGATAATTCCAGTTCTACAGTGTAATTCTTTCGTGTTAACAAAGACAAGAAAATACTTTTTTTTTTTTTTTTTAATTTTGTTGATAGACAGAGCTCTCCAATTATTCCCAAAACACTTGAGAGTTGTATCAACTATACCAGAACAGTGTAGAGGTGTTTATAGGTTGAGCTGTGGCTCAGATTTAGATTTTATTTGCTGAGTCTCATGTTGAGGTGTTTACGAGTCAGACCGTATTTGTTGAGTTTTTATACAAAGATGTTATGAGTCGGATTGTAGCTACGACTTTACTGGCGGAGTTTTATACAGAGGTGTTCATCGAATAAATTCAAGGTTCAAAATTTCTTCTCTTATCTTAAACGTAGTACTCGCCGTCGCCTGTCTGAATGGCCAACTTCTTGAAGCTGGTAAACAAAAGCTAGCTATTATATGGACAAGTTCAATTATGGCAGAAGTTCAAATCTAACAACAAATCCATGCAATTCAAAGCTCACCACCTATAAATATCGACACCCACCACCCCCAATAGTCACAATAGAAACCTTAAAGCTATCCAAATCAATCAAATTTAAAAGCCTACTAGAGAACTTTTCATGGCTTGCCGCTTTAACTTGCTTCTTTACGCATTTCTTTGGTTGGCTCTTGCAACCACTGTTTTTTCTTTATCTCCCAAATTTTATGACAAAGTTTGTCCCCAAGCTTTGCCTGTCATCAAGAAAGTAGTTGAAGCCGCTGTCCACCGGGAACCGAGGATGGGAGCTTCTTTACTTCGTTTGCATTTCCATGACTGCTTCGTGAATGTAAGCTCCTTCATTTCATACACTTTATATTAGTATCTATTTTTTTTTTCTAATTTCCATGCATTATAATGATCTTGAACTCTTCTTGTATTATAGGGATGTGATGATTCATTTTTTATTATTATATATTGTAGTCTGATTTTGAAAGCGAGAAAAACGTTCGTGATAATCTGAATTTCATGAGAGGGTTTGAAGTTGTAAATCAAATTAAAGCTAAAGTGGATAGAAATTATGGTCGCCCAGTGGAATTTTGTACTGATATCTTAGCACTGACTGCTCGAGATTTAGTGGTTGTGGTAAAATTTAATACTTTGATTTTCATTGTTAGAAATAATTATGGGTTGGATTATATAAAATAAAATCATTTCTAAATGAAAGTTATCATGGTTGTAGGTTGGAGGCCCAACATGGAATGTTGGTTTGGGTAGGAGAGACTCCACCTTTAGCAGACAATGTCCTCTCATCAGCATTAATGGATCTTCATTGATCAATAATTTTAAGAATTAAGGCCTAAACCAAAGAGGTCTTGTAGTTCTCTCTTGTGGTCATACTATTGGATTGTGACAATGTATTATCTTTACGAATAGAATTTACATTGCAACCAATATTGATCCCACCTTTGTCAAAGAACGTAGAGTAACTTGCCCACGAATTGGAGGAAACGCTAACCTCGCTCCTCTTGGTCCAACGACTGCTCGCTTTGACACTAGATACTTCAAGAACTTAGTGCAGCAAAAAGGATTACTCACCTCAGATCAAGCACTTTTCAATGGTGGGTCAACTGATAAACTTATAAAGACTTATAGCTTGAATCCTAAAGCTTTCTGGGATGGTTTTGCAAAGTCTATGATTAAGATGGAAAACATTTTGACTAGAAAAAAAAAAGATAAATTTATATCAACCGTAGAAAGGTGGATTAATAAATATATTACTAATTAATTGATTTTCATCATTTGTTGTTAATCATTATATTAAATCTAATGATTAAAATGTTTTGATTATTTAAAAACTCTTATAAGGCACATAGAAGAAATGTCACATTATGTGTCTCATACTATTTGATTCATTTCATTGTAATGTTCAGAAAATAAATAATAATTCTTTGAATTTTATTTATCTCTCTTTCATTTCTTTTCAATCAAGAGGGTTTTTAGAATTTTTATTTCTCATCAATTTAATATTTTATTGTGTTCGTATTCCATTGTAAACACAAATTTATTTATCTCTTTAATTTTTTTCATTTCTCAACTAATCTCACATATTTAATATTTTAGTATATATAGTATTTGAATTAAAAACATAAAAAAAGATATATATATATATAATTTTATAAGTGTTAAAATAATAATATTAAATGTTGCTACGAGTAGAAAAAAGTAAGTGAAGCTAAGAGATAAACATGATTTTTCGCCTTCTTTATTTTCGGAATTCTTCGGCATTTCAATATTACTATTCCACATAATCTAGCATTTCTTTAAATACTTTTATTTTTATTTTTTCAATGATTACAATGAAATGAATCAAAAGATACGAGGCACATAATCTATTATTACTTTCACATGCTTTAATTTCCGCAACAATTAATACCACAATTAACAACAAAACGGTGATATTTGATTAATTGGACCGTCGATAAATATCATAGCAGATTCATTAATTCACCTTCCTACAGTTGACACGAATTTGTCCTTGCTTTCCAGTCAAAGGCTTGATGTTGCCCATCCTAATCATAGACTTTCCGAAATCAACCCAGAAAGCATTAGGATTCTTGCTGTAAGTCTCTACAAGTTATCAGTCGACCCACCACTGAAAAGTGCTTGATCAGAGGTGAGTAGTCCCCTTTCCTTCACCAGGTTCTTGAAGTATGCGGTGTCAAAGCGTGCAGGGGTTGGGTCAAAAGGAGCGAGGTTAGTGTTCCCTCCGGTGAGTGGGCAAGTTGCTCTACGCTCTTTGGCAAAAGCAGGATCAATATTGGTAGCATTGTAGATCCTGTCCCTAAAGATAACGCATTGTGACAATCCGATGGTGTGGCCACCGGAGAGAGCTACAAGATCTCTGTTGTTCAAGCCCTGGTTCTTGAAGTTGTTGATCAACGCAGGGAGATCCATTGATGCTGAAGGAAGCACGCTGTCTGCTAATGTCCTGCTAGCTGTGGTCGAGTCTCTTCTACCCAAACGAACCTTCCATGTTGGACCTCCGAGCTACAACAATTTAGTTTTCATTTAGAAATGACTTTCTAGGCGTATGAACTGATAAGTATATTAAGCAATAAAAAAATCAAAGTATTGAGTATTACCGTAACTACCGAATCTCGAGCAGCCACAGCTAAGATATCAGCACAAGAGACTACAGGGCGTCCGCAAACTCTATCCACTTCGGCCTTAATTTGGTCAACAACTTCAAACCCTCGAACAGAATTCAAATTTCCACGAGCATTTTTCTCGGTTTGGAAAGAAGATGTAGAATCCAAAAGAAGTGAACCGTCACAACCCTGCAATAGAATGAAGAATAGTTCTGGATGAGAATATATGCGTGGAACTTAGACATTACTAGTATAATATAATGTAAGATCACTGTTTCTGAAATGAATGAACATACGTTAACGAAGCAATCATGGAAGTGAAGACGCAGTAAAGAAGCACCCAAGCGGCGCTCCTTGTGGACAGCGGCCTCCACTACTCTCTTGATGGCAGGCAAAGCTTGGGGACAAACATTGTGATAAAAGTTGGGAGATAAGGAAAAAGCGGTGGCTGCAAGAGCCAACCAAAGGAAGGCGTGAAGAAGGAAATTGGTGGGGGAAACCATGGCTTAATCTTGATGAGGTGGGTGTTGTGTTGTTTGTTGTGACTCTGGGTGGTAATTTATAGACAAGAAACGTACGTAGGAGGGAATGGAAGAAGTGCATGCATGAATGAATTGTTAGTTTTGGACTTCTGCAAACCAATGATTAGACTGTTTCCTTGTTTCTTAAAAGGAGCTTTTGTTTACAATCTCATAGGGGTTATTTAGCTATTCAAGCATGCCACGACAAATATTGAATATCTTTAATAAAACGCACGAGGCTGCTACTCCAATCTCCTTTATAATATTAATGGTGAAGATTTAAATTAGGTTTTAGATATAATTGATAAAACTGTAAGATATTATTATAATTGGATTTATTTGAAAAGAGAAGAGAAGCTGAAATGTTTGAGAAATAATAACTTACTGTTGTAATGACTTTTGCAAAGCAAATTACTCTTACCTCAACAGGTGCTTATTTATTAATTAATTTGCTATACCATTATTTACTGTACTTTCTACTTACGTCTCCATCTATGTTGTTCCTCTTTATCAACATTGAGAGCATATATGCTAATTAAACTACGTACTTGACGGCTTCAGTCTTCAGCCTTGGCTGCTGGCTGCTGGCGGCTTCAGCTTTTCCCTTTTTAACTCTTTTTCAATGATTTCTTCCAAGAACTAATTTTGGTGTTCTTCTCCTCACTATATAGTATTAGGTGCAAGCAATCACGGACGGTTATCCAGAAGGGATCAATTTTGAAAGCACCTTTAGCACAAATGTTTATATTTATATGCATGTATTTATTTGTTAAGTTAAATTAAATTTTACATTAAAAATACATCAATTTGGTGACAACGGGTTATTTGCTTATTTTATTCTTGAATTGTCTAATCTCAATACATAAAATGATTTTAATTTGATTAAATTAATTTTCGCGAGCCATTTTGAACCTCTTTTCATCATTTTTGGATATTGTTGTCTTTCACATGAATTCAACCATTAAAAGCATATTATAATAACATTTTGGACATCTAGATCTCGAAGGGAGAACTTGAGATGTTTCCCAAGTGAAGGCTTTAAGCCTTCTTATAGGGTGAGAGGCGACATAATTGAACACCCTCTAAATATGGGATTTAATGAGCCAATAACCATAAATTCTCCACTTTTAGCGAGTTTATCAATCCTATTCAATTTCCTCAGTCTTTCACTTTTCAAACTATGTACAGTCATCTTCAACAGTGCCTCCAAATGCGTTCTCAAGTATCATACACCTGGATGTGTTTAAACTTGTAGCATGTTGAAAAAATAATATTAGTTTACAGTAACAAGAATTTTACTAAACTCATAGTTCATTGCAACGACAAATAGAACAAAAACAGAACTCGAGAAGAAGTAAGGTAAGGAAAGAAGAAATGACAAAACCAATCTCCCTATTTTTTTTTCATTTCTCAACCAATCTCACATGTTTAATATTTTAGTGTATATTTCACCAAAAAAAAAAATTTAGTGTATATATTATTTGAATTAAAAACATAAAAAAAGATATATATAATTTTACAAGTGTTAAAATAACAATATTAAATGTTACGGCAAGTAGAATAAAGTGAGAGTGCACATCCACGTTTAAATAATAATAATAAAAGTTCCTTTTTATTTCAAATGGATTGATGCAAAATCATTGAAGTGACTCAGGTTTTGTCATTTGTAATTTAGCTTTAGCTTACTAACATATAACAAGTCCATCCGTAATAGCATGAGACAAAAACTTATATAATACATTTGTGTTAAAATAGATAGACATAAAATAAAGAATAAAGGATTGGTAACTTTTTTTTTAAAAGATAAAATCTCTTCGAAATAAGAAAAAAAATTGAAAGAACAAAATTGAAGCTGCCAGCAGCCAAAGATGAAGAAAGCCTCCAAGTACTTAGTTTAATCAGCACATGCTGTCGCTGTTGATAACGAGGAACAACGTAGATAGAGACGTAAGTAGGAAGTACATTAAAGAATGGTATGAATTCGTTAGTTAAAATAACAGTAATAATTTTGTTTGCAGAAGTCATCACAACTCATCCATCCACAGTAAGTTATTATTACCCAATAATGATAAGAACAATTTACAGTTTCGACTGATGCTCATTGTGAGTTTTAGTTTCTACTATTTGTGATTCATTATACCTAACGCTAACGAAACGTGATTACAAAATATAATATTTTAGAGGAGAATGGCGTAGCAGCCTCGTGTGTTTTATTATAGTTTAAAAAAGAGGTGGGTCAATATTTGTACTGGCATGCTTAAACAGCCAGCAAACCCCGATGAAGTAGTAAACAAAAGCTCCTTTTAAGAAACAAGGAAACAGTCTAATCATTGATTTGCACAAGTCCAAAACTAACAAATTCATTCATGCATGCACTTCTTCCATGTAATTCCTCCCTACTACGTACGTTTCTTATCTATAAATTACCACCCAGACTCGCAACAAACAACATAACACAACACCCACCTCATCAAGATTAAGCCATGGTTTCCCCCACCAATTTCCTTCTTCACGCCTTCCTTTGGTTGGCTCTTGCAGCTACCTCTTTTTCCTTATCTCCCAACTTTTATCACAATGTTTGTCCCCAAGCTTTGCCTGCCATCAAGAGAGTAGTGGAGGCCGCTGTCCACAAGGAGCGCCGCATGGGTGCTTCTTTACTGCGTCTTCACTTCCATGATTGCTTCGTTAATGTATGTTCATTCATTTCAGAAACAGTGATCTTACATTATATTATACTAGTAATGTCTAAGTTCCATGCATATATTCTCATCCAGAACTATTCTTCATTCTATTGCAGGGTTGTGACGGTTCACTTCTTTTGGATTCTACATCTTTCGAAACCGAGAAAAATGCTCGTGGAAATTTGAATTCTGTTCGAGGGTTTGAAGTTGTTGACCAAATTAAGGCCGAAGTGGATAGAGTTTGCGGACGCCCTGTAGTCGCTTGTGCTGATATCTTAGCTGTGGCTGCTCGAGATTCGGTAGTTGCGGTAATATTCAATACTTTGATTTTTTTTATTGTCTAATATACTTATCAGTTCATACGCCTAGAAAGTCATTTCTAAATGAAAACTAAATTGTTGTAGCTCGGAGGTCCAACATGGAAGGTTCGTTTGGGTAGAAGAGACTCGACCGCAGCTAGCAGGACATTAGCAGACAGCGTGCTTCCTTCAGCATCAATGGATCTCCCTGCGTTGATCAACAACTTCAAGAACCAGGGCTTGAACAAGAGAGATCTTGTAGCTCTCTCCGGCGGCCACACCATCGGATTGTCACAATGCGTTATCTTTAGGAACAGGATTTACAATGCTACCAATATTGATCCTGCTTTTGCCAAAGAGCGTAGAGCAACTTGCCCACGCACCGGAGGGAACACTAACCTCGCTCCTTTTGACCCAACCCCTACACGCTTTGACACCGCATACTTCAAGAACCTGGTGAAGGAAAGGGGACTACTCACCTCTGATCAAGCACTTTTCAGTGGTGGGTCGACTGATAAACTTGTAGAGACTTACAGCAAGAATCCTAATGCTTTCTGGGTTGATTTCGGAAAGTCTATGATTAGGATGGGCAACATCAAGCCTTTGACTGGAAAGCAAGGACAAATTCGTATCAACTGTAGGAAGGTGAATTAATGAATATGCTATGATATTTATCGACTGTCCAATTAATCAAATTTTACCGTTTTATTGTTAATTATTGTATTGATTGTTGTGGAAATTAAAGCACATGAAAGAAATGTTAGATTATGTGTCTAGTATTGTTTGATTAATTTCATTGTAATCATTGAAAAATATAAAAATAAAAATAAAAATCTTTAGAATGTTTTCTCTCTCTCTTTTCAACTCATTGAAGGACTAGAGTTAAAATATGAAGATGAATACAAAGTATTCTCTCATTTATGTGAAAGAAATTGTCTCATACAAATTGATATTTTTAATGAGTTCCTTTTTTTTTTTAAAAAAATTGAATTTAGTTCGGTCGGAGTTCAGTTAATGGTTTTTTAGAATTTCGATTATCGGGTAATTCAATTCGAAACCGGATAATTAACCAAAATAAATAATATCTATTATATGTAATATGTATAGCCCACCCCCAGTATATAAATAATTAATATATGTAGTATTTCTAATATCTTATTTCAAACTAAATTATAGTAAAAATATGAGGACTAAAGTGTACTTTAACCATAAAAGAGAAATAATTATTTTATTTCAAAATACCCTTGGAAACATATTGATATTTAAAGATGAAAAATCAGGGTATAGACTATATTGTAATTGAAAAGAGGTTAGAGAGATTTAGAGTGCAATTTTACCATTAGATGGATCATGTGTGGGTTTGATTGAATTTATTTTGGTTCAAGTGTAATGAAAATGAAAGTTTCGTATAAATATATTTTGATTATTAGTTTGATTGTGGGTTGTAAAATTTTATTTCAATTGTAGCTATTCAAATATACTCATTATGATTGTATTTGTAACTTAAGAAAAATACTAAAGAATTGAATTTTACTTGGATTTTATTAAACAATATAACATTAACACTCAAATATAAGAGTTATGAAAGACAAAATTAAAGTTCATATATTAAATCCGTTTAGAGATTTATCTCACTATTTTATAAACTCATAATAAAATTTTTACTTAATTTTAACATTTTAGCTCAATTTAATCTAGTTGCGTGTCTTTAATGCAAGTTGTTACGATTGTATTTTTGTAGTGGTATTCTTGATGCTTCTAAGGTGACTGATATGTGCATCTCTTTTTTTTTTTTTTTTTTGCTTCATTCAAACTGCACTGTCAAAGAGAAAACAGAGCAGCGTCCAAAAAACTCAAAAACTTACAGCAAAACAAAGCAAAAAACACAGACCAAGCACAAAAATATATAACCTGCTAATTCTTCACAACAAAATATCACCACCAAGCTTTAAACATTTACGTCCGATTAACACCTGCCATCGCCAAGGAGAATATACGGTCTTTTAATAAAATTTTATTTTGAATAGGTAATATACTCGTAATGACATCCACGACCAGAAAAGCGTGACCGCGGAAGCCGCCAGCAGCCAAGGCTGAAGAACCAACTCTCAAGCCGCCAACTAATTATTTATTCTATTTTTGAGGTATCCAAGTATTTATTTAATTAGAATAGCACATTGTTTCACCAAAATTTTATGATTATAGTAAAAAGAGGAGATTGGAGCAGCAGCCTCATGTCGCTTAAACTTAAAAAAAAAAAAAAGAGATGGAATATTGGTTGTAGCTTTGTTGAACAGCCAGCCCTTTGAGAAAGTAAAATAAAGCTCCTGAAAGATGCAGTCTAATCATTAATTTGCACAAGTCCAAAACTAACAAATTCATGCACTTCTTCTACGTACGTCTCTATCTATAAATCATGACACCCACCACCACCCCAACACAAACCTCATCAAGTTTAAGCTACTTCAATTAACCCATCTTACGCATTCCTCCTCATGGGCATGGCTCCCCGCTTTAACATCCTCCTCCATGCATTTCTCTGCTTGGCTCTTGCAACCACCTCTTTTTCCTTATCTCCCAAATTTTATGACAATCTTTGTCCCCAAGCTTTGCCTTCAATCAAGAGAATCGTTGAGGCTACTGTCCACCGGGAACCCCGGATGGGAGCTTCTTTACTTCGTCTTCACTTCCACGACTGCTTCGTTAATGTAACTTCCTTCCTTCATACAACTATTCTGTGTACGCCTTAGAATGGTCTTGAGCTAATATTCCTTGTATTTCAGGGTTGCGACGGTTCACTGCTTTTGGATTCTACGTCTGCTTTCGAAACCGAGAAAAATGCTCGTGGTAATTTCAATTCTGTGAGAGGGTTTGAAGTTGTAGATCAAATTAAGACTGAAGTGGATAGAGTATGTGGACGCCCTGTGGTCTCTTGTGCTGATATCTTAGCAGTGGCTGCTCGAGATTCAGTACTTGCGGTAATGTCAAATTCTTCTATTTTTTTTATTGTGAAAAATGTGTCTACTGCGTTACGTAAAAAGAAAATATTTCTAAATCAAAATTACTGTGGTTGTAGCTCGGAGGTCCGACATGGAAGGTTCGTTTGGGTAGAAGAGACTCAACCACAGCTAGCAGGGCTTTGGCAGACAGTGTGCTTCCATCAGCATCAATGGATCTCCCTGCTTTGATCAGCAACTTCAAGAACCAGGGCTTGAACACAAGAGATCTTGTAGCTCTCTCCGGTGGCCACACCATCGGATTGTCACAATGTGTTATCTTTAGGAACAGGATTTACAATGCTACCAATATTGATCCTACTTTTGCCAAAGAGCGTAGAGAAACTTGCCCACGAACCGGTGGAAACACTAATCTCGCTCCTTTTGACCCAACACCTGCTCGATTTGACACTGCATACTTCAAGAACTTGGTGAAGGAAAGGGGGCTACTCACCTCTGATCAAGCACTTTTCAGTGGTGGGTCGACCGATAAACTTGTAGAGACTTACAGCAAGAATCCTGATACTTTTTGGTTTGATTTTGTAAAGTCTATGATTAAGATGGGTAACATCAAGCCTTTGACGGGAAATCAAGGACAAATTCGTGTCAACTGCAGAAAGGTGAATTAATGAATATGTTGTGCTATTTATTGACTATCCATTTGATTAATTTTCATTGTTTTGTTGTTAGTTGTTGCTTGTGGAAATTAAACGCACATGAAAGAATTGTTAGATTATATACCTTGTATCATTTGATTCATTTCATTGTATCTCTATTTATATTAATTTTCTTATTAATATAATTTTAGTATAGATTTATACGATGTGTATGATATTAAATATAATTCATAATTTTATCTTAAATTTCTTTAAATTTTTAATAGATAAATTAGTTCAATTGATAACACTATTAAATCATTCTTATTAATTTTTTGATTTAAAAAATAATAATTCATCAATTTGTTAGTAATGAATTAGCAAAAATAAATATTTTGTTGAATATTTAGTGTTGATGTTACAAAAATGCACTAAAATATTCGACAAAATAAAAGTTCGAGCACCAACTTAAGTTGACTTCGTCCTTATGCAATATCAACAAAAATTGAAGAAAGATCTTTTATCACTCAACCAGTAACTGTCATAATTTAACCAAAAATGAGTCTTTTCATTTTCTTATGAAATTAAAAAGGAAATTACAGTCGAAAACCAACATGTAAAAGTTTTGAGATGTGAGGTACTCCATCTATCCATTTCCATATTTATCATGCTAATGAATCACAAATAGGTTATTCACAGCATGTAAGATATGCAGAAAGCTCAAAAGTATAGAGCAAAAACCTCACCTAAATCAATGCAAAGAGGCAGATAGTCAATAGAGATGCCATGTTTGATGCAGGAGATCTCACTATGTTCTATAATAACATATCTTAAATTATCCATTTTCCGGTTAGGTTCTGATTTTAATGGTATAGTATGGTATCTAAATATCTTTAACTTTCCACAATAAAAAAAATTATGCACTACTACTTCCCATAAATATATATTGCAAAACATAAGTTCCATGCATTAAGCATTTTAATAAAACCTGTGGCCTTTCATAACAAAAAAAAAAAAAGGAAAGGAGGTGGGGGGTCAGTGACAACACCTGTGTAGCTAATTAGAATGGGCAGAAACACCTAAATAAATTCATGGTACTACAGATGATAATAGGACAATTTTCTAATTCTACAACTGTTGATGAAATCAGGTGGAAAATAGTATTCTCTTGGTTCCACAGCCTGTGTCCATAAAGATGATACCAAGATCATTCCCTGGGAAAATTCATAAAAGAAATTAGTTACATGTTTAACATGGTTACCCTGTTAATTCTAACCATAACGTTATAGCAGCGCAATTCCGTGTCACGAAAACAAATCAAATACCAATAGCACCTATCTTAAAGACAAGCAAAGCATAAACAACATGCCAGAATTATTTCATAGTAGTGGTGAACCCAAAATGAATGGAAGGTTTACTTGAAGGCGGCCCAAAGCTTTGATAAATCAGTTTAACAGAGCCCATTTTAATGGAAAAAGGCATTTTAATAAAACTATGTTCAAAAATAAATTTTTATTACCATTTTAATGCCTTTAATTTTACTTTTGAAAATAACTCCATTATTTTTAAGTAATTGATGAAAGAAATATTGATCGCTGAAATCAGAGCTTCAAAATATAAACATTTGTGCTAAAGGTGCTTTCAAAATTGATCCCTTCTGGATAACCGTCCGTGATTGCTTGCACCTAATACTATATAGTGAGGAGAAGAACACCAAAATTAGTTCTTGGAAGAAATCATTGAAAAAGAGTTAAAAAGGGAAAAGCTGAAGCCGCCAGCAGCCAGCAGCCAAGGCTGAAGACTGAAGCCGTCAAGTACGTAGTTTAATTAGCATATATGCTCTCAATGTTGATAAAGAGGAACAACATAGATGGAGACGTAAGTAGAAAGTACAGTAAATAATGGTATAGCAAATTAATTAATAAATAAGCACCTGTTGAGGTAAGAGTAATTTGCTTTGCAAAAGTCATTACAACAGTAAGTTATTATTTCTCAAACATTTCAGCTTCTCTTCTCTTTTCAAATAAATCCAATTATAATAATATCTTACAGTTTTATCAATTATATCTAAAACCTAATTTAAATCTTCACCATTAATATTATAAAGGAGATTGGAGTAGCAGCCTCGTGCGTTTTATTAAAGATATTCAATATTTGTCGTGGCATGCTTGAATAGCTAAATAACCCCTATGAGATTGTAAACAAAAGCTCCTTTTAAGAAACAAGGAAACAGTCTAATCATTGGTTTGCAGAAGTCCAAAACTAACAATTCATTCATGCATGCACTTCTTCCATTCCCTCCTACGTACGTTTCTTGTCTATAAATTACCACCCAGAGTCACAACAAACAACACAACACCCACCTCATCAAGATTAAGCCATGGTTTCCCCCACCAATTTCCTTCTTCACGCCTTCCTTTGGTTGGCTCTTGCAGCCACCGCTTTTTCCTTATCTCCCAACTTTTATCACAATGTTTGTCCCCAAGCTTTGCCTGCCATCAAGAGAGTAGTGGAGGCCGCTGTCCACAAGGAGCGCCGCTTGGGTGCTTCTTTACTGCGTCTTCACTTCCATGATTGCTTCGTTAACGTATGTTCATTCATTTCAGAAACAGTGATCTTACATTATATTATACTAGTAATGTCTAAGTTCCACGCATATATTCTCATCCAGAACTATTCTTCATTCTATTGCAGGGTTGTGACGGTTCACTTCTTTTGGATTCTACATCTTCTTTCGAAACCGAGAAAAATGCTCGTGGAAATTTGAATTCTGTTCGAGGGTTTGAAGTTGTTGACCAAATTAAGGCCGAAGTGGATAGAGTTTGCGGACGCCCTGTAGTCTCTTGTGCTGATATCTTAGCTGTGGCTGCTCGAGATTCGGTAGTTGCGGTAATATTCAATACTTTGATTTTTTTTATTGTCTAATATACTTATCAGTTCATACGCCTAGAAAGTCATTTCTAAATGAAAACTAAATTGTTGTAGCTCGGAGGTCCAACATGGAAGGTTCGTTTGGGTAGAAGAGACTCGACCGCAGCTAGCAGGACATTAGCAGACAGCGTGCTTCCTTCAGCATCAATGGATCTCCCTGCGTTGATCAACAACTTCAAGAACCAGGGCTTGAACAAGAGAGATCTTGTAGCTCTCTCCGGTGGCCACACCATCGGATTGTCACAATGCGTTATCTTTAGGAACAGGATTTACAATGCTACCAATATTGATCCTGCTTTTGCCAAAGAGCGTAGAGCAACTTGCCCACGCACCGGAGGGAACACTAACCTCGCTCCTTTTGACCCAACCCCTACACGCTTTGACACCGCATACTTCAAGAACCTGGTGAAGGAAAGGGGACTACTCACCTCTGATCAAGCACTTTTCAGTGGTGGGTCGACTGATAAACTTGTAGAGACTTACAGCAAGAATCCTAATGCTTTCTGGGTTGATTTCGGAAAGTCTATGATTAGGATGGGCAACATCAAGCCTTTGACTGGAAAGCAAGGAAGGTGAATTAATGAATATGCTATGATATTTATCGACTGTCCAATTAATCAAATTTTACCGTTTTATTGTTAATTATTGTATTGATTGTTGTGGAAATTAAAGCACATGAAAGAAATGTTAGATTATGTGGGGCAAAACTCCAGAAAATACCAAAAAATAACAAAAATTACCGGAAAGTATAGGGTTGAAAATTAATGACCGGAAAGGGCAATTTCCCCCAAAATCGCGTCCCCGTCAGCGCGTTTTTGGGGGAACGCGGCCTAAAGCGCTCCCCCGGGGACGCGCTTTAGGCCGCAACGGTTAAAATTTTTTTGACCGTTGGACCCCCAACGGTCAGAAAAAAAAACCCTATAAATACCCCCCCAACCCTTCATTTTTTTCACAATTCAATCCTCTCTCATTTTTCTCTCAATTTGCTATCAATTTGCTCTCAAATTTCTCTCAAATTTACGCTTAAATTTCAAAATAGTCCTTTACTATTTATAAAAAAGCCCT
This sequence comes from Gossypium australe, assembly GCA_005393395.2. NCBI lineage: Eukaryota > Viridiplantae > Streptophyta > Magnoliopsida > Malvales > Malvaceae > Gossypium > Gossypium australe. Next base: position 4,355,981 of record CM016622.1, on the reverse strand, counting down.
TTATAATTTTTTTTAAACCTATTTTTGGAAAATTTTTAAATTATTTATCGGAGTACAATGGCCGGGGAATTATGTCGCCTAGGCGAGAACCACATTGCCGTCCAGCAAAAGAAAATGGTAAGTTTGAATGTTAATTTTCAATATTATTAAATTTTTTAATTATGCAATTTTAATTAATTTAGAATTTTATAATTTTATAATTTTTTAAACAGTCTGTAGATCGGGTGTTGCAATGTTATATTCGCAACATGCCTGGTCCCCCATCGCCATTGATCGAGAATTACCTGCGGGAAGCGGGTTTTTGGCACGTGGCCACGATAGCCCGGGGGTTCAAGTTGGAGCCGCCTTTGATCAGCGCGTTGATAGAGAGGTGGAGACCAGAGACGCACACTTTCCATTTGCCATGCGGAGAGTGTACCATCACCTTGGAAGATGTGCAGTTACAGTTGGGATTACCGGTGGACGGGTCGGTAGTCACCGGGTCCGTAACATCTCTCGATTGGATGGCCGTATGCTACGAGCTTCTGGGTGCCATTCCGGATAAAATTCAAGGAGCTCGGATCGATTTGGCTTGGTTACGAGACGCAATCCCGCAGCCGAATGAAGGTTCGACTGAAGAAGAAAGAATACGGTATGCGCGGGCATACATACTTCAGATAATTGGAGGCTATCTGATGCCGGACCTCTCTAGAAACCTCGTCCACCTGAGATGGCTCCTGAAACTTGTTGATTTCAGAGCAGCCGGTGAATTGAGTTGGGGGTCTGCCGTGCTATCGATATTATACCGGGAGATGTGTAGGGCGACGCTGCCGAGTAAACAAAAAATTGGAGGTTGCCTATCACTACTGCAGTCATGGGCATGGTTTCGATTTCCATTTTTACGTCCTCGACTCGACCAGCCATATTCATTCCCACTGATAACGAGGTAAATTTAATATTATATTTTACAATTATGTCGTATATTTATAGTATAATTGCATGCTAAAAGTTTATTTAATTAGGTGGAACCATCCGAGGAGCAGTCATGTTGGAATACCTAACGCGCTTGAGGATATACGGCTCCTGTTGGACCAAAGGTCGGAATCACAAGTAAGTGTCGAATTTCGTTATTATAATTTAGTATTTCGTAGGTAGTGTCTAATATTATGTATATAACTAATAAGTTGGTAATGTTAATATAGTTTCAATGGACACCGTACGAGGATCCCGAAATTCGGGCAGTAATTCCGGAGGAGTATCTCCAAAATCCGAACAGTTGGCACGTTAAGGTCCCGCTAATCACCTACTCAACCGTCGAGATGCACCAGTCAGATCGGGTTCTGCGGCAATTTGGATGCCGGCAACCGATTCCCGTGCCTCCTGAGGTGCTCGATGATGAGCACAAAGTGGACTTACGGCAGCAGCACACGGATTGGCCAAGATTTTGGTCAGAACATATCGAGACGTGGGAGAACCGGTATGACTTTATACCTAACTGGGAACCGATCATAGTTCCAGAGTTAGCGTGCGTGCCGGAGTACATGCCATGGTTTAGAATCCATGGCATGCCGTATCTGTTGTCGGATGAGGAGAGGCGACGGCTAATTCGCGAGCGAAGGGAACGTCGGGGCCCTTTACATCGAAGGAGAATGGATGATGAACCGGGCCCAAGAGCGCGTACACAGTCACCGGGCCCATCAACAGCGCCTACACAGTCACCGGGCCCATCAACAGCGCCTACACAGTCACCGGGCCCATCCGTTCAGCTAACAACACCGACATCACAGCATCCACAGTTTATGCCAGGTACGTACCTTGCCCCTTATATGTATCCTCCTAACCCATATATGTTTCCTTTTCCTTGTCCCACCCCAGGTTGGAATGCATGGCCGAGTTCGAGTCCGTTCCCGACAACTCCCGTTGGCCAGCCGATCGTGAGACCGACTTCGGGTGTGGGATTAGATGAGGTGCCGTCGGGGAGCAGTAGTTTCTACCAGGCTCCTTCACCGTACGGGATGCAGTCACCCCCGCCGTGGTTTATGCAAACACCTCCGGGGTCATTATTTTATCAAGGTGGGTCATCATCGCAACACCTAGAACCAGACCCACTTCCGGAGGAACCCGAATCCCCGCCTGAGGTTCCACGACCCCCGCCGGAAGCTAGAAGAAGGAGGAATCCAGCGCGTAACCGCCGACCACCCGACTGTGGCACTGGTTCCCACCGGCATCAACATTGATTAGGATAGGCTTTTTTATTTTATAAATTGTAATTTAATTTTTTTATTCTTTGAATAAAAAAGTTGTTTTTAATTTGTGTTTGTAATTTAATTTTAATATCAAAAGTTGTGTATTTTTTTTGTATGTAATATAATTTGAATTTTTTAATAAAATAAAAATTATTTCCTATTTTATATTCTTTTAATTTAGTCCTCTTCACTAAATTAAAATTGAGTTCTTTGCAGAAAATTGATTTCTTTGATAAAATAAAAAATTATTTCCTATTTTATATTCTTTTAATTTAGTCCTCTTCACTAAAATATAATTGAGTTCTTTGCAGAAAATTGAGTTCTTTGATAAAATAAAAAATTATTTCCTATTTTATATTCTTTTAATTTAGTCCTCTTCACTAAAATATAATTGAGTTCTTTGCAGAAAATTGAGTTCTTTGATAAAATAAAAAATTATTTCCTATTTTATATTCTTTTAATTTAGTCCTCTTCACTAAAATATAATTGAGTTCTTTGATAAACCGTTGTACTAAAAAAAAAACAGAAATTACATAGCCAGCAAGAGACAAACAAGCTAATAACACGGTCAACTATTCCGATTTGGACACGAGCGAGATGTATGGCCCGGGTTCCTACACCATCCGCACCGCTTACTTTGGTTGGTCGGTTCTCGGATATCCATATTGTTGCGTATTCTAGTCGAGGAAGGTCGACCTTTTGGTTTGCGCCTCAATTCTCTATCCGGCAACAGCTTATACGGTGCACGCGATACCGATGGCCACTTACGTTCATCTGGGACTGGTGGGAATACGTGTCTCCACACGTTGTACATGTTTTCTAATTTGTACACTTCGTCGACATAGCTCATGGGATCAATACGGAGATTCTGACAAGCCGCAAGTACATGAGCACATGGGTAACGAAGTGCATCAAATATCCCACAGTCGCATGTCCTATTTGTCAAGTGTACACGATAATGACCGCCAACAATACCTTGGTTGGGTCTGTCAAACTCCGTGACACGAAACCATAGGCTGTCGCGATCATGACATACTGTGTGCATGGTGTTCGCACGTGCCTTCCCACGATTAATTTGTTGCAAGACCTTCTGGCTCCATACATGGCCTCCTTCCATTTGCCCTCTATAACTCGCTGCTCTCTTCGGAAATAGTGCCGCTAACCGAAAATATGTCTCTCGCACAACTGCTGTAATCGGCAGATGACGGGTTCCTTTCAGAACAGAATTTATGCATTCGGCAAGGTTTGTGGTCATATGCCCATATCGTAGGCCACCGTCATATGCTTGTGTCCACTGTTCGAAAGGAATATTGCAAAGGTAGCTTGCGCCTTCGGCGTTATCTGAGCGCAAACTGGCCAGCATCTCGTGAAAACGGTCTTTATTGATCTCATACCCTGCTAATATACGTTGATAGCGAATATTACATACCACTCTTCAATTGCGAATAAATTGAATATATCAAAATAAATTTTATTATTAGATATTTCATACCCATATCGATCACTTGCCGTTTCTCTCTTTTAGATCGATGTTGCCCATAGTAGTTGGATGCGACATGCCTCAGGCAATATCGATGGTGTGTGCGATGCCATATGCTTCCCTGGCGTTCTATTGCCGCAAGTATTCCAGGGCCCCGATCCGATATAACGCATATGTCAGGTTGGGGGCAAACATGCCTCCTTAACCTGGATAGGAAGAAGTCCCAATCATCAGCTGATTCCCCCGGTGTTATTGCGAACGCAATCGGAAGGATTCTCCCACAGCCGTCTTGTGCCACGGCTAGCAATAGCCGATGCGTATATCTACCATACATGAAGGTACCGTCAATTTGTACCAATGGCTTACAATATGTAAAAGCATCTCGGCATTGCTTAAATGTCCAGAACAGACGCTTGAACACTGCGCATCCATGGAGCAGACGATCGTTGTAGTACGCCGGTTCCGTTTCAAGGTCTGTTGTGCTGCCTGGGACATACCTCTCCAGCACCTGACACCACTGCCACACTTCATTATATGAAACGTCCCACCGACCATGCAATTTTTCCAACGCCTTCTGCTTGGCTATCCAAGCCTTTCTGTAAGAGGGCGTGTACCCCATTTGGCTACGAATATTGCCAATTAAGGCCGGCACTGTAGTTCTGGGATCGGCCTTCACCGTCGGGATTATTAAATCAGCCAACATGTCTGAATCCATCCTTGGATGATCTTCTGTTACACCTGTCAATGAAGTACGTTAAATAATGCAACATTACATAATATTAGTCTTATTCGGAATCATTGAACACATAGTGGTACTGTACCGGTAAGACATGTATGCGGACCTTTGTACTTTTTCACCTCCCACAGCCCTGTCCTTTTCCTCAACGACGCCATGATTTTCCATGAACATGTGCCATCTTGCACTGCACACTTTGCCTCGTACCTATCGAGCTTTGATTTAACCATAGTGTAGTTAACCCTGTTCCTGATGCTGTATTGTTTCAATGCAGCAAGAAAAGTATTCTTGTTGGAAAACTGGTTACCAACTTCTAATTGATCCGAATCCAACAAAGAATTTGTACGGTCACGCGTCCGGTGTGGTAGTTCAGGAAACTCCAATGCATCATCTTGAGATAGATCGACATTATGCATGTGCGCTGGAGGTGAGTATGCCCTGAATAGCGGATCTTCTTCTTCTTCGTCTGAACCGCCCTCAACGTCTTCAGGTACAATTGGAACGGGCTCCGGTTCAGAAAATAATCCAACTTCTGCACCATCAGGCCCTGGCTCCCGAGGTGGATCCACATCGGATTCATCATCCCATCCTCTATAATCTGCAACAAACGAAGGCCCCTCACTGGTGCATGTCGTCGGTAACAACGAGGGCCCCTCACTGGTGGATGTCGTCGGTAATACATCATCCCTCCTTAAACATCTTTCGTAACGATCCCAATCGTATGTGGATTGCCATCCACTAGAAGTTGATGACCTCCCCCAATACGTATTTCTGTCATCCGACGTCGAATGACGAATATGCATGTCCCATCCACCAACCGAGTGTCGTGCAGGGGTTATGTTTTCCATACTACCACCGCACACGGGCACTTCTGTGTTTTGCCTCCCACTTACAGAGTGTCGACTTGGGGTCGTGTATTCCCCTCGAACGATACTAGATGTTGAGGTCGCAGCCAGATCACTTGGAGATGAAAATTCCACATATACCTCGATATAGGGTGAACCACTGGCAAGATGAGTCTCCACCATTGCCTCAAGGCTCCGAGGACCTTTGATGTCGAATGAGTCATATCTCACCGGATCAACTGAAGCACAAAATCTATACTTAATAGACTGAACTTTCATTAGCGTTGTTCCGAATATTTTACGCCTAATTCTTTTGCGAAGTTCTACCAAATCGACGTTCCGATTAAAACTCAATCGCGCTGTGTTCTCCGATAAGAAAACAACACCATTTTCGGTGTCACGCACTTCACCATCGTAGTAAATAACAGCATTAATACGTTCACTCATTGCAAGTGGACGGTGTAAAAGAGTAAAATTATTGTACTAAAAAATCACACTAAGTTCAATTCCCAGGAAAGAGAGGTGGATCACAAGGATCACTTAAGTACCAAGTCTTTCCTAGCCAGAATATCCCTCAATCGTAATTTAATAGCACAATAAATAACTACGATCACACTCACAAGATATGAAAAAATTTTGCCTACGTCTTCGGGCACTAACAAATATATTTCACTCCAAAAATACAAGTGAAAATTTACAAATAGGGAGAGAGAGAACAATGCCTTAAGTAGAGAATGGCAAATTGTGGGATGAAGAAAATGAGAAATGGTTAGGCCTATTTATAGTTGAGGTTTAGGGATCAAACTTACAAAGTACCTATTCAAATAGGGACCAATATTGCAATTACCCCATACCAATTTTCACATCACATCAACTTTCGGTGCCTAATTTTGGAGCCATTTTCTTCCCACTTGCTGCCACCATATTTCTCGGGAAAAAAGCCTAAAGCGCTCCCCCGGGGACGCGCTTTAGGCCGCGTTCCCCCAAAAACGCGCTGACGGGGACGCGATTTTGGGGGAAATTGCCCTTTCCGGTCATTAATTTTCAACCCTATACTTTCCGGTAATTTTTGTTATTTTTTGGTATTTTCTGGAGTTTTGCCCGATTATGTGTCTAGTATTGTTTGATTAATTTCATTGTAATCATTGAAAAATGTAAAAATAAAAATAAAAATCTTTAGAATGTTTTCTCTCTCTCTTTTCAACTCATTGAAGGACTAGAGTTAAAATATGAAGATGAATACAAAGTATTCTCTCATTTATGTGAAAGAAATTGTCTCATACAAATTGATATTTTTAATGAGTTCCTTTTTTTTAAAAAAAAATTGAATTTAGTTCGGTCGGAGTTCAGTTAATGGTTTTTTAGAATTTCGATTATCGGGTAATTCAATTCGAAACCGGATAATTAACCAAAATAAATAATATCTATTATATGTAATATGTATAGCCCACCCCCAGTATATAAATAATTAATATATGTAGTATTTCTAATATCTTATTTCAAACTAAATTATAGTAAAAATATGAGGACTAAAGTGTACTTTAACCATAAAAGAGAAATAATTATTTTATTTCAAAATACCCTTGGAAACATATTGATATTTAAAGATGAAAAATCAGGGTATAGACTATATTGTAATTGAAAAGAGGTTAGAGAGATTTAGAGTGCAATTTTACCATTAGATGGATCATGTGTGGGTTTGATTGAATTTATTTTGGTTCAAGTGTAATGAAAATGAAAGTTTCGTATAAATATATTTTGATTATTAGTTTGATTGTGGGTTGTAAATTTTATTTCAATTGTAGCTATTCAAATATACTCATTATGATTGTATTTGTAACTTAAGAAAAATACTAAAGAATTGAATTTTACTTGGATTTTTATTAAACAATATAACATTAACACTCAAATATAAGAGTTATGAAAGACAAAATTAAAGTTCATATATTAAATCCGTTTAGAGATTTATCTCACTATTTTATAAACTCATAATAAAATTTTTACTTAATTTTAACATTTTAGCTCAATTTAATCTAGTTGCGTGTCTTTAATGCAAGTTGTTACGATTGTATTTTTGTAGTTGTATTCTTGATGCTTCTAAGGTGACTGATATGTGCATCTCTTTTTTTTTTTTTTTTTTTTTTGCTTCATTCAAACTGCACTGTCAAAGAGAAAACAGAGCAGCGTCCAAAAAACTCAAAAACTTACAGCAAAACAAAGCAAAAAACACAGACCAAGCACAAAAATATATAACCTGCTAATTCTTCACAACAAAATATCACCACCAAGCTTTAAACATTTACGTCCGATTAACACCTGCCATCGCCAAGGAGAATATACGGTCTTTTAATAAAATTTTATTTTGAATAGGTAATATACTCGTAATGACATCCACGACCAGAAAAGCGTGACCGCGGAAGCCGCCAGCAGCCAAGGCTGAAGAACCAACTCTCAAGCCGCCAACTAATTATTTATTCTGTTTTTGAGGTATCCAAGTATTTATTTAATTAGAATAGCACATTGTTTCACCAAAATTTTATGATTATAGTAAAAAGAGGAGATTGGAGCAGCAGCCTCATGTCGCTTAAACTTAAAAAAAAAAAAGAGATGGAATATTGGTTGTAGCTTTGTTGAACAGCCAGCCCTTTGAGAAAGTAAAATAAAGCTCCTGAAAGAAGCAGTCTAATCATTAATTTGCACAAGTCCAAAACTAACAAATTCATGCACTTCTTCTACGTACGTCTCTATCTATAAATCATGACACCCACCACCACCCCAACACAAACCTCATCAAGTTTAAGCTACTTCAATTAACCCATCTTACGCATTCCTCCTCATGGGCATGGCTCCCCGCTTTAACATCCTCCTCCATGCATTTCTCTGCTTGGCTCTTGCAACCACCTCTTTTTCCTTATCTCCCAAATTTTATGACAATCTTTGTCCCCAAGCTTTGCCTTCAATCAAGAGAATCGTTGAGGCTGCTGTCCACCGGGAACCCCGGATGGGAGCTTCTTTACTTCGTCTTCACTTCCACGACTGCTTCGTTAATGTAACTTCCTTCCTTCATACAACTATTCTGTGTACGCCTTAGAATGGTCTTGAGCTAATATTCCTTGTATTTCAGGGTTGCGACGGTTCACTGCTTTTGGATTCTACGTCTGCTTTCGAAACCGAGAAAAATGCTCGTGGTAATTTCAATTCTGTGAGAGGGTTTGAAGTTGTAGATCAAATTAAGACTGAAGTGGATAGAGTATGTGGACGCCCTGTGGTCTCTTGTGCTGATATCTTAGCAGTGGCTGCTCGAGATTCAGTACTTGCGGTAATGTCAAATTCTTCTATTTTTTTTATTGTGAAAAATGTGTCTACTGCGTTACGTAAAAAGAAAATATTTCTAAATCAAAATTACTGTGGTTGTAGCTCGGAGGTCCGACATGGAAGGTTCGTTTGGGTAGAAGAGACTTAACCACAGCTAGCAGGGCTTTGGCAGACAGTGTGCTTCCATCAGCATCAATGGATCTCCCTGCTTTGATCAGCAACTTCAAGAACCAGGGCTTGAACACAAGAGATCTTGTAGCTCTCTTCGGTGGCCACACCATCGGATTGTCACAATGTGTTATCTTTAGGAACAGGATTTACAATGCTACCAATATTGATCCTACTTTTGCCAAAGAGCGTAGAGAAACTTGCCCACGAACCGGTGGAAACACTAATCTCGCTCCTTTTGACCCAACACCTGCTCGATTTGACACTGCATACTTCAAGAACTTGGTGAAGGAAAGGGGGCTACTCACCTCTGATCAAGCACTTTTCAGTGGTGGGTCGACCGATAAACTTGTAGAGACTTACAGCAAGAATCCTGATACTTTTTGGTTTGATTTTGGAAAGTCTATGATTAAGATGGGTAACATCAAGCCTTTGACGGGAAATCAAGGACAAATTCGTGTCAACTGCAGAAAGGTGAATTAATGAATATGTTGTGCTATTTATTGACTATCCATTTGATTAATTTTCATTGTTTTGTTGTTAATTGTTGCGTTCATGTTGTGGAAATTAAGCCACATAAAAGAATTGTTGGATTATATACCTTGTATCATTTGATTCATTTCATTGTAATCGTTGAAAAATAAAAATAAATTTTATATTGAATTGCACATTGACCATCGAATTATTGAAATGTTAGCCTTTGTGGAATAGTAATATTGAAATTCCGAAGAATTCCGAAAATGTTAAATTTTATAATCACAACCATTTTCTTCCGCAGCTATTTCGGCACTATTTGATTCCTGATAACAAAGTAACTAACCTCGACAATGATATTAGATTTTGCATCAGCAAGAGAATTCCTTAAATTTTGAGCTTGAGCAGGTCCCTCAAACAAGTTTGTTAGCAGTTAGTAACTTGAAGATTATATCCCTCTACTTACATTCAGATATACATCAAACAAAGGTAAGCTTTGTACAGGTACTTCATTAAACAGCAACCCATGTTGCAGGGGCAACAATATTTTATATACAGCTATTACAAGAAGGAAAATACGTTAGCAAATACCTTTTGTTTCCTTGGTTGAGTGAAGATGCAAAGTATTTTATACGACAATACATGGATACCACAAACAAAAACCTATATAACACAACACAACGCACACGATGCTATTGAAAGGATCAAACCAGAGGCAAATTGAGAGGCCTTGTACCCATCAAATGAAAAAAAATTATAGTTTCCTGATAAAATTACACTCTCACCCCCTAAAAATGAAAAGATTTTTATATATTTGATAAACCGTAATTATAACATATTTTAATCCTACATTTAGCTCACTTTTCGATGATTTATTCCTTGATTTATATAAAAAGGTGCTTGTAATCGTTTCTTTTCATGTCTTATACCCAGGAAAGCACCTGAGGATGAAAAGGACACAAAACGGGCCCAAAATGGAGTAAAATGGCCTTAACACAAAATTGACACGGCCTAGCCCAAAGTCCACACGGCCGTGCCTCGCCGATCACCTAGAGCACGGCCTCAACCTCGCCTCACACGGCCGTGTCTCAAGTTAAAAATCCGAACACGGTCTAAAGTCGATCCACACGGGCGTGTGCCATGGCCGTGCCTTTGTCGCTGGAAAGAACAATTTCAGTCGGAAAAGGATACTTAAGGAGAAAGAATCGCATTCCAAGAGCCTATATATATCCCCTAAGTGCCACCTTTGAAAGGGCGTCAAAGCTAGGCCAAGGAGCCAAGCCGGAAAGGTCAGAGTTAGGGAATAACGAGAGGATAGCCAGTTAATCCATCCCAAGAAGCCAGAGTTATACTCAAGACGGCGGAATTCTCCTTCAATTCCTTCAGAGGGTTTTAGGGTTTTCTTATGTTTTGTTTTATCTTTTCTCTTGAGATGTTCTTTTTATTTATTATGAACTAAACCCCTCAGATACCTGAAGGGGATGAAACCTAGATGAATTTTGTTATTTGATTTCTGAATTTTATGATAATTACTTAGTTTGTTCTTAATTATGTTGCTTAATCCAAATCGAGTATTGTTAGGCTTGCTATAGCTGCTAACAATTTTGAATTAAAGCCTAACACAATACAAATGATTCAACAGTTTGTTCAATTTGATGGTTTGCAGGACGAAGATCCAAACACGCATATAGCAAACTTTTTAGAGTTCTGTGATACTTTCAAAATAAATGGCGTTTCTGATGATGCCATACGTCTTCAGTTATTTCCTTTTTCATTGAGAAATAAAGCTAAACAGTGGTTAAACTCATTACAACGAGGGTCAATCACTATATGGGATCAAATGATCGAAAATTTTTTAATGAAATATTTCCCACCGGCCAAAACGGCCAAATTACGGAATGATATCTCTTTTTTTGTGCAGATGGTTTAGAGACATTATATGACGCATGGGAGAGATTCAAGAATCTCTTGAGGAGGTGCCCACACCATGGCTTACCCTTGTGGCTACAAGTCCAAACCTTTTATAATGGTGTAAACCCCTCAACGAGGCAACTAATTGATTCAGCCGCCGGTGGAACACCGAACAACAAAACTCCAAAAGCAGTATACGAGTTCATCGAAGAGATGTCATTGGATAATTACCAGTGGCAGGCTTCAAGAACCAAACCGACAAAATCAGCGGGAGTTTTCAACGTCGATGCAGTGACCATGCTATCAACGCAGCTAGAGATGATGAATAAAAAGCTTGATAGTTTGTGTTCCTCGCAGGCACATCCAGTCATGCAGTGCGACACAAGTGGAACCATGGCGAATCCTGAGTACCCACCCTACCAACTGGAAGTAGAGAGCGAACAGATGAACTATATAGGTAATAATTTCCGATCCAATAATAATCCCTATAGTAACACTTACAATCCAGGTTGGAGGAACCACCCAAATTTTTTGTGGGGAGGTCAAGGAAATCAAGGAAATCAAAGGCAACAACCTCCTCAAAATTTCCAAAATTAGCCCTATCCACAAGAGAAGAAACCGACCCTCGAGGAGATGATGGCAAAATTCTCAGTAGACACAGAGAAACGTATCCAAGAAACTGAGAGAATAATCAAAAGCAATGAGAGCCGAATCGGGAAATTACTAAATCAGTCAAGGAAGTAACTAATGCAGTCGAACAACTCACAAAGCTGATGTCAGAACGACCGCAAGGACGTCTACCAAGCAACACTGAGATTAACCCTAAGGAACAAGTTCAAGTCATCACAGCTCAGAATAATAAGGGGTTAGATAAACCTGATGCAAGGCCAGAAAATAAGGTAGAAGAAAGTAAAACAGAGGTAACGCAAGAAAAGCCAAAACCGGCAATTAAAGTGTACCAACCTCGCATACCTTACCCCGAAGCTGTAAAAAGAGACGATTCAAAGGAACAGTTTGGTAAGCTTCTTAAACTTTTAAAAAAATTACATATTAACTTACCTCTTCTTGAAGCTCTTTTCCAGATGCCAGACTTGAGGAAATCTTTAAGACAGCTTTTGACCAACAAACGCAAAATAGATGAAGAGCACCACGTGGAACTAAACGCAACATGCTCGGCAATGTTACAAAATAGACTACCACAGAAACTAAAAGATCCAGGGAGTTTTACAATTCCATGTTTAATTGGTAGTTTAATTATTGATAATGCGTTAGCTGATTTAGGGGCAAGCATAAATGTCATGCCTTATTCACTGTTTAAACGACTAGGTCTAGGAAAGCCCAAACAAACTAGGATGAGTATTCAATTAGCTAATAAAATCGTTAGAATTTCTAGGGGCATTATTGAAGATGTTCTCGTAAAAATTGATAAATTTGTTTTCCTAGTAGACTTTGTTGTCTTAGACATGGATGAGGATAATTCAATCCCCTTAATTTTAGGAAGACCTTTTCTAGCAACTGCCAAGACTAAAATTGATGTTGCCACAGGTGAACTCATACTTCGTATAGGTGATGAATCAATCAATCTTCAAGCTCTTGACTCGGCCAGGACAACAGTCAATGAAGGTAAGAAAGTTACTTCAATAGATAATCAAATTGTTCAACCTCCATCACAGGAAACATCACAATGACACAAACCTGAGCCAACTCATAGACCCCAAGTCAATAAAGTAAAGCCACACAAGGAACAAAGCTTTAGGGTCGACCAATTAGAAGAGCAGCAAACACACGACAAAGAAGAACCAGATCCACACGAAGTAAAACCAGAGGAACCACCAGAAGAGCTCGTAGGGACATCCAACCACTTCAAAATAGGAGAACAGGTACTGTTAGACAAAACCGATCCTCACATCACTACAACAGACCTGAGGACAAAGGGAGAAATTCTTCTTAAGGTACACTGTCGAAACCATTCTTAAAAGGAGTTTTAAAAAACGGGAATCGACTTTTAAAAATATAGAGTCGCCACCAATCCTTTTTATTTAGGTGTGACCGGGTCACCTATAAAAATATTTTGGTTTGCGAAATTCGAGAAAACGGGTTCGGAAGTCGGTTACGTGCAAGGAAGGGTTAGCACCATTGCAACGCCCAAGGTTGGTACCAAATTGATTAATGTTGTCCTAATGTCGAAAACTTGAAAATATTTAGGGTAAAACTTTCGAAGAAAAAACGGTTAATTGAATTAGGATTGAATCTCAAGATTAACTCGCTTCAAAGGAATAAAAGTATCATACCCAACACGTTAGGATATAACACCCTTATATTTCGACATCGAGATCATCTTCGATCTTTAAAACATGTAAAAGAAAAGGATATTTGAGTATTTAGTCGAACGAAAAGATCGACACCCAACACGTTAGGATGTAATTTTCCGGCCTTCTAAACACACAAATATTACCTCTTTTTATGACATTAAAAAAATGGGAAAAATGTTAAAATGCGTTTCAAAGTTGTCAATCTACATAAAATGACGCACACGAGAATAAACATAAAAAATGTCGCAACAAAAACAAAATTAAAAGAAATATTGAAAATACAACAAAGAAATTTAAAACAAAACAATGTTAATAATGTTAATAATGATAGAGGTAATAATAATGAGAATAACAATAATAATAATAATAATAATAATAATAATAATAATAATAATAATAATAATAATAATAATAATAATAATAATAATAATGATAATCATAATAATAATAACAATAATAATAGTAATAATAGTAATAATAATAATAATAATATAATATAATAATAATAATAATAATAATAATAAGATAATAATAGTACAGACACAAAATATGTACAACATGCCAATATAAATATAATAATGATAATGAGATAATAATACTAATGCAAAGTATATACAATATGATAATAATAATAATAATAATAATAATAATAATAATAATAATAATAATAATAATAATAATAATAATAATAATAATGATACCATAATAAATTAATAATAATAATAATACGTACCCTAATAGAGAAATAATAATAATAAAAATCAACAACGTTTAAAATTAATCAAAACAACAAAAATAAAAAGGCTAAGTTGAACTTAGAACGAGAGTTTTGAGGCAAATATGAAATAAGAATAAGAGGGAAGGTCCATTTTGTGATGCGATGAAAGGTGGAAGGACTAAAAGGAGTAATAGCCCCTCACTTCAAACGCCCCGCATTGACGTGGACCAAACTAAAGAATTTAAAATTAACAAGGGTAGATTTAAAAAAATAAAAGAAAAGAAAATAGGATCATATTGAAATGCGGCGCAAAATAGGAAGGACTATTCGCGTAATTAGCCCCTTTAAACGGAAACACGCGGATCTTCTCCTGGGGCGGGTCGGACTCGGGTCGGCCACCTGGTACGACGTCGTTTTGGCGCAAAAGCACCCAGGCAAAACTATAAAAGGAGAAGGTAGAATTTTTTGTCGCAGAAGGTAGAATTTTTTTCTCTTTTGTTTATATGTTTTGATATTATATATATTTAAACTATAAAAGGAAATAAACGATGCGATTCTTTGTATATATTGCTTCGAAAAATAAAAGGAATAGAATAGGACAAAACCTTCTAGCTTATTTCCTTGTTTCCGCTGATTGCCTGTTATTCTATTTTTAGATATTTGCCACTGTTTTTTTTGCTTGAAATTTTTCCGTATTCTCTTGATCGAAAAAAAATATCCCCTCTCTCGCTTACATTGTTTCCCCTCGGTTTTTATAATCGAGTACCGAAAAAAATAATAATAAAAATAAAAATACAATAGATTTCCCTTTTTTTTTGCCACTGGTGCTGTTGTTTTGTCCTTATTTTCGCAGGTGTGGGGCGCCAGTAGTGGTGGCAGACAACGGCCAGTGGGGTTGGTTGTAACAGCCTAAATTTGGGTCTAATCAAAACAGTGGTTTCGAGACCACAAATCCGACAAGTAAAATTCTATTTTTATTATATTTTTATGGTCTACAATTTTACGGAAAGATTTCGTAAAAATTTCGTTCAAAAATTTCGACGTTTGGGCACTCAATTTAGTCAAAATGACTAAATTGTAAATAGTGCAAAAGTTGAGCTCTACATGTTAGAAGTGTCCAATTTCTATGAAATTTTAAATTGGAGGTCCTTAAATGGAAATTAGACCATTGGTTAAATTGTTGGACAAAAATGGACATTAGATAAGTGAAATGGGATATTTCTAAGTTAGGGGCATTTTGGTAAATTGGTAATTAAATGAATTAAAAACAAAATTAAAATGCCAAATTTGTCCATCTTCTTCATATGGACGAAATTTACCAGGGGAAGACTTGGCTAGGGTCTTCTAAACTTTCTAAGCTCATGGTAAGTCTGTTCTAGCCCCGTTTTTCAAGTTATTTACGGTTTTGGAGTCCCGGTAGCTCGATTTAGCTTATGCTACCAATAATTCATGCTAAGGTTCATCTTTAGAAAATTACCCATAGGTGAAAAGTGTGTATTTATATGTTTTATGATAGAATATGAAGGCTAAAATTATGTTAAACAACTTTTACTAAGCGATTTTAAGTGAAAACGAGTAAAACGTCATAATCAGTAAAAATACCTATTGTTCATAAGTACATGTTAGAGTGAGAATTTGATGTTGCCATAGAAGGGAAAAATGATCAGCATGTTATAAAACATATGAATAAGGGCTGAAGTTTAATTTTCGAGTATTGGGGCAAAAGTGTAAATATGTGAAAGTTTAGGGGCAAAATTGTAATTTTGAAAAAATTGAGTTAGGGACTGTTTTGAATGGTACATTAATTAAATAAGTGAAATGTGATGTTTTAGACACAGAGAAAACAAGATTTGGACCTAGAACGTGAGGAATATCGAAAATCGGGAAAGTTGGTAAAATGGTCGTTTTGGTATCGAGGTAAGTTCGTATGTTAATAAGCATTAAATTTAATATGTTTAAATGTTTAACTGATACCATGTGTTATTTCGTATGTTATTATTGGATCATGAATAATATAAAAATTACGAGATTGTATTGAAAGATCAAATTAAGAGAAATAGAGGGCGGAGTATGATCGAATTTCGACATGTGATGAATTGATAGTAAAGACCATGGTTGGACCATGGCAATATGTGTGCCAGTGTAAGACCATGTCTGGGACATGGCATTGGCCATGATATGAGAGCCAGTGTAAGACCATGTCTGGGACATGGCATCGGCATTGATATGTGTGCTAGAGTAAGACCATGTCTGGGACATGGCATCGGCCACGATATGAAAGCTAGCGTAAGACCATGTCTGGGACATGGCATTGGTACGATATATCTTGTACGAGTTTTTCCCGAGTATCCATCTTTAGTATCCCAAGAGTTTCAATGGGTAAATCCAAAGATGATATCAAAGAAATGACAAGGTATGATCATGTTGAAAGGGTACAGGTATGTACGCAAAATTCATGAGAACTAAATTTCGACGTATATGGAACATTTGGTAAGAATGTAAATGAGTAGGTCATACCTATGAAAATGATCTTGTGATGACCTTGTGACGATAGGTCTATACTTATGACGTATAAATAGGTGATAAATTGATTTATGACTATGTGTGAGGCTTTTAGGCCAAATTAAATTGTGACATGATAAGTTTAAGTTTTATGGTTGATGTATAGGTTAAAGGGGAAAATGAATGGCATGTAAATATTCGATAATGGTTAGCTATTGGAATGGCTAGTTAAGGATATGTTTTGGGGTTATGTATGATTAAATGGATGTAATACAAAGCAATCATGAAAGAGTAAAATTTACAATAAAAATGTTTTGGACAGCAGCAGTGATGTGAATTTGAAAAATCACCAAAAATAGTATAAATTGAATTATAAGTTGGATGAGATATTGATTTAAAGCTTATTGAGTCTATTTTCATATAAAAGAAACAGAGAAAACAAAGGATTTTTATATTTCGAGATATTTAAATTCTTGTGAGATTGGTTCAGAATAATTACGTGATCCCCTGTTCTGACTTGGAAAAATCATTAAAAATTGTACAAAAATAATTATGGGATAAAAGTTATATTCTTGAAATCCTTAATGAGTCTAGTTTCAAATGAAACAAATTATAACATCTTTTGAATTCTGTACAAGGATAAAATTGATTCGTAGTGAAAAGTGGTCAGAATAGTCAAACAGTGAAACAGGGGAAATTTTAATGAATAAACTGTACTAATTGGATTAGCCAAAAATTCTGGAAATTTTATGGTATGAAGATATATGAGTCTAGTTTTGGGGAAAATTAGCGGTTTTAAATTTGGAGCTCTGTAGCTCAAGAAATAAATAATTTAGTGACAGCGATTCAAGCAGACAGATTAATGTGAACATGAGTAATAAGGTATAAGCATGTGATTTAATGTTTGTATCAAATTGAGAACTTGTTGTGAGGATTTGTCATGTTGAGGCTTTGATAAGGCTACAAATGAGTAAGTTGGGAAAGTAAGAACTTAGCATTATTTATGCAAGTTATGCCAGCTTAGTAGTAAGCTAAATTCATTGCTAATGCTTATTATTTTTACATGTGAACTTACTAAGCTTTATAAGCTTACCCCCTTTTCTTTCCCATGTTACAGAGTCCTACTAAACAAGCTCGGGTTGGAGGTCGTCGGAGATCGCTTCACACTATCAAGCTATCTATGGGTATCTTTATTTATAAATGATTTAAACTATGGCATGTATAGGGACTTGACTAAGTCATTTTGTATATGTGTTAATTAATTTGATAAAATGTATTGTTAAGTCTGGTAATGCCTCGTACTCGGTTCTGGCATAGGATACGGGTACGGGGTGTTACATTTAGTGGTATCAGAGCTATGGTTTAGTCGGTTCTCGGACTACCATAGTAAATGTGAGAGTCTAGCTATACATGCCATAATGAGATGTGATAGTGTGACGACTCCCGACACTGATGTAAATTATTTTATTAGACAGATGCGCATTTCAACCGAGCTAATTTGATAGTGCAAACAGTGTGTTTATGATGAGTTGAGACTCGTAAAAAGTAAGAATAATAGTTTATGATGTTTATGTGATGATATATAAATTGTGGATAGGAATTTCTTTTGAAATATGAAAGATGAGATGAAAGGTAAGTCTATACTATGATAAGTGTCGATGTTTGATTGGCATTTGTATGATGCTATGAGTATAACTTGTGAAATTAAGTGAATGTTATGAGTCATTTTACTTGAGATTTATGAATGAAAGTATAAGTGCACTTGTTTGTATAAAATGATAGTAAGGTTGTGTAAAATGAGTATGCATGTTAAGTTACTTGAAATAAAATATATATTGATGTGTTAAGTAGTATGCACGAATATATATAAGAGGCAAGTCAGAGGCGTTTCAACTTCACCCCCTTCTAATAAGGTATGTTATAAAAAAAAATTTATGAAATTCAGATCGAATGGGTTTACAATTGGAAGACTAAACAGTTGAGTTGTAGATTAACTAACAACGTGATCAGAGTTGAGAATGGTTTAGTAAATGAACACAGTTGCAGAAAAGATGTCAGATTAATATGAAGATCATTCAAATTCCAAAATGTTATTGTTAAAGAAAGGTTAGGCTCAGTTAATTAACTCATCCAAGTATGAGATCTAAAGTATGTGATTGCCGGAATTTATTCTGAATTTATTTCTGTTTGCAATTAGAATAATATCAGATTAGTAAAGACAGAATTAGTTAGTGCAATCATGATCGAGATGTATTAGTGACTGAATACAGTGTTTATGGTTAAGAAATTACAGCAATCTCTTCCGACTATTATATGTGTTTATTTACTCCTAGAGGTGTATATATATCTCTGCAAGATTTCAAATGAAATTCCTATAGTATGAGAATGTCAGCTAAATTTACAGGTAGATGAAAGCATTGTAGTCTATTTGAGTTGTGATCGAAATTTCTCTTTTTTTTCTGGCTTTCTGCATCATACACAGATAGAAAGTTGACGGTAAGGTCCGTATGATGTTAGTGTCTTGTTTTACTAGCTATTGCTCAATGAAAATAAAGGAAGATTGTGTGGCTTTTGTTAAGATTATTTTCAGTGCTTATGAGTTTTTTTTAATTTTGTGTCGCTCCATGTTATGAGATTTTGTTATTTCTATTTCCTTAATAAATTAATGTTCAAAGAATCAGCCATGAGATATCAGTAGGAAATGTTCTATTGATGAAAATGGTTTCTTCTTATTATTAAAATGCTTAGGATGATTATAAGTTTTGACTTGATGGCGAGAGCACTTTGATACAGTTACCAGAGGTATAAAAATTGTGCTTTTGTATTGGTTGTTATGGAAATTTGTGTTTAAATTTCTCCGATGATCGAGATGTTTTTTTTTCAGCCGGGACATTATCTACTAAAGTAACTGAGAAGTTAGTCTTATTATGGCACTATGATTTTTAAGCTGTATGAGTATTGTGGCATCAGTATAGTTAAGTGCTTCGACGAGTAACAGTTGAAGTAAATTCTACTATAAGTTTAATCTTTCTCTAGATTTGAGAAGAAATTGAAGCTGGCAAAGTGTGAATGATAGGAAGTTCAACTTAGACCTGTGTATTGATTTTCACTTTTCAGTATAGTTAGTCTTATTATCTGTTTATTTGAGAAGTACAGAGATGGATGATACTCCGAGGCAGTTACACTAGTAAGGGTATGAAATGTTATGTACCAGACTTTGAACTTGATGTCTAAACTTTTAATGGGTAAGAGTATTGAACTTAGATGTGTGTCAAGTGCTTCTGAAAGTATTTCATTAACAGAGAATTTTTTTTATTTGGATAAGTGGTAGTAAGTTCATATGGCTGAAAATAAATGATTAAATGTTAATTTCATGAATTATACAATGTATGATGAGATATATGTATTGATGAATTGAGAATAAAACAACAATGCGAAAACCAAATAAATGATCAAATCGAGCGGAACATCGGATTTGAGTACTTCTGATCAGTGACAAGTGAAAGTGAAAAGTGGTAGCTCCGACTACCTGACCAGTGAAAAGTGGTAGCTCTAGCTACCTGATCAGTGAAAAGTGGTAGCTCCAGCTACCTGATCAGTGAAAAGTGGTAGCTCCGACTACCTGATCATTGAATAATGCTATCTTCAGCTATAAGTGACAAGTGATAAGTGGTAGCTTTAGCTACGCTTATCTGATCAGTGATAAGTGATCATACATAAAACCATAGTTATACTATGGCAAAGTGGAAGTGAAGTACTCAATTTTCCGTAACCATTCCCTAATTTGATAAAGGATGGTAAGTGACAAAAGGGCCCAAAAGAGTTAAAGTAAATGTTTTGGGCATACGAATATGAACCTGGTACTTCTGACTCTGTATTTAGATGTTGATATGTCGACAGAATTAAGTTGAATGTTAAGTGTATTCAGGATTAACGATATCAGTGATAATATTAGAATGATAATAAGGCAGAACTATTGTGAATTTCGTATTAGGTTTTCCTTTATTTTCAGATCAAGAGAAATGCTAGTGAGTTATTTTCGAACGTTTGACGGAATTAGTATAATAATTTCAATATGTATCGATTTATTATTTGACAGAATTGACTGAGTTATATTGAGATTTAGATCGATGACAGAGTGTTTCTAAAAGTATCATCTTAAAAAGGGTTATTTAGTGATGTTGGAAATTGTGCGAAAGATATTCAACTTCATTCTGGTAAGATTTTCGGGGACGAAAATCTTAAAAAGGGGGGAGAGTTGTAACAGCCTAAATTTGGGTCTAATCAAAACAGTGGTTTCGAGACCACAAATCCGACAAGTAAAATTCTATTTTTATTATATTTTTATGGTCTACAATTTTACGGAAAGATTTCGTAAAAATTTCGTTCAAAAATTTCGACGTTTGGGCACTCAATTTAGTCAAAAGGACTAAATTGTAAATAGTGCAAAAGTTGAGCTCTACATGTTAGAAGTGTCCAATTTCTATGAAATTTTAAATTGGAGGTCCTTAAATGGAAATTATACCATTGGTTAAATTGTTGGACAAAAATGGACATTAGATAAGTGAAATGGGATATTTCTAAGTTAGGGGCATTTTGGTAAATTGGTAATTAAATGAATTAAAAACAAAATTAAAATGCCAAATTTGTCCATCTTCTTCATATGGACGAAATTTACCAGGGGAAGACATGGCTAGGGTCTTCTAAACTTTCTAAGCTCATGGTAAGTCTGTTCTAGCCCCGTTTTTCAAGTTATTTACGGTTTTAGAGTCCCGGTAGCTCGATTTAGCTTATGCTACCAATAATTCATGCTAAGGTTCATCTTTAGAAAATTACCCATAGGTGAAAAGTGTGTATTTATATGTTTTATGATAGAATATGAAGGCTAAAATTATGTTAAACAACTTTTACTAAGCGATTTTAAGTGAAAACGAGTAAAACGTCATAATCAGTAAAAATACCTATTGTTCATAAGTACATGTTAGAGTGAGAATTTGATGTTGCCATAGAAGGGAAAAATGATCAGCATGTTATAAAACATATGAATAAGGGCTGAAGTTTAATTTTCGAGTATTGGGGCAAAAGTGTAAATATGTGAAAGTTTAGGGGCAAAATTGTAATTTTGAAAAAATTGAGTTAGGGACTGTTTTGAATGGTACATTAATTAAATAAGTGAAATGTGATGTTTTAGACCCAGAGAAAACAAGATTTGGACCTAGAACGTGAGGAATATCGAAAATCGGGAAAGTTGGTAAAATGGTCGTTTTGGTATCGAGGTAAGTTCGTATGTTAATAAGCATTAAATTTAATATGTTTAAATGTTTAACTGATACCATGTGTTATTTCGTATGTTATTATTGGATCATGAATAATATAAAAATTACGAGATTGTATTGAAAGATCAAATTAAGAGAAATAGAGGGCGGAGTATGATCGAATTTCGACATGTGATGAATTGATAGTAAAGACTATGGTTGGACCATGGCAATATGTGTGCCAGTGTAAGACCATGTCTGGGACATGGCATCGGCCATGATATGAGAGCCAGTGTAAGACCATGTCTGGGACATGGCATCGGCATTGATATGTGTGCTAGAGTAAGACCATGTCTGGGACATGGCATCGGCCACGATATGAAAGCTAGCGTAAGACCATGTCTGGGACATGGCATTGGTACGATATATCTTGTACGAGTTTTTCCCGAGTATCCATCTTTAGTATCCCAAGAGTTTCAATGGGTAAATCCAAAGATGATATCAAAGAAATGACAAGGTATGATCATGTTGAAAGGGTACAGGTATGTACGCAAAATTCATGAGAACTAAATTTCGACGTATATGGAACATTTGGTAAGAATGTAAATGAGTAGGTCATACCTATGAAAATGATCTTGTGATGACCTTGTGACGATAGGTCTATACTTATGACGTATAAATAGGTGATAAATTGATTTATGACTATGTGTGAGGCTTTTAGGCCAAATTAAATTGTGACATGATAAGTTTAAGTTTTATGGTTGATGTATAGGTTAAAGGGGAAAATGAATGGCATGTAAATATTCGATAATGGCTAGCTATTGGAATGGCTAGTTAAGGATATGTTTTGGGGTTATGTATGATTAAATGGATGTAATACAAAGCAATCATGAAAGAGTAAAATTTACAATAAAAATGTTTTGGACAGCAGCAGTGATGTGAATTTGAAAAATCACCAAAAATAGTATAAATTTAATTATAAGTTGGATGAGATATTGATTTAAAGATTATTGAGTCTATTTTCATATAAAAGAAACAGAGAAAAAAAAGGATTTTTATATTTCGAGATATTTAAATTCTTGTGAGATTGGTTCAGAATAATTACGTGATCCCCTGTTCTGACTTGGAAAAATCATTAAAAATTGTACAAAAATAATTATGGGATAAAATTTATATGCTTGAAATCCTTAATGAGTCTAGTTTCAAATTAAACAAATTATAACATCTTTTGAATTCTGTACAAGGATAAAATTGATTCGTAGTGAAAAGTGGTCAGAATAGTCAAACAGTGAAACAGGAGAAATTTTAATGAATAAACTGTACTAATTGGATTAGCCAAAAATTCTGGAAATTTTATGGTATGAAGATATATGAGTCTAGTTTTGGGGAAAATTAGCGGTTTTAAATTTGGAGCTCTGTAGCTCAAGAAATAAATAATTTAGTGACAGTGATTCAAGCAGACAGATTAATGTGAACATGAGTAATAAGGTATAAGCATGTGATTTAATGTTTGTATCAAATTGAGAACTTGTTGTGAGGATTTGTCATGTTGAGGCTTTGATAAGGCTACAAATGAGTAAGTTAGGAAAGTAAGAACTTAGCATTATTTATGCAAGTTATGACAGCTTAGTAGTAAGCTAAATTCATTGCTAATGCTTATTATTTTTACATGTGAACTTACTAAGCTTTATAAGCTTACCCCCTTTTCTTTCCCATGTTACAGAGTCCTACTAAACAAGCTCGGGTTGGAGGTCGTCGGAGATCGCTTCACACTATCAAGCTATCTATGGGTATCTTTATTTATAAATGATTTAAACTATGGCATGTATAGGGACTTGACTAAGTCATTTTGTATATGTGTTAATTAATTTGATAAAATGTATTGTTAAGTCTGGTAATGCCTCGTACTCGGTTCTGGCATAGGATACGGGTACGGGGTGTTACATTGGTGCTGTGGAAGTGGAGAGCGGCGCACATGGTGACGCGCGTGGAGGCACGCGTGCGGCGCCTAGGGTTTTTTTCGGCCGAATGTTTTTAGGTTTGTGGGCTTAGAAATTTGGGCTAGGGTTTGGTGTATTTGGGTTTATTTTTATTTTTTTAGGTCTGGTTTAATGGGCCCGGGCAAGATTTGGGCATTACAGCTGCCTCTCTTTGCTTATTGTCGTGTAACGGGAATAGAGCAAAGACGTAAAGACCCAAATTTGCCCGGTCTTGCCGAGCTTTGATTTCTTTGGGCGCTCTGCTCTGTCAGGTAGCTTTAAACTTCATCGCAACTTGTTGCTTTGATTCACTCCACTGCAACCTTGAAAGATGATCATTGACTTTGACATGTTCCTGAAACATCAGGGCTGCCAGACTCGCTAAATTCAATCTGCCCCTGCAACATCAGGAATGCCAGACTGATGTCTTCGATCTGCTTCCTGCAACTTTAGGAATGTCAAGTTGCTATCTTCAATCTGCTCCTGCAACATCAGGAACGTCAGACTGACAGATTTAATATCTTCGCTCTGCTCCTGCAACTTCAGGAATGCCAGACCTGTTATCTTCGATCTGCTCTTGCACTTTCAAGAATGCCAGATCTGCTATCTTCAATCTGCTCCTGCAAACTCAGGATCACCAGATCTGCTGTCTTCAATCTGTTCCTGCAACATCAGGAACGCCAGACTTGCTATCTTCAATCTGTTCTTGCAACATCAGGAATGCCAGATTTGCTATCTCCAATCTGCTCCTGCAAACTCAAGAATGCCAGACTTGCTATCTTCAATCTGCTCCTGTATCATCAGGAATGCCAGAATGACAGATTTAATATCCTCGATCTGCTCCTGCAACTTTAGGAATGCTAAATCTGCTATCTTCAATCTGCTCCTGCAACATCAGGAATGCCAGATTTGCTATTTTCAGTCTGTTCCTGCAACATCAAGAACGTCAGACTTGCTATCTTCAATCTCCTCCTGCAACATCAGGAATGCCAGATTTGCTATCTCCAGTCTGTTCCTGCAACATCAGGAACGCCAGACTTGCTATCTTCAATCTGCTCCTGCAACATCAGGAATGCCAGACTTGGTATCTTCAATCTGTTCCTTCGATCTGCTTCTGCAACTTCAGGAATGCCAAATCTGCTATCTTTAATCTGCTCCTGCAACATTAGGAATGCCAGACTTGCTATCTTCAGTCTGCTCCTACAACATCAGGAACGCCAGACTTGCTATCTTCAATCTGCTCCTGCAACATCAGGAATGCCAGACTTGCTATCTTCAATCTGCTCCTGCAACATCAAGAATGCCAGACTTGTTATCTTCGATCTGCTCTTGCACTTTCAAGAATGCCAGATCGGCTGTCTTTAATCTGCTCTTGCAACATCAGGAATGCCAGACTTGCTATCTTTGACCACCTTACTACACTGTCCTCTCGAAGACATAGCCTGTAGAATGGGTGCATGCTTATGCCTAATGATTAGGATGTCATGATCAAAGTGAGTCAAATGCTCCTATTTAGACATGCTATGATGCAAACACGTTATGAGTTTGATTCCTTTTCAAGGCGTTATCGCTTATTTATCCTTCACGGTTTCGTCTTCGTTCATCTTGAAGCATTATTTTCTTAAACACTTGGCCCTTGTGGTAATTTTGGGGCTCGTGAGCTATAAGTCGTATATCAAGTCATCCCCCCTAGGAACTACAACTTTTTCTGTCTATCATTCGGTTCATTCTACCACAATTGTCCTGCCATACCATCCTCTAAATGACCCAACGGTACGTTTCAATCACAACTGTTGGACCGCACGAAGAATTCAGTCCTATCACGTGCTTGGGGAATTTTAAACAACTGTCCTATTTTGGTTTCCTGTTTTATCTAGAAATTTCCAAAGTAATATATAGAACTTCTTTTGTGAAGTTATTAGTCATTATTTTAATGCAACATGTGGCAATGAATTGATTTTTGAAAGAAAGTCGAATAAATTATCCGAAATACAAGAAAAGTTGTCAGAGAACATGTCTTGAAGAAAAAGTATTAAAGATAACAAAGGTCAGGTGCCCTGGATATCATTGATTGGGCTTCTACATACAAACTTCATGAAGACTATTTTGGGCTTAGCATGTGTTTAGATGACTCAAAGTACTTTGTTGATGCCCCAACTTCATTTCTCGTCCATTCAGGTGTAGCAAGATCATTTGAATCTGCGGCGCCCTTTTGTGAGTTTTCATCTTGGCTTTTCCGTTTTTTTTTTTGAAACTCAAAGCGCCCTTTGCAGGTTTTCACCTTGGCCTCTTCAAGCATAGTATTTCTTGACTGAATCTGAGTTTACAGGATTGGGTAAGCTTTTCCCATCCATTTCGGCCAGAATCAATGCATCTCCAGAGAAAGCTTTCTTCACCACATATGGTCCTTCCCAATTCTGCATCCATTTTCCCCTGAAATCCTTTTGCATGGAAAGGATCTTTTTTAGTACAAGATCTCCTTCCTTAAACTCTCTCGGGTGCACCTTTTTATCATAGGCTTGCATCATTCGTTTTTGGTACATCTGACTATAACGGATAGCCCTTAGCCTTTTTTCTTCAATCAAGTTCAATTGGTCGTACCGAGCCTGGATCCATTCAGCTTCATCCAGCTTTATTTCTGACAAAACTCGAAGAGAAGGTATTTCCACTTCAATGGGTAGGACTGTCTCCATCCCATAGACTAACGAGAAAGGTGTTGCCCCAGTAGAGGTTCTGACCGACGTTCGATAAGCATAGAGTGCAAATGGTAATTTCTCATGCCAATTATCTTCCCTATTATCTTCTTGATGTTTTTATTGGCTGCTTCCACTGCACCATTCATTTTTGGGTGGTATGGAGATGAGTTGTGGTGTTTGATATTGAATTGGCTGCAAACATCTGCTATTGTGCTATTGTTCAGATTCAATGCATTGTCAGATATAATCCTCTCAGGCATTCCATAACGACATATGATCTCCTTTTTTAAGAATTTACTGACTACCGATTTTGTGACATTGGCGTACGAGGCAATTTCTACCCACTTGGTGAAGTAATTAATGACTACGAGGATGAATCGATGCCCGTTAGAAGCTTTCAGTGAGATTGGTCCAATAACATCCATTCCCCACATGGAAAAGGGCCACGGGGAAGTCATCACATGTAAGGGTGACGGAGGCACATGAATTTTATCTCCATAAATCTGGCATTTATGACATCTCCTGGCATAGTTGATGCAATCTCCTTCCATGGTGGACCAATAATATCCAAACCTCATGATCTGCCTGGCCATTGTAAAACCATTGGCATGTGTTCCGCAAACGCCTTCATGAACTTTTAGGATTTTCCTGGCCTCTATAGCATCAACGCATCTCAGTAACACCTGATCTTTTCTCCTTTTGTACAGGATGTCCCCATCTAAGACATAGTCAGACGCCAATCTCCTGAGCGTCCTTTTCTCATTCTCAGTTGCATGCTCCGGGTATTCACGGTTTTTTATATATCGCAACACGTTCTGATACCAAGGGTGATCATCTCTTTCCTCCTCTTCCAGATTACAACAATAGGCTGGGACATCAAGAATACTCATCTGGATGGGTCTCATATCTTCTGGCCTATTTACCTTGATCATAGAAGCCAGAGTTGCCAAAGCATCTGCCATTTGGTTTTCATCACGTGGAAGATAATTAAAAGTGATGTTGTCAAACTTCTCAATCAATCCTAAAACTATCTTCCGATATTCGATTAGTTTAGGATCTCGAGTCTCTCATTCACCTTTGAGTTGATAAATCACTAGTACAGAATCTCTATATACTTCCAACACCCTGATCTTCCGCTCTATGGCTGCTCGAATTCCCATGATGCAAGCTTCATATTCTGCCATGTTATTTGTGCAATCAAAATCCAATCTGCATGTGAGTGGATGATGATCACCACTAGGAGACACCAAGATTGCCCCAATTCCATTTCCCACAGCATTAGACGCTTCATCAAAGTTCAACTTCCACGGAATTTCTTCAGCATTTGCCACATACATTAACTCTTCATTGGGGAATTCAAAGCTCAAAGGCTCATAATCTTCTGAGGCTCTGCTGGCCAGAAATTCTGCTATTGTACTCCCTTTTATAGCCTTTTGATTCACGTAGACTATGTCAAATTCAGATAGCAAAATCTGCCACCTTGCCATCCTCCCGTTCAGAGTAGTTGACTCCATCATATTTCAACGGGTCAGGCTTCGAAATTAACCAGGTCGTATGGTATAACATATACTGCCTTAGCCTTCTGGTTGCCCAGATGAAAGCGCAACATAATTTTTCGATCGACGAATACCTCATTTCACATTCAGTGAATTTTTTGTTGAGATAGTATATCGCCTTTTCTTTCCTTCCTGACTTATCGTGTTGTCCAAGCACACATCCCATGGAGTTATTGAACACTGATAGATACAGTATCAATGGTCTATCTGGATTTGGTGGGGATAGCACTGGGGCAGTTGACAGATATTGTTTGACTTTGTCAAAAGCTCTCTGGCATTCTTCGTCCCATACACCTTGGTTGTGTTTCTTGAGAAGACGAAATATAGGATCACATTTTTTGGTTAACTGTGAAATGAACCGAGCAATGTAATTTATTCTTCCAAGAAAACCTCGAACTTCTTTTTGAGTGCATGGTGGAGGCAGGTCTTGTATAGCTTTGACCTTATCCGAGTCAACTTCAATCCCTTTCTCGCTGACCACGAAATCCAGCAGTTTCCCTGACCGAGCTCCAAAAGTACACTTGGTCGGGTTGAGCTTCAATTGGAACTTCCTCAATCGTAAAAACAACTTCCTCAAAACTTCGATGTGTTCCTTTTCCGTTCGAGATTTGGCAATCATATCATCAACGCATACTTCAATCTCTCTGTGCATCATGTCATGGAACAAGGTTACCATGGCCCTTTGGTATGTTGCCCCTGCATTCTTCAGCCCGAATGGCATTACTTTATAACAGAAGGTGCCCCACAACGTTATGAAAGTGGTTTTCACCATGTCCTCAGGGTGCATCTTGATCTGATTATATCCGGAAAATCTATCCATAAAAGAGAACCACGAGTACCCCGCCGTGTTATCCACCAACGTGTCAATATGAGGTAAAGAGAAATTGTCTTTTGGGCTGGCTTTATTTAGGTCTCTATAGTCTACACACATCCGGACCTTTCCATCTTTTTTCAGGACAGGAACAATATTGGCCACCCATTCTGAGTATTTGACCACCTGTAGAAAACCAGCATCAAACTGTTTCTTTACTTCCTCTTTTATTTTCAACACTACGTCAGGCCTCATCCTTCGTAGCTTTTGCTGCACTGGCTTACATTCATTCTTTATGGGGAGGCAATGCACTACAATATCAGTACTTAGACCCGGCATGTCTTGATATGACCACGCAAAGACATCTTTGAATTCCCGCAGTAACTCTACCAGGTTTTGTTTCGTTTCCTCGGTTATGCGTGCTCTGATTCTCACCATCTTTCCTTCTTCTAAGGTTATGTTCTCTACTTCCTCATCATGGGGTAAGATTTGTTTCTCTTCCTGCTGTACCATTCTTAATAGATCCGGGGATAAGTCACTATTTCTGTCACCTTCAAAATCTTGAGATTCTTCTAAACACATGTCATGCTCAAAATGGGCCTCTAGGTCTGTAATATCGTTGCTTACATCGTTGATCTCTAGGGACCTGTGGTGGGTGCCAAAAATGTATGAAGGATAAATGAATTTGCGGACAATTATTCATGCTATGAATAAGAAAAAAAAAAAGAAGAAGAAAAACAAAAGGAAATTTTGCTAGAGAAAAAAACAAAAAATATTTTCGATAATGAATCAAAATGCATTTCATTCAAGTAAAGATTTCTGAACATTAACCCGTTTCACAAAAGAGATTTTATTGTTCTTAGGCTTAAAACAACAAACGCGTTCTCGAACATTACTCTGTGGAATTTCTAAAAACTACATGCAACTCCTCCGCAGTCCAATTGTTCAAAACGTTCCCAAGTTCATAGGGACGAATGCCCGCCAGGTTCCTTTGTCCAGTTTCTCTTTCGTCTATAGCATTGAAGTAAGGACCTTCATTCGACAACCCTCTCTCGGGGTGAATTATCCCTCCAGATACGAAGGTGTAGGATATATGAGGGAACGTCATTGGTTCCCACATGACCTCTTCCCTATTCAGTCGTGCCTTTCTTCTCTCTTGCTTCTTCTCTATTTCCCTTCTCATCTCGCTAGCATTTGGCTTAAAACCCAGGCCAAAACAGTCTCTCTTCTCTTTCAATGATGGCGTTTGAACTTCACCCTGGAGACATCTGCCTAGCCCTCTTCCCGGTAAGGCTCCTTTCTTGACCATCATTTGTAGGCCCATCTTCGTGGTCCTGGATATCTTGGGTACCGGAATTTTAGCGCCCTCACGAATGAATGTCACATTGACGAACTCTAAAGACCGAAAAGAGCATTCAATGGCCTCCTCATTCGCCTCCACATATGGTGCGTCATTGGTAACTGTTGCTATGATGTCTTCTTCCGCGTTAATGGTGACCAATCGACCATCTGCCACCAACTTTAGTTTTTGATGGAGGGATGAAGGTACTGCCCCTGCCGAATGAATCCAGGGTCTTCCCAATAAGTAATTGTACGAGGGCTTGATATCCATTACCAGAAAATCTACTTCATATGTATTCGGTCCGATTTGTAATGGTATGTCTATCTTCCCCATCACTCTCCTCTCGGTGCCATCAAACGCTCTCACTATGTTCTGGCATGACTTCATGTGAGAACTGTCTATTGGCAACCTTTTCAAAGTCGACAATGGTAAGACATTCAAGGCCGACCCATTGTCAATTAACACGCTCGGTAGGATAGATCCCTTACAACGAGTAGTTATATGTAAGGCCTTGGTTGATCCCATGCCCCCAGATGGAATTTCATCATCACTGAAGGAGATGAAGTTATCAGCACTTATGTTGCCAACTAATCGGTCAAGTTTATTGACAGATATATCTTTAGTAACGTAAGTTTCGTTCAGTACTTTCATTAACGCCTCCCGATGTACTTCCGAACTCAACAGTAAAGCTAGCACAGAAATACAGGCCGGTTGCTTACGCAACTGCTCCACTACGCTGTACTCACTATGCTTTAAGAATTTCAAAAATTCTTTTGCCTCTTCCTCCCTCACAGGTACATTGACAAGGGTGCTAGGTTCTTCCTCTGGTTCGACTGCCGTAGCCTTTAATTTTGCCGTATTTATTCTGATGCCTGGTGAGTCGTAACACCTCCCTCTTTGCGTATGGAATCCTTTACTTCGACTTTCATTGACAATGCTAGCTGAGCTCCCTACTCCTGGTGTTGTTGCATTACAATTATAGCTCCAGGGTACTTTCTTGTCATCCTTGTAAGGGAAGGAAGTTAGTTTCTTGATTATAATCTTAGGCGCCATTTGAGCTCCGCTTTCTAGGTTTCTCGGGCTGGAAATAATGATCTTCGGAAGCTTAGCCTTTTGATGAGTCAATTCTCCTTCTGTCACATGTATGTTCCCCTCCTTTGAGCTTTCTTCATAAAATTCTAACTCTTTATTGTTCATGAAGCTTTGCACCAATAGTCTAAATTCTGTGCAGTCCTGGATCTCATGTCCTTCACCTTCGTGAAATGCACAGTAATTCTCGTGTTCTTCACGTCCTCCCTCGAGACTTGACTTTATCATCCCCCTTTTTGTCATTTCTCTCCAAACTATTATTAACGGGGTCTTTACATTCGACATGTCTTCCTTGGTCTTTCTTGCTCTATCCTTCCCGATCGCGTTTATCACTTTATCCCCATGATTGGGTAACGGGTTCCCTAAAACAGGCGTATTGTCAACCTCTACGACTCCTGTCTTGATGAGCCTTTCGACTACCTTTTTGAAGGCAGTGCAATTCTCTATGGAGTGGCCCGCTACTCCAGCATGGTATTCGCATTCAGCGCTGGGGTCATACCATTTAGGGTATGGGGGTTGTAGCGGCTTCAGATAGAATGGGGCTACGACGTGCTCATTGAATAAGCGTTGATATAGCTCCCCATAGGTCATTGGGATTGGTGTAAACTGGAGCTTCTCAAAGTTTTGCTTTGGGCTTGGTTCTTGTCTTGTCGCCTCTTGTTGCCTAGCAGCCACGACTTTTGGTGAATTAACGGTAACTGCTTTCGAGTATCATTTATTGTACGTACTTATATTGTTTACTTCGTTATCCTTTTTTCTAGGAACGGATCTCCTAGTAGCCTCACCCGTTTCGATTCTTCCACCTCTTATGGCGTTTTCGATCATCTCCCCCGCCATGACTATATCTGTGAAGCTTTGAGTTGTGCTTCCTACCATGTGGGTGATAAACGGGGCTCTCAAAGTACTGATAAACAACATAACGGTTTCTTTCTTCATGAGGGGTGGTTGGACTTGTGTAGCTACTTCCCTCCACCTCTGGGCATACTGCCTGAAGTTCTCACTCGGCTTCTTCTCCATGTTTTGCAATGTTATTCTATCCGGCGCTATATCTGTCACGTGGCCATATTGCTTCGTAAAAGCTTGTGCCAAATCTTCCCATGAATTAACTTGAGCGCGGCTTAGCTGGTTATACCATTTGGCCGCCGATCTGACCAAACTGTCTTGAAAGCAGTGAATTAACAGCTGATCATTCTCAGCGTATCCTGCCATCTTTCGACAGAACATCGTTATGTGAGCCTCAGGGAAACTAGTCCCATTATATTTTTCGAACTCCGGAGTCTTGAACTTTGGCGGGAGTATTAGGTCTGGGACCAAGCTCCGGTCTTTGGCATTAACCCCGCCACGGTGGCTCGCACTCTCCATTGCCCTAAACTTTTCTTCTATCCACTTACACCGTTCTTCGAATTGTTTAGACATATCTACCTTTGCCCTCTCCGTTTCTGCTAGGTCATAGAGGTCGGGGACTACGGGGTTAGTTGGATGATCCCCTGGATGGGAGCCCAAGCCCATTGGGAAATTCATTGGCGTCGACGTACCGACTTGATACTGGGGTCTGATGATAACATGGGCCATTTGTGGGTTGACCTCCGGTTGTACTTGGGTATGAGTTGGAGTAGGACCCGAAGGGTGGGGAGATTTTTCATTGTCGTCGCTAGTGCTCTTTCCTTTGTTAGATCCTCCGGCCAATAGCTGGGTCAACTGGTTCATTATGTTATTTTGGGATTCGAGCATCTGATCCTTCATTTCTTGCTGTATCTTCGCTAATTGTTCCTGCATTTGAGCTTGCAACTGATCTCGCATATCCTTCTGCATCTGTTCCAGTCTTTCTATTCTCTGATCCATTGTTTTTGCCTTACGACGGGTATTGTAGTAATGTATGATAGGTTGGATTTCGTCGGTTTCCAGGGCGCTGAAAAATTTTTTATTATTAGAATCTTTTAGTGACCTTTAATGCATATGATGTCGTGTAATGCAATGTGATATGTGCAATGCATGAATGTAAAGAGGCATCGACTCTGATTCAATTCCATATAGGAAACTTTATATTGAAAACAAAGCTCTTTACATAGAATAGATTACAAATACGGCCTTGCTCTGACCCCTAAGGCTTTAATCTTCATAAGTAGAGAGGCTAATTCTTGTCCCTGATCCGACCGTGTCTCGAACCGCATGCTCAGTACATCAGCTTGTATGGCTAGGGTCCGTAAATATTCAGCTATCTCTCGTACCTGGGTTATAGCCTCCCCCATGAGGTAATCTCTCTCTCTGACTTGATTGCAGGAATAGTGTAGCTCCATTTCTCTTCGCTCTTCATTTAACTCTAGAGCCTTGATATGGTTCTGGCATTTTAGCAAGGCCGTTTCTGACTCTTCGATCTTCCTCTTCATTTCTTCTATTTCGCTCAGACTCGCTTTTAACTCTTTTACCGAGCTACGGTTTCGATGATAATTAAGTGACCTTTCCAACTCTGCCACTCTAGACTTCAATTCGTTTCTTCCGTTTTGGCTTTCTAACACTTGCCTTTCTAGACTCTCCTTCTGGGCTTTCATTTCTTGAAATTTCCTTTCCCATTGCTCGGTCTTATTTTTCTCTTCCTGCAACTCTTGTCTCCATTGATCTGAAGTTTTTCCTAACCCCGCGGTTCTCATTGAGAGGCGCATCTTCTTGTAGTCCTTCTTTAAGCTATTCAGATCTTCCTCAGTTTCACTTTTCCTTTTTCTTAACTCTTCCGCTTCTGCCTTTTGTGTCTCCACATCCCATTTTAAATGCATTTTTTCCTCCTCCAATTGCTCGATCTTCTTCCCGAGTTCTACACTTTGCTTCGCAAAATCTTGCCTTACAATCTCTAGCTCAGTCGGAACTACTCGCAGACGTTCTTCCGTTGACCGAACATCACCTAAAGTTGGACCCAGAATATTATCATTAGTTCTTTTACTCAACCAAGCTTCATACTCAGCGGTCACTGTTTTACCCACGTTTATTCTCTTTA
Organism: Gossypium australe; assembly: GCA_005393395.2. Taxonomy (NCBI): domain Eukaryota; kingdom Viridiplantae; phylum Streptophyta; class Magnoliopsida; order Malvales; family Malvaceae; genus Gossypium; species Gossypium australe. The sequence goes on along the minus strand of CM016622.1, from coordinate 4,321,578 downwards.
TCCGATGTGTTTGCTTCCAAGCGTTCGCGACTTCCGTAATCTTCTTCTTGTAGCTCTCTCCTGAATAAGAGAATTCACTCTGGGCCAAACCATATGTTGCTGGTACAAACTGCTTAGACTTATATTGTCTTGTTGCCAGTAGAGGGGCGTATCCGACGGCTCCCCAAATTCCGGGTAAAGGGACCCAATTAAAATCTCCGCATCTATAAAGTATCTCTTTAGGCATCATCCATGGAGCTTTCCACTCAATGTTTTCTTCCTGCAGATTCTGAAGAATTGTCATCTATCCCTCTTCTGTTATATCTTTTCGTCTTGACACGGCTATTTCCTCCTTTAACGGTGAATAGTCCTCACGAAAGGGTCAATAAGAGACTTTATCCATCTTCCAAAAATGGGCGTGAAACCATACAGTCAATAACTATGCACATCCAATAAACCTCCCCTCTCCTGCTCTGCGGCATGCGTTTAATGATCTGAAAGTTTCTGCCAGGATTGCTGGGACAGGTGTAACTTGCTTATCCAACCGGTCAAACAGATCTACAACTGCTTCGTCTATGTGTCTTAGAGTTTTGGGGAAAATAACTAATCCATAGATGCTTAAGGCGAAAGTATCAACTTTCCTTTTCACATCAGGGTGCGTCAAAATCAGATCCCTTAAATTTGCCCAAGGGATACATCTCCCCTCGCCTTTCTGCTGAATTCTAGCTGAGATCCACTGTTCGCTCATTCTAGTAATCTTCATCAATTTCTTGGCAAAAGGAGGAATATAAGTAGGCCTAATATAAACCTTATCAACTTGTACCTTGGGACTACAAAGCAAGGTGGTATACTCTTCTATGGTCGGCACCAAATCTACTTTCCCGAAACTGAAACAACTGTATGCAGAATTCCAAAATTGAACCATAGCCCGAAACATGTGTTTATCTATCTTGACATCGAGTAAGTAAGAGATATCACCATAACTGTGGTGGAACATTTGTTTAGCCTCACATTCCCAATGAGTCCAGATGTCGCGCAACTCTTGTAGCTCATTTTGCGTCACGCTAATACGGGTGAAGTCCCACAGCTCCGACGTGTAACCTTCAACTAAGCTGTCTCCTTTTTCCAACTGCAACTTTTCTGACCATACGCGTACGGCCGCATTGTCTTCTACTTTATCAAGAAAATTGTTTTCCATAGCAAACTTCCTATCTTAGCAATCGAACAGAAATCGACACCTCTTTTAATGTGGAATGACATGCAAACAACAATGAATCGAATCGAGTCAGTATCACATAATCAGAGCAAGTAGAATATCATCAAACATTTATCTAGGTAACCGTTAAAGCTTCGGCATTCTACCTAGGGTAGGCTCTTAGGTTTTACTATATATAGTTCGGCTCTACAGAGGGGTACCTGAACCAGCAGAATCCTCAATCCTCACCTATTATAGGCTCATACGGACTGAGTTCACTTCAGGGGGATACATTTCTCTATGGCCATGCGGAGGTGAAAACCTCACGAAGCGCATAGGTACGGATGTATCCCGGAAGCAATCCACTAGCCCATGCGGAGGTGAAAACCTCACGAAAGCTTAATTTCTCGCTCCCACTTAAAGGTGTGACCAACGGTCATGCAATGCAATGCCAAAGTATTTCATGCAACTTGACATTATAGCACAATCAAAGGCGTCAAAAAAATGATTTTCCCAAAACAATTTTCCAAGTTTTCGATCAAAAGGACAACAGTTAATCAATTTATGGCTTGACTCTCAAAGTCCCCAGTGGAGTCGCCAAGCTGTCGAAACCATTCTTAAAAGGAGTTTTAAAAAACGGGAATCGACTTTTAAAAATATGGAGTCGCCACCAATCCTTTTTATTTAGGTGTGATCGGGTCACCTATAAAAATATTTTGGTTTGCGAAATTCGAGAAAACGGGTTCGGAAGTCGGTTACGTGCAAGGAAGGGTTAGCACCATTGCAACGCCCAAGGTTGGTACCAAATTGATTAATGTTGTCCTAATGTCGAAAACTTGAAAATATTTAGGGTAAAACTTTCGAAGAAAAAACGGTTAATTGAATTAGGATTGAATCTCAAGATTAACTCGCTTCAAAGGAATAAAAGTATCATACCCAACACGTTAGGATATAACACCCTTATATTTCGACATCGAGATCATCTTCGATCTTTAAAACATGTAAAAGAAAAGGATATTTGAGTATTTAGTCGAACGAAAAGATCGACACCCAACATGTTAGGATGTAATTTTCCGGCCTTCTAAACACTCAAATATTACCTCTTTTTATGAAATTAAAAAAATGGGAAAAATGTTAAAATGCGTTTCAAAGTTGTCAATCTACATAAAATGACGCACACGAGAATAAACATAAAAAATGTCGCAACAAAAACATAATTAAAAGAAATTGAAAATACAACAAAGAAATTTAAAACAATAACAATAATAATAATAATAATAATAATAATAATAATAATAATAATAATAATAATAATAATAATAATAAATAATAATAATAATAATAATAATAAATAATAATAATAATAATAATAATAATAATAATAATAATAATAATAATAATAATAATAATAAGATAATAATAGTACGGACAGAAAATATACAACATGCCAATATAATATAATAATAATAACTAATGCAAAGTATATACAATATGATAATATAATATAATATAATAATAATAATAATAATAATAATAATGATACCATAATAAATTAATAATAATAATAATAATACGTACCCTAATAGAGAAATAATACTAATAAAAATCAACAACGTTTAAAATTAATCAAAACAACAAAAATAAAAAGGCTAAGTCGAACTTAGTACGAGAGTTTTGAGGCAAATATGAAATAAGAATAAGAGGGAATGTCCATTTTGTGATGCGATGAAAGGTGGAGGGACTAAAAGGAGTAATAGCCCCTCACTTCAAAACGCCCCGCATTGACGTGGACCAAACTAAAGAATTTAAAATTAACAAGGGTAGATTTAAAAAAAATAAAAGAAAAGAAAATAGGATCATATTGAAATGCGGCGCAAAATAGGAAGGACTATTCGTGTAATTAGCCCCTTTAAACGGAAACACACGGATCCTCTCGTGGGGCGGGTCGAATTTGGGTCGGCCACCTGGTACGACGTCGTTTTGGCGCAAAAGCACCCAGGCAAAACGTCGTCGTTTCCTGGGTGCTATATAAACAAAATTTCTTTTAAAAATTTTCATTTTCATTTCTTTTCAAAAAAAAAAACTTAAGATTTCTCTCTGTTTTCTCTGCAGGGGTAAGGGGTGGTGCGATTTCCGGCCACCGGACCACCCTTCGCCGTTACCGACACAGCCGCGCCAGCCACCGTGGCCGGCCACCGCATGCGGTGGCCGGAATTCGCAGAAGGTAGAATTTTTTTCTCTTTTATTTATATGTTTTGATATTATATATATTTAAACTATAAAAGGAAATAAACGATGCGATTCTTTGTATATATTGCTTCGAAAAATAAAAGGAATAGAATAGAACAAAACCTTCTAGCTTATTTCCTTGTTTCCGCCGATTGCCTGTTATTCTATTTTTAGATATTTGCCACTGTTTTTTTTGCTTGAAATTTTTCCGTATTCTCTTGATCGAAAAAAAATCCCCCCTCTCGCTTACATTGTTTCCCCTCGATTTTTATAACCGAGTACCGAAAAAAATAATAATAAAAATAAAAATACAATAGATTTCCCTTTTTTTTGCCACTGGTGCTGTTGTTTTGTCCTTATTTTCGCAGGTGTGGGGCACCAGTAGTGGTGGCAGACAACGGCCAGTGGGGTTGGTACTGTGGAAGTGGAGAGCGGCGCACATGGTGACGCGCGTGGAGGCACGCGTACGGCGCCTAGGGTTTCTTTCGGCCGAATGTTTTTAGGTTTGTGGGCTTAGAAATTTGGGCTAGGGTTTGGTGTATTTGGGTTTATTTTTATTTATTTGGGTCTGGTTTAATGGGCCCGGGCAAGATTTGGGTATTACATACACGATATCTTCCCACACGGAATAGTCGAGGTAAGCAATCCAATATTCGGCAATTTCAAGGTAAATGCTTCTCGACTTCAACTTTGTCAAGGAAATAGAAATGTAAGCATGAGGGAAGATATTTAAACCTTTAAACCTCCCTAAAATTTTCAAATACGAGGAAAGTCTAGCTTAAGACTATAAACGACCACTTCTCGAGAGGCAACCCGAGCACTAACCCTATTTCTTTTTAAAGTCGTTTCATTTCTTTTTATTTTTCTTTCTTTTTTCTCCTTTTAAACTAACCAAAAGTGCAGATTCCCAGGCCACACGGCCTTACACACGGCCGTGTCCGTGGCCGTGTAGACCACCGGAACCGCCACACTGATAAGACAGAAGCCGTGCAATTCAGTTCAACCACCCTCCCACGTCACGGATCCAACCACCCTCCCCACGGGGACCGACAGAATGGCACGACCGTGCCCCTCAACCGTGTAAAGCTACTGACTTCCACACCACGGGCAGAACAGGCCCGTGCCAGAAACCCGTGCGAAGCTACTGACTTATCGAGCACGGGCAAGACACGCCCGTGCAACCCGACCGTGCCAACATACAAACTTCGCAAACACGGGCGTGGGTTGATGAAACACGGACATGGAGTAACAACACACCCCAACACACGGCTGTGCGAGGCGGCCGTGTAAATTGACACACCCTAGGACCACGGTCGTGGGGACATGGCAGACTTGAACCCCTATTTAAACACCACCCCCCTCTCCCCACTCCTCTCCTTTCTCTCCTTCTCAAACACCTTTCTATCCCCAGACTAAACCTCTAAATCTTTGGAGCAATCCACAAATCATGACGAAGAAGCGGAAGAAGGCAAGCATCATCTTACCAAGGGTAACACCTCTACATGAGTTCATGCCGGTAGCTTCGTCCACTCACCGAGCCAAGGGTCTTTGAGACCATTTTATTTTTTCTTTTTGTTTCTCTTCTCCTTTATTTTCCTTATCTATACTTCTCTTCTGCTCTTTTCATTTAATTTTCTTTTAGTTTCTTAGTGTTAGGTTCGCCAGGCTGCTTGGGAATTACACCGACCACCACGATAACCTCTTCACTTCTGCCACCGCCAGCACATCCCCAACCTTAGCGTTGATTCCCACCTTGTGAACCATCCTTCAATAAGAACTCTTCAGTCCATTCTTCCTTTCTTTCATTTTCGTTTTCCTTCTTAGTCTCCTTTCCTTTTTCTTTCTTTATTTTAATTTTATATTTAGTTTAGTTTAATTATGTCTTAATGACCCCTGGCTAAACCTTCACGAGTTCCCCAATTTCTTCATCTAGCGCAGAGCTCGGGAACCAACACCACCACCATACCGACGCCTTCGCCGTATTTACCACATCCTCCACCAAACCCGCCCAAGAATTCAGGGAGTACCTCTCACCCTCACTTTTGATTTCTATAAAAATAGAGATATTATCTATCTTTGTAGATTGAGGACAATGTACATCTTAAGTGTGGGGGGGTAAAAGTGTCAAATTTTTTTCATTACTCTCAAATCCCTGAGGGTAAAAGTGGAATAACAGTGCCAAACTTTTTTCATTATTCTCAAATCCCTGATTTAGTCTTGTTTTTATGCAAAGTTGTCATATTACTAATTAGGATGAAATTTCTGATGATTTGTGATTTTTATTGACATGTTTTAGAATAAGTCATAGTTAATTGTGCATTGATAATTAAATTTTAAGATACTAGAGAATCAAGCATGATAAGTCTATTTTTCAAAATAAAAATTTAAAAATTTTTGCTAGGTTGTTAACCTAAATTTGAATATTGCTCTGAAATTTGAAATTTATGAGATTGATGTCAAAACACCCATACTTTTTGTGAGATTTTGAGCCTTACAGAGCATACATTCTTTTTCGTGCTCATTCTTTGATTATGAGTGTGTCTACCATGAACTGTTATTCTAAAACTTGCCTCGTCTATGCATGTCGAGACCACACTTTTGAGTTGATATTACAGAGATGATAAAGGCACCTAGGTTTTAACCCACTCACTCCACTAAATAGCCTACCTCCATAAATTAACCCCTAGTGAACCCCGTTGATCCTAACAACCCTCTTTATTGACTCACCTATTAATAACCCAAAAACCCCTTTGTATTTGTTATCACCCTTTCTTTTGACTACCCTTTAATCGAGATATGATTTGATTAGTTACCAAATTATATTATGCTATGAATTGAATTCATCCTTTATTAGTTTGTTCTTAAAAAAAAATCGAAGTATACTCAGCATTAATAGTGAGCTTATACAATTCAAAGTTTATATTCCGAAAGAAAAGCTCGTATTGTTAGGATTATTATCAGTTGATGTAAATATTATTTCAAGTACTCATTAGGTAGGTACTTGTCAACTCAATCTCGATTCTAACCTTCTAATTTCAGACTTTATCCACACCTTAACCCTAGCCCCATTATAACCCTAACAAAGACCTTTTGATCTGTTTATCATCTCATTTTACAGTGGTGGAGATTTGATTTTCAGGCAAGCCTATGAGATTAACTTTTCAGGTTCGACTTATGAGCGATCTTTTCCTGAACGTTAAACACTTTAGAGTGATTTGAGTGAATCTTTAGTGAGGACATCAATCCTTGTCGGTTTTGAATTGAAAAGGTAGTTATTTAAATAAAGGGAGACACCTATGTTTTCGAAGTACAAATGAATGACTTATCATTGTTTGAATCTTTAAGACTCTTTGAATTGAATTATCCATGTATGAATTATATATGAATTAGGATAAGGCAATGTTGATAGGAATTGTGAATTATGGAAAGTTCGTTTTAATTGTAAGTTGAGAATTTTGCTTGAGGACAAGCAAAAGCTCAAGTGTGGGGGTATTTGATAAACCGTAATTATAACATATTTTAATCCCACATTTAGCTCACTTTTCGATGATTTATTCCTTGATTTATATAAAAAGGTGCTTGTAATCCTTTCTTTTCATGTCTTATGTAACGACCTCAAAAGTATGAATATTGGAAAATGAGTTATCGGGTCTTCGTTTTTAGTAAACGGACTCGTAAAATATTTATTAAAAATATTTATAAAGTTAGTTATGTGTTTAATCAAGTTTTAATTAAGTGAATTTAACTTAATTAAGAGCAATTAGTAAAAAAGACTAAATTGAAATAGGAGTAAAAGTTGAATTATAGATTAAAAGAAATTATAAAGGACCAAATTGGCAATTAAATCATTTGTACAATTGAGGCGGTGTAACGTATAGAAAATCTAAGATTTTTGTTTAATATATTATTATATTATATAATAAAGAATTTTATGTTTTAATTAATATATTATATTGTTATTATATATATATGTGTGTGGATAAGCTAAAGAAACAGAAAAGAAAAAAAGGAAGGAGGAAAGAGAGAGTAAAGATGAAACAGAGAAGAAACAAAAAGAAGAACAGAGAGCAAACGTGAAGGAAAGAAAGAAAAAGAGAAAAGAAAGAAGAAAAGGGAAAATTGAAAGTTTGAAGCTTGGATATTTAATAGGTAAGTTAATTTAGCCCTTTTCTTTTAATTTTGATGCTTTATAAGTTTTAGAACAAAGTTTTGATGAATTTAAGTTGAAGTTTGTGAAGTTTTAAAGTTTTTGAATATAGCATATGATGAATAAAATGATGAATTAGTGGTTTAATTGAAAGAATTTGAAGTTAGAATTGGATAAAGGACTTAATTGCAAAACAAACTATAAGAAAACAGTTTTGGGACAGCAACAGTAGACTAACTTTGAAAATTCACGAAAAATCATAAAAGTGGAATTAGAAGTTGAGTAAGATATGAAATTAAAGCTTATTGAGTCTATTTTCATATGAAAGAAACAGGAAAAGAAAAGAAATTCTGTACTTTGAGACATTTATATTTTTATAAGACTGGTTCAGAGTGATTTCGGGATCCCCTGTTTTGACTTTGGAAAATCATCAAAAGTTGGATAAAAATAATTTGAGGCTTAAGTTTATATGTTTAGAATCCTGAATGAGTCTATTTTCAATATAAATAAACGGGAATATCATCTGAATTCTGGATGAAGAGATAATTAAATTTTAGCAAAGAGTGGTCGGAACTGTCAGACAACAGAATAGGGGTGATTTTAAAGAATAAACTGTACTTATTGGCCAAATAAAAAATTCTGAAAATTTTATAAAAGAATATATGTGAGTCTAGTTTCATATAAAATTTACGGATCTTAATTTGGAATCCTGTAACTCAAGATATAGATAATTTAGTGACAATGACTCAGGCAGACAGCCTAGGAAGAACTTATAAGTAAATAATAGAATTGTGTGTAAAGAATGTGGAATAAAGAGGAAGAGTGGGGAATTGAATAAAATTCAATTATTTATTAAGATTTAATGTTGTAATTAATAATGTAAATCATTATTATTTCCGTAGCAAACAAGGAATTCGAGACATTGAGCAAGGAAGGAAAAGAGAAAAACAAATGAGGAGTAAAAACGAGAAATTCAGGTTAGTATTACTATAATTCAAATTTGATTATTTGTTAAATTTTAAATTAATATATGTTTATATGATAAAAAAATTGAAGTAAGTATCAAGAATGAATTAAGTGATAAATATGTATTGGAATTGAATTTATTATTAGTAATTGTTGAATTTTGAGTAATATGTTTAGTAAATAGAAATAAGGTTAGTATTGATATTGAATTAAATAAAACTGAATTTAATTGTGAATTGAATGAAATTGAAATGAAGTTTGAATATGTATGAGCATTTGATGATATATTGATTAGAAAGTGGAAGATGCATTGAATTGATGATATATATATATATATATAAATGAATGGAATGGAAATGTGAAAAGTGTTTTGAAATTTAATCAAATTGAATTGAATGTGATTATTTGAAATGTACATGGATTGAAAGTATGAGGAAGTGATTGAGTTGAAATGTTCATAAAATGAATGAAATTGTGAATATGTGTGAATATATGAATTGTATATTGATTGGAGAAGTGAATTGAATTTGTAACATCCCGAATTAGGGCCTAGTCAGAATAGTGGTTTGAGACCATGAATCTAAAGTAGAAATAATTATTTTATGACTATTATGGGTTTTATGATATGTTCGTATGCATGTGTAAAAATTTCATGAAGAAATTTTAGGCATAAAGTGTCCAATTTGACTTTTGGACTAAATTAAATAAGTTGCAAAATATGAGGTCTTAGAAGATTGAAGTATGAAATAGCTTGGATTATCAATTTGAGGTCTACAATGTGATTAAATTATTGTGTGAAAATTTCGTTGAGAAATTTTATCAAAAAAGTGTTTAATTTGATTAGTAGGATTAAATTGTTATAAGTGCGAAGTGTGTGTTTCAGATGATAAAGGGTGTAATTGTGATGGGTTTTTAAAGTGAAGGTCCTTATGAAGAAATTAGTCCACTTATAAGTTGATGGAAGATATTTGTTTGGTATTTTTGAAGTTAGTTGAAAAGAAAAAAGGGCAAATTTGGAAGTTAAGTTAAATGGTATAATAAGACAAAAATAGTAAAAGAATAATAAAAAAATAAAACACCCTTCTTCTCTTCTTCTCCAGCAGAATGTGGGAAGAAAAAATGGCAGCCATGGAGAAAGCCATATTCGGCCAAGCTAAGGAGCTTGATAGGTGAGTGGTTTTTGTCCCGTTTTTAATGATTTATACGTTTTCGGAGTCGTGGTAACTCGATTTAGCTATCCCGAATCTTTATTTTCAAAATTGTTGAAGTTTGTGAATTTTGCCATGGTTGCTTAAGTGTGTATTTTGATGATTAACGGTGGATTATGCATGTCCATGAGTAGATGAACAATTTTTACTAAGTGATTTTCGATGAAAACGAGTAAAACGAGTTAATCAGTAAAAGTTGTTATTGTTCATAAGTATGTGTTATAGTAGGAATTTGAAGTTTCTATAGAAGGGAAAATGTTCAGCATGTCATAAAACATAAGAAAAAGGAATAAAGTTTAATTTTCGAGCCTAGGGGCAAAATTGTAATTATGCAAAAGTTTAGGGGTAAAATTGTAATTTTTCCAAAGTTTGAGTTAGGGACTGTTTTGAGTAGTGCATTAATTAAATAAGTAAAATGTGATCTTTTAGACCCTGAAAGATGAGATTTGGACCTAGAACTGGAGGAAAATCGAAAATTGGGAAAGTTGGTAAAACGGTTGTTTCGACATTCGAGGTAAGTTCATATGTTTAATAAGCATTTAATTATGCATATTTGGATGATAAATCGATATTTTGGACATAAATACTTTAGTATTGAGTTTCAGATATAATGATTAATGTCGATAATAATTCGATATTGGAAAGAGAACTTGTATAATTTATATGTTAGACCATATTTTGTATTATGGCTTTGTATGATAATAAGAAAGTATTGACTAGCATAGTTTGAGGAGAATAAGTTAAGTTGATGACATGATGAGATTTAGAATGTAAGTATGTAAGTTGAGTAGTATTTTATTTTTATGCAACTATTGTTTTTAGCAATGCTATTGTTGAGTTAGGTGACTAACCTTGAGAATTTGAGCATGTATGTTCCAGCTATGACTTAACAAGGAATTGATATCTCAAAGTCCATGGCTATACCATGGCAATTAAGGCAAGGATACCATGTAAGACCATGTCAAGACATGGCATTGGTAAGGCAAGGATACCATGTAAGACCATGTCAAGACATGGCATTGGTAAGGCAAGGATACCATGTAAGACCATGTCAAGACATGGCATTGGTAAGGCAAAGATCCCGTGTAAGACCATGTCAAGACATGGCATCGACCTTGATTAAGGACTCCATGTAAGACCACATCAAGATGTGGCGTTGGCACTAAGACAAGGATACCATGTAAGACCATGTTTGGAACATGGCATTTGGTAAGATAAGGATATCATGTAAGACCATGCCAAGGCATGGCATTGATAAGTTCTATAAGGCAAGGAAATCATGTAAGACCATGTCAAGACATGGCATTGATGAGTTATATAAGGCAAAGGTCCCATGTAAGACCATGCCAAGGCATGGCATTGGTGAGTTCATAAGGCAAGGATACCACGTAAGACCATGTCAAGACATGGCAATGGTAAGTTCAAAACGAAAAAGGGTCACGAGTAGTCCAAAGAGCAAGTCAAAGAAATGACAAGGTGAGAACATGAAGAAAGAGTACAGGTATGCATTTAAGGCTTATTTAATATTGAGATTGTAAGTAATTGAGATTATCAAGTATTAAGTAAGTGATGAGTTTTCAGTTATGCTTGTAACACTTTATGACATGATTGGCAATATGCCTATATTATGAAAGAGTGCTCATGTGTTAAGTGAGAATGTTGCAGGAATGTAAGCAAGGTTACCGATGAGTTCATCGGGAAAATCGATTAAGTGAAATTATGTGTGGCTTGTAGTGATAAGTGTAGGTATATGCATGTGTAACGTATGAGCAATATGCTAAGTGAAATTATGTGTGGCTTGTAGTGATAAGTGTAGGTATATGCATGTGTAACGTATGAGCAATATGCTCGATATGTAATCGGAAATTGGAAAGACTGGTATAAGCAAGTGATGAACACAGTTAAAGTGAAAGAGAGCAAAGATTTACAATAGAACTGCTCTTGACAGTAGCAGTGACGTGAATTTGAAAAAATCAGAAAAAAATAGTAAAAATTGAATATAAGTTGGATGAGATATTGATTTAAAGCTTATTGAGCCTATTTTAATATAAAAGAAACAAAAACAAACAAAGGATTTTTATTTTGAGATATTTAAATTCTGAGAGATTGGTTCAGAATGATTACGTGATCCCCTGTTCTGCCTTGGAAAAAATCATTAAAAATTGGAAAAAAAAATTATGAGATATGAGTTATATTCTTGAAATCCTTAATGAGTCTAGTTTCAAATGAAACAAATTATAACATCATTTGAATTCTGTACAAGGAGAAAATTTATTTGTAGTGAAAAGTGGTCAGAATTGTTGAACAGTGCAATAGGGGAAACTTTAATGAATAAACTGTACTAATTGGCTAAGCCAAAAATTCTGAAAATTTTATGGTATGAATATATGTGAGTCTAGTTTCAGGAAAAATTAGCGGTTTGAAATTTGGAGCTCTGTAGCTCAAGAATAAATAATTAGTGACAGCAACTCAAGTAGACAGATTAACGTGAACATGAGTAATAAGGTATAAGCATGTGATTTAATGATTGTATCATTTGAGAACTTGTTGTGAGGATTTGTCATGTTAAGGCTTTGATAAAGTTACAAATAAGTTGGGAAAGTGAGAACTTAGCATTATTTATGCAAGTTATGACAGCTTAGTAGTAAGCTAAATTCATTGCTAATGCTTATTATTATTTTTCATGTGAACTTACTAAGCTTTATAAGCTTACCCCCTTTTTCTTTCCCATCTTATAGAGTCCTACTAAACAAGCTCGGGTTGGAGGTCGTCGGAGATCGCTTCACACTATCAAACTATCTATGGGTATCTTTATTTATAAATGATTTAAGTTATGGCATGTATAGGGGCTTGACTAAGTCATTTTGTATTTGTGTTAATTAATTTGACCAAATGGATTGTTAAGTCTGGTAATGTAACACCCCTTACATGTATCCTATGCCGGAACCGAGTCCGAGACATTACCAGACTTAACAATACATTTGGTCAAATTAATTAACACAAATACAAAATGACTTAGTCAAGCCCTATACATGCCATAACTTTAATCATTAAATAAAGATACCCATATATAGCTTGATAGTGTGAAGCGATCTCCGACGACCTCCAACCCGAGCTTATTTAGTAGGACTCTATAAGATGGGAAAGAAAAAGGGGGTAAGCTTATAAAGCTTAGTAAGTTCACATGAAAAATAATAAGCATTAGCAATGAATTTAGCTTACTACTAAGCTGTCATAACTTGCATAAATATGCTAAGTTCTTACTTTCCCAACTTATTTGTAACCTTATCAAAGCCTCAATATGACAAATCCTCACAACAAGTTCTCAAATTGATACAATCATTAAATCACATGCTTATACCCTATTACTCATGTTCACGTTAATCTGTCTACTTGAGTTGCTGTCACTAAATTATTTATTTCTTGAGCTACCGATCTCCAAATTTCAAACCGCTAATTTTTCCTGAAACTAGACTCACATATCTTTATAGCATAAAATTTTCAGAATTTTTAGCTTAGCCAATTAGTACAGTTTATTCATTAAAGTTTCCCCTATTGCACTGTTCAACAATTCTGACCACTTTTCACTACGAATCAATTTTCTCCTTGTACAGAATTCAAATGATGTTATAATTTGTTTCATTTCAAACTAGACTCATTAAGGATTTCAAGAATATAACTTATATCCATAATTATTTTTTTCCGATTTTTAATGATTTTACTATTACTCATGTTCACGTTAATCTGTCTACTTGAGTTGCTGTCACTAAATTATTTATTTCTTGAGCTACCGATCTCCAAATTTCAAACCGCTAATTTTTCCTGAAACTAGACTCACATATCTTTATAGCATAAAATTTTCAGAATTTTTAGCTTAGCCAATTAGTACAGTTTATTCATTAAAGTTTCCCCTATTGCACTGTTCAACAATTCTGACCACTTTTCACTACGAATCAATTTTCTCCTTGTACAGAATTCAAATGATGTTATAATTTGTTTCATTTCAAACTAGACTCATTAAGGATTTCAAGAATATAACTTATATCCCATAATTATTTTTTTCCGATTTTTAATGATTTTTCCAAGGCAGAATAGGGGATCACGTAATCATTCTGAACCAATCTCTCAAGAATTTAAATATCTCAAAATATAAAAATCCTTTGTTTGTTTTTTTTTCTTTATATTAAAATAGACTCAATAAGCTTTAAATCAATATCTCATCCAACCTATAATTCAATTTTTACTATTTTTGATGATTTTTCAAATTCACGTCACTGCTACTGTCCAGAGCAGTTCTATTGTAAATCATTGCTCTCTTTCACTTTAACTGTGTTCATCACTTGCTTATACCAGTCTTTTCAATTTCCGATTACATATCGAGCATATTGCTCATACGTTACACATGCATATACCTACACTTATCACTACAGCCACATAATTTCACTTAGCATATGCTCATACGTTACACATGCATATACCTACACTTATCACTAACAAGCCACACATAATTTCACTTAATCGATTTCCCGATGAGCTCATCGGTAACCTTACCAAAGGCTCAGAATACAAGGGGACCTTACTTAATAGCTTGCTTACATACCTGCAACATTCTCACTTAACACATGAGCACTCTTTCATAATATAGGCATATTGCCAATCATGTCATAAAGTGATACAAGCATAATTGAAAACTCATCACTTACTTAATACTTGATAATCTCAATTACTTACAATCTCAATATTAAATAAGCCTTAAATGCATACCTGTACTCTTTCTTCATGTTCTCACCTTGTCATTCTTTGACTTGCTCTTTGGACTACTCGTGACCCTTTTTCGTTTTGAACTTACCATTGCCATGTCTTGACATGGTCTTACGTGGTATCCTTGCCTTATGAACTCACCAATGCCATGACTTGGCATGGTCTTACATGGGACCTTTGCCTTATAGTAACTCATCAATGCCATGTCTTGACATGGTCTTACATGATTTCCTTGCCTTATAGAACTTATCAATGCCATGCCTTGGCATGGTCTTACATGATATCCTTATCTTACCAAATGCCATGTTCCAACATGGTCTTACATGGTATCCTTGTCTTAGTGCCAACGCCACATCTTGATGTGGTCTTACATGGAGTCCTTAATCAATGTCGATGCCATGTCTTGACATGGTCTTACACGGGATCTTTGCCTTACCAATGCCATGTCTTGACATGGTCTTACATGGTATCCTTGCCTTACCAATGCCATGTCTTGACATGGTCTTACATGGTATCCTTGCCTTACCAATGCCATGTCTTGACATGGTCTTACATGGTATCCTTGCCTTAATTGCCATGGTATAGCCATGGACTTTGAGATATCAATTCCTTGTTAAGTCATAGCTGAAACATACTTGCTCAAATTCTCAAGGTTAGTCACATAGCTCAGCAATAGCATTGCTAAAAACAATAATTGCATAAAAATAAAATACTACTCAACTTACATACTTACATTCTAAATCTCATCATGTCATCAACTTAACTTATTCTCCTCAAACTATGCTAGTCAAGACTTTCTTATTATCATACAAAGCCATAATACAAAATATGGTCTAACATATAAATTATACAAGTTCTCTTTCCAATATCGAATTATTATCGACATTAATCATTATATCTGAAACTCAATACTAAAGTATTTATATCCAAAATATCGATTTATCATACGAATATGCATAATTAAATGCTTATTAAACATATGAACTTACCTCGAATGTCGAAACAACCATTTTACCAACTTTCCCAATTTTCGATTTTCCTCCAGTTCTAGGTCCAAATCTCATCTTTCGGGGTCTAAAACATCACATTTTATTTATTTAATTAATGCACTACTCAAAACAGTCCCTAACTCAAACTTTGGCAAAATTACAATCTTACCCCTAAACTTTTGCATAATTACGATTTTGCCTCTAGGCTCGAAAATTAAACTTTATTCCTTTTTCTTATGTTTTATGACATGCTGAACATTTTTCCCTTATAGAAACTTCAAATTCCTACTATAACACATACTTATGAACAATAACAACTTTTACCGATTAACTCGTTTTACTCGTTTTCATCGAAAATCACTTAGTAAAAATTGTTCATCTACTCATGGACGTGCATAATCCACCGTTAATCATCAAAATACACACTTAATCAACCATGGCAAAATTCACAAACTTCAACAATTTTGAAAATAAAGATTCGGGATAGCTAAATCGAGTTACCACGACTCCGAAAACGTATAAATCATTAAAAACGGGACAAAAACCACTCACCTATCAAGCTCCTTAGCTTGGCCGAATATGGCTTTCTCCATGGCTGCCATTTTTCTTCTCACATTCTGCTGGAGAAGAAGAGAAGAAGGGTGTTTTATTTTTTTATTATTCTTTTACTATTTTTGTCTTATTATACCATTTAACTTAACTTCCAAATTTGCCCTTTTTCTTTTCAACTAACTTCAAAAATACCAAACAAATATCTTCCATCAACTTATAAGTGGACTAATTTCTTCATAAGGACCTTCACTTTAAAAACCCATCACAATTACACCCTTTATCATCTGAAACACACACTTCGCACTTATAACAATTTAATCCTACTAATCAAATTAAACACTTTTTCGATAAAATTTCTCAACGAATTTTCACACAACAATTTAATCACATTGTAGACCTCAAATTGATAATCCAAGCTATTTCATACTTAAATCTTCTAAGACCTCATATTTTGCAACTTATTTAATTTAGTCCAAAAGTCAAATTGGACACTTTATGCCTAAAATTTCTTCATGAAATTTTTACACATGCATACGAGCATATCATAAACTCCATAATAGTCATAAAATAATTATTTCTACTTTAGATTCATGGTCTCAAACCACTATTCTGACTAGGCCCTAATTCGGGATGTTACAGGTAATGTCTCGGACTCGGTTCCGGCATAGGATACATGTAAGGGGTGTTACAGAATTGAATTGAATCAAAGTGAAATTATCTGAAATGTGTATTGATTAGATATTGGAAAATGATATAAATACCCTATTAACTAGTCGGGCTTAGTCGGATATAGTTGGCATGCCATAGGATTTGAGATGTATTCAGGAGATTTTCGGCTCGGCCGAGGAGATATTTTTGTTATTATATGCTTTGGTTTATCCGAAGAGGCATTTAATGCCTTATTGGTGTGTTTGGGAGGATATGATATATTGGTGTGTTTGGGAGGCTATATTATACTGGTGTGTTATGGAGGATTTATATTATTCCGGGTGTGTTTGGGTTGGATATTCTGGTGTGTTAGGATGGAATCCGTGTATTCGTCGAGGTCCGAGCCAAGTTAATAAGGGTAAATAAGTGAAATGATAAATTTCGAATAAATGTGATTAAGCTATTGAAAGAAATAAGAAAGTGAATTTGTCAAATAAGATATGAAATGAGATTTGTGATATGATATTGAATGCATGAACCAAAGGTTCATGAAATGTTCAAAAATAAATTGTGAATTGAAATATTATATAAGATGGAGAAATGAAACTAATGCTCACAGTTTTGCTAGAAATGATATAAATAATATAAGAACTTAATTGAAATGAATAACATAATTTTGAGTGTGAATTTGATATGAGAAAATGAAGTTGAGATATGACTTTAGTAAACACAAAATTGCAATAGAATTAATATTGAATAAAGAATAAAATTTAATGAATTGCATATGATATGAAATGAAATAATGGAATGAAATGTGGAAAATAATAATAATAATAAACTCAATGAAAATTGGATAGTGAAATAATGTATAAATCTAATTAAATACAAGCCTTGAAATAATGCTTATTATATTAGATGATTTAATTTAAAGAGAGAAATAACTATTAAGTAATTGTATCATAAATTGAATATATATAAGTTATTATATAATTTGAATTACGGTAATACTACTGAGTATACCCTTACTCAGCGTACGGTTGTTTCCGTGCGCAGGTTAATTGAAAGTCGGTGTCCGGACCAGCATCCAGAGTAATCCCGACCTCAAAGAAAATTGAGTAATGTACTTTTCTTAGATAATGGTGGCATGTACCTAGGTAATGAACAGGTTGAGTATATGTGCCTTATAATTGAGAAAATTTTTAAAAATGTTTGAAAATGTTCTAGGTATTCGAATTAGTCCCGAACCATTCCTATCAAAGATTCATATAAGGGACTATAAGATTATTTTATATTATGATTGATAATAATTGTGTATTAATTGTAAAGTTGTCCGATCGATCTGGTAGCACTCCTTAACCCTATTCTGATGATAGGTTGGGGTTAAGGGTGTTACATCTTATACCCAGAAAAGCACCCGAGGATGAAAAGAACACAAAACGGGCCCAAAACGGAGTAAAAGGGCCTTAACACGAAATTGACACGGCCTGGCCCAAAGTCCACACGGTCGTGCCTCGCCGACCACCTAGAGCACGGCTTCAACCTTGCCTCACATGGCCGTGTCTCAAGTTAAAAATCCGAACACGGTCTAAAGTCGATCCACACGGGCATTTGCCATGGCCGTGCCTCTGTCGTTGGAAAGAACAATTTCAGTCGGAAAAGGATACTTAGGGAGAAAGAATCGCATTCCAAGAGCCTATATATATCCCCTAAGTGCCACCTTTGAAAGGGCGTCAAAGCTAGGCCAAGGAGCCAAGTTGGAAAGGTCAGAGTTAGGGAATAACGAGAGGATAGCCAGTTAATCCATCCCAAGAAGCCGGAGTTATACTCAAGACGGCGGAATTCTCCTTCAATTCCTTCAGGGGTTTTAGGGTTTTCCCATGTTTTGTTTTATCTTTTCTCTTGAGATGTTCTTTTTATTCATTATGAACTAAACCCCTCAGATACCTGAAGGGGATGAAACCTAGATGAATTTTGTTATTTGATTTCTGAATTTTATGATAATTACTTAGTTTGTTCTTAATTATGTTGCTTAATCCAAATCTGATGTGCTTAGGTGGAGGAGGAATAGACCCTGCCTAAGAGTAGATCTAACATAATTAAGCGGAGTTGATCGAACGCCTAGAGATAGGGTTACGAGATTTTGCCGGATTAGGGTGAAACCTAATATGGGAGTCCATTGATTAATTTACTGCTATTCTAGGGGGTTATTATGTAACACCCCCAAACCCGGCCCACAAGCCTTGACCAGATCTGGTATGTTACGTAGTAAAAACCTTTTGAAACGTTTTGAAAATTTCGTGTTCACAGTGGAAATCTAAGAATGTTGTTGAATTTGTAAAGCGATGTTTGCTAAAACTAAGATAGGTTGGTTTGATAAACATGATTGAGTTGAAAACTTTTTCTTTTCCGTTGAAACCATTTGATCATTTAGATTTTTAGAAGTATCGGGGTTATTGATAACTTGGTAAAATTTTGCTACCCGATGGTAACATCTTTGAAAACGCGTACGAGTATTAATTTTGAAAACGTTGCTTTTACCGATTCGCTTAACAGTTCATAAGTTCATTAGAAATAAGGTAAAAACTACTACTTAATCATACGAATAATAATAGAAATAATAAGCGGCCATATTACAACCCAATCGAATTTAGCAAATAGTAAACCTTAATGGTACGAAATAAAAACTTCAAACCGAGAAACAAGCATGGCCACCTCGAGTCCTCTCCGGCTCCGTCTCCGCGATCGACTCACCTGAAAAGATAGGGAAAGGGGTGAGTCACCAAGACTCAGTGCATAGCTATAACACATGTCCCCACATATGGGCTTGGCCCATATTCACACAGTCCATACACATGAATATGTAATTATGAAGTGAGTATGCAATTATGAAACCCAACCTAGCCATCCATACTCCTTTTTCTACCCCGTGTGGTACCAAACCACTGGTGGTGCCAAACCACTGGTGACTCGAAGTCACAATATTCGTCAATACGTGTGGTGCCAAACCACTGGTGACTTAAAGTCACGATATCCGTCAATACGTGTGGTGCCAAACCACTGGTGGTGCCAAACCACTGGTGACTCGAAGTCACAATATCCGTCAATACGTGTGGTGCCAAACCACTGGTGACTTAAAGTCACGATATCCGTCAATACGTGTGGTGCCAAACCACTGGTGGTGCCAAACCACTGGTGACTCGAAGTCACAATAAAATGATGGGGCCAACCCATCGTGTGATACCAAATCACTGGCGTCGATCCCGTATCTCAAATGTGGGGCCAACCCACGGTGGTACTAAGCCACAGGGACGAGACGCTATGAGGTGCCAAACCTCTGGAGGTACCAAACCTCTGGTGACCGTAGTCACAATGTGTTACCAAAACACTGGTGTCCGTCGACACGAATATCACTGCCCCCTCCACTCATTTATCCCACATCATCATGCTCACATAACAAGTATCATGATCCCATATATCATGCATTTGTATATAGCATAACATTTTACAGCATATGATGGCATACACAACATATATCATAGATCGAGTATTAGGGGACTTACCCGAAAACCAAGCTTATGCCCACAAGGCAAAGATACTACGTGATAAGTAATAAAATATCATTATAACAACAATTTATACTAATAAAGTGTGTAAGAACTTACACACCTGATCGAACGATCACCCACCTTGGGTATCCAACATCTTAGCTCTTATTTCGGCTAACATGCACAACATGTATATTTACAATAACATACATAAACCAGCAAGAGAACAGTGCGATAACTACGCACCTGACTTTAGCGAGATCCTGATCTATCGAATCTAACAGCAACTAAAGTCCCGAAAGCTTCTGTTATTTCTATCGATTTGTCCCTAGATCACATAACCGAAATCGGTCACCCTTTGTATCAATATCATGGCCTTAGGCCGAATTTCACAACCACATACCTAGCTTATTTGATCCCGAAACACCACTCGATCTTATGGATTAGCTCTCAAAGTCATCGAAAGTCCATTTATCTTGCTCAACGAAGTCCCTTGAGTACTTCAACTCCTGAAAGGCTCTTTTCATGCTCCTTAACACTAGCACAATGAAATACATCAATATGGCCTTATACTCATTCGGCTATCCCTAGAGCCAAGGTCAATATTAGGTTATCACAAGGCCCAAAGCATAGCTCATGTCCGAAAGTCATACTAAAATATTATCAAAATCGGCTATTACACGAACAAAGGTCCTTGGCCGAAATATACTTAATGCTTACCTAATTTTATAAGTCCCAAATGATTTATTTGTTTTTGGTAATCACCAATCTCCTTGTATAGCCGAAACCAATGGGCTCCTTTAATGCTCCCTCCCTTCGATTAACACTAAAAGAACACATAGGAAAGCTTAGAGAACGTTCGGCCATACTCAAAGCCTAACAACATGATTTGGCTCACGAAAAAGGGAAAGAGGAAATCGAATGTTAATTAAGATACTTACCAATGTTCGAATTCATCAATACCTTCCTTTGAAGATTCGGCCTATGCTCAAAAATGGGGAAAAGTAAGTCAAAAATTCAAGGAAATCTCTTTGCCAAGAACAAAGCACAAAACCGGCCATGCATCACTTTGCCATACTCAAAATCGCCCATGTTCGACCTTGAAGCAAGCTCTTAATCGGCCATGCACAATTATTGTCAAGAAAATATAACAAAGGAAAAGGTTTTGGCCTTGCTTTCTCAAGCTCAAAGCTAACCAAGAAGCCCCTCAATTCCAAAACTTCATTCGGTCAAGACAAAATGAAAATTTGAAAGAAAAACCAAAAGCATGAAACTTGGCCATTCTTTCTCAAGCACAAGGCCGGCCTAGGAGTCCCCCTAAGCATGCTCTTTCTTTTTGCAATTTCAACACCACTATCCATTGTTTAATCTTATTTCTCTTCACCCTTCTTAAACTAACAAAACAAACTAAAAAAAATGTTAATGGCCGGCCACCCATATAACAATAATAAGAGTTAAAATAATAATAATAATAATAATAATAATAATAATAATAATAATATAAAACCACACTTCCCTAAATAAATTAATAAAATAAAATATAATAAACAATATATATATATTACCCATTCTTTAATAAAATAACACAAATAATAATAAAAAGTTTGAAGCCCATGCTCATTGAAAAGAAAAAGGATAATGCATTGCTTATTCCCACATAAAATAATTTAATAAATAAAGTAAAACAATGCTCCATACTTCTAAAACAAAGAAATAAATTAATAATAATATATAATAATAATACTAAAAAAAAATAAAATAAAAATAAAAGAGGAGTAAACCCCCCCAACAAAGCTGCATGCGTGCATGCCTGCTGCAGGCATTAAATGCCCATGCAGCTCACCAGCTCCCACGTCGATCCAAAATAGAATCCCGCAGGTGTGCCTCCAGCGTCTCGAACCTGAGACCGAAAGCAACCTGCCCAAACGTCCAGCCACTTCCGCCAATAAGACTTTCATGCTATAATTCGTCGCGCGTTTCTTTTAAACTATCCTTGGCAGGCTTCTTAAGCCTTAGCGCTGAAATAAAAATAAAAATGCCTCTTACGCGATTTCCTGGACTCGAACATGAGTCCCCTTAGACTCAGCTCTCAAGCCAAGCCTTAACCACTTAGCCACTTTGAATTTCACGACCTAATCTCACCTCAATTTCCTTTTAACCCTTATCTCGCTGGCTTCCCTACTCTAATGCTAGGAACCAAAAATAAAAAGTATTCGCGCCCCCAAAAGGGACTCGAACGCCTGACCTTGAGAGGCCCTAATGCTGCAAGCGCCTTAGCCACTGGGCTAGTGCTCACTTTATGACATTAAAGTATCGCGATTTTCTTTTAACCCCTCTTTCCGTTAGCTCCCCTTTTCAAAATAAAATAAGAAAGCTTTTGCGCCCTATGCCACTCGAACCCCTGACCTATTCTGGTGCCGAATCTTAAGTGGCACACGGAAGCCACTTGGCTACCCGGACTTTCATGTCCATAAATTCACAAAAATTATTATTAAGGCCTCTTCAGCCAAATTCCCACTTTTAACCCTCAAATTTTCAAAATTTCTAAAATAGCCCCTTTTTATCCCCGAGCTTTAATAACCCCTAAAACTCATCAAAACAATTCTTAAAGCCTATCGACTCGTGAATTTGGCTACAATGCGCAGCCCCTAATTTTGGATATTACAAATTATAAGCGAACGAGAGTTCCACTAATTAACCTAGGGTTAGACTTTATTCGCCTCGAGAGAGGGTTTAATGTAGGTTAGGGAGTCCTACGAATCAAGCTAAGTAAAGAAATCGTATAATTCAGGGTTAGGTAACAAGTGAAGTCTAGGTGGATTCTTCCTGAGGGTATCGTCGTGATCAGTTGAGTTTTTCTCAAAGTTATTTCTCAAATCGTTCTTTTCGTCTTCATGTCCTTAGCTTAGTCGTCGTAAATTTAGTTTAAAGCAACTTCACTCCGTTTTTAAGGCTAAATAATAAAAAGAAAGTTAGTATTAGTACTTCTAGTTCCTTTGGGTTCGATAATTCGGTCTTGCCTAAGCTATACTATTGTTCGATAGGTACACTTACCTTTAATCGTTGTTAGAGTTAGTCTCCAGGTTCGATAATTCTTTTATAAATTTTGAAGCTCTGATTTCAGCGATCAATATTTCTTTCATCAATTACTTAAAAATAATGGAGTTATTTTCAAAAGTAAAATTAAAGGCATTAAAATGGTAATAAAAATTTATTTTTGAACATAGTTTTATTAAAATGCCTTTTTCCATTAAAATGGGCTCTGTTAAACTGATTTATCAAAGCTTTGGGCCGCCTTCAAGTAAACCTTCCATTCATTTTGGGTTCACCACTACTATGAAATAATTCTGGCATGTTGTTTATGCTTTGCTTGTCTTTAAGATAGGTGCTATTGGTATTTGATTTGTTTTCGTGACACGGAATTGCGCTGCTATAACGTTATGGTTAGAATTAACAGGGTAACCATGTTAAACATGTAACTAATTTCTTTTATGAATTTTCCCAGGGAATGATCTTGGTATCATCTTTATGGACACAGGCTGTGGAACCAAGAGAATACTATTTTCCACCTGATTTCATCAACAGTTGTAGAATTAGAAAATTGTCCTATTATCATCTGTAGTACCATGAATTTATTTAGGTGTTTCTGCCCATTCTAATTAGCTACACAGGTGTTGTCACTGACCCCCCACCTCCTTTCCTTTTTTTTTTTTTGTTATGAAAGGCCACAGGTTTTATTAAAATGCTTAATGCATGGAACTTATGTTTTGCAATATATATTTATGGGAAGTAGTAGTGCATAATTTTTTTTATTGTGGAAAGTTAAAGATATTTAGATACCATACTATACCATTAAAATCAGAACCTAACCGGAAAATGGATAATTTAAGATATGTTATTATAGAACATAGTGAGATCTCCTGCATCAAACATGGCATCTCTATTGACTATCTGCCTCTTTGCATTGATTTAGGTGAGGTTTTTGCTCTATACTTTTGAGCTTTCTGCATATCTTACATGCTGTGAATAACCTATTTGTGATTCATTAGCATGATAAATATGGAAATGGATAGATGGAGTACCTCACATCTCAAAACTTTTACATGTTGGTTTTCGACTGTAATTTCCTTTTTAATTTCATAAGAAAATGAAAAGACTCATTTTTGGTTAAATTATGACAGTTACTGGTTGAGTGATAAAAGATCTTTCTTCAATTTTTGTTGATATTGCATAAGGACGAAGTCAACTTAAGTTGGTGCTCGAACTTTTATTTTGTCGAATATTTTAGTGCATTTTTGTAACATCAACACTAAATATTCAACAAAATATTTATTTTTGCTAATTCATTACTAACAAATTGATGAATTATTATTTTTTAAATCAAAAAATTAATAAGAATGATTTAATAGTGTTATCAATTGAACTAATTTATCTATTAAAAATTTAAAGAAATTTAAGATAAAATTATGAATTATATTTAATATCATACACATCGTATAAATCTATACTAAAATTATATTAATAAGAAAATTAATATAAATAGAGATACAATGAAATGAATCAAATGATACAAGGTATATAATCTAACAATTCTTTCATGTGCGTTTAATTTCCACAAGCAACAACTAACAACAAAACAATGAAAATTAATCAAATGGATAGTCAATAAATAGCACAACATATTCATTAATTCACCTTTCTGCAGTTGACACGAATTTGTCCTTGATTTCCCGTCAAAGGCTTGATGTTACCCATCTTAATCATAGACTTTACAAAATCAAACCAAAAAGTATCAGGATTCTTGCTGTAAGTCTCTATCGGTCGACCCACCACTGAAAAGTGCTTGATCAGAGGTGAGTAGCCCCCTTTCCTTCACCAAGTTCTTGAAGTATGCAGTGTCAAATCGAGCAGGTGTTGGGTCAAAAGGAGCGAGATTAGTGTTTCCACCGGTTCGTGGGCAAGTTTCTCTACGCTCTTTGGCAAAAGTAGGATCAATATTGGTAGCATTGTAAATCCTGTTCCTAAAGATAACACATTGTGACAATCCGATGGTGTGGCCACCGGAGAGAGCTACAAGATCTCTTGTGTTCAAGCCCTGGTTCTTGAAGTTGCTGATCAAAGCAGGGAGATCCATTGATGCTGATGGAAGCACACTGTCTGCCAAAGCCCTGCTAGCTGTGGTTGAGTCTCTTCTACCCAAACGAACCTTCCATGTCGGACCTCCGAGCTACAACCACAGTAATTTTGATTTAGAAATATTTTCTTTTTACGTAACGCAGTAGACACATTTTTCACAATAAAAAAATAGAAGAATTTGACATTACCGCAAGTACTGAATCTCGAGCAGCCACTGCTAAGATATCAGCACAAGAGACCACAGGGCGTCCACATACTCTATCCACTTCAGTCTTAATTTGATCTACAACTTCAAACCCTCTCACAGAATTGAAATTACCACGAGCATTTTTCTCGGTTTCGAAAGCAGACGTAGAATCCAAAAGCAGTGAACCGTCGCAACCCTGAAATACAAGGAATATTAGCTCAAGACCATTCTAAGGCGTACACAGAATAGTTGTATGAAGGAAGGAAGTTACATTAACGAAGCAGTCGTGGAAGTGAAGACGAAGTAAAGAAGCTCCCATCCGGGGTTCCCGGTGGACAGTAGCCTCAACGATTCTCTTGATTGAAGGCAAAGCTTGGGGACAAAGATTGTCATAAAATTTGGGAGATAAGGAAAAAGAGGTGGTTGCAAGAGCCAAGCAGAGAAATGCATGGAGGAGGATGTTAAAGCGGGGAGCCATGCCCATGAGGAGGAATGCGTAAGATGGGTTAATTGAAGTAGCTTAAACTTGATGAGGTTTGTGTTGGGGTGGTGGTGGGTGTCATGATTTATAGATAGAGACGTACGTAGAAGAAGTGCATGAATTTGTTAGTTTTGGACTTGTGCAAATTAATGATTAGACTGCATCTTTCAGGAGCTTTATTTTACTTTCTCAAAGGGCTGGCTGTTCAACAAAGCTACAACCAATATTCCATCTCTTTTTTTTTTTTTTAAGTTTAAGCGACATGAGGCTGCTGCTCCAATCTCCTCTTTTTACTATAATCATAAAATTTTGGTGAAACAATGTGCTATTCTAATTAAATAAATACTTGGATACCTCAAAAACAGAATAAATAATTAGTTGGCAGCTTGAGAGTTGGTTCTTCAGCCTTGGCTGCTGGCGGCTTCCGCGGTCACGCTTTTCTGGTCGTGGATGTCATTACGAGTATATTACCTATTCAAAATAAAATTTTATTAAAAGACCGTATATTCTCCTTGGCGATGGCAGGTGTTAATCGGACGTAAATGTTTAAAGCTTGGTGGTGATATTTTGTTGTGAAGAATTAGCAGGTTATATATTTTTGTGCTTGGTCTGTGTTTTTTGCTTTGTTTTGCTGTAAGTTTTTGAGTTTTTTGGACGCTGCTCTGTTTTCTCTTTGACAGTGCAGTTTGAATGAAGCAAAAAAAAAAAAAAAAAGAGATGCACATATCAGTCACCTTAGAAGCATCAAGAATACAACTACAAAAATACAATCGTAACAACTTGCATTAAAGACACGCAACTAGATTAAATTGAGCTAAAATGTTAAAATTAAGTAAAAATTTTATTATGAGTTTATAAAATAGTGAGATAAATCTCTAAACGGATTTAATATATGAACTTTAATTTTGTCTTTCATAACTCTTATATTTGAGTGTTAATGTTATATTGTTTAATAAAAATCCAAGTAAAATTCAATTCTTTAGTATTTTTCTTAAGTTACAAATACAATCATAATGAGTATATTTGAATAGCTACAATTGAAATAAAATTTTACAACCCACAATCAAACTAATAATCAAAATATATTTATACGAAACTTTCATTTTCATTACACTTGAACCAAAATAAATTCAATCAAACCCACACATGATCCATCTAATGGTAAAATTGCACTCTAAATCTCTCTAACCTCTTTTCAATTACAATATAGTCTATACCCTGATTTTTCATCTTTAAATATCAATATGTTTCCAAGGGTATTTTGAAATAAAATAATTATTTCTCTTTTATGGTTAAAGTACACTTTAGTCCTCATATTTTTACTATAATTTAGTTTGAAATAAGATATTAGAAATACTACATATATTAATTATTTATATACTGGGGGTGGGCTATACATATTACATATAATAGATATTATTTATTTTGGTTAATTATCCGGTTTCGAATTGAATTACCCGATAATCGAAATTCTAAAAAACCATTAACTGAACTCCGACCGAACTAAATTCAATTTTTTTAAAAAAAAAAAGGAACTCATTAAAAATATCAATTTGTATGAGACAATTTCTTTCACATAAATGAGAGAATACTTTGTATTCATCTTCATATTTTAACTCTAGTCCTTCAATGAGTTGAAAAGAGAGAGAGAAAACATTCTAAAGATTTTTATTTTTATTTTTATATTTTTCAATGATTACAATGAAATTAATCAAACAATACTAGACACATAATCTAACATTTCTTTCATGTGCTTTAATTTCCACAACAATCAATACAATAATTAACAATAAAACGGTAAAATTTGATTAATTGGACAGTCGATAAATATCATAGCATATTCATTAATTCACCTTCCTACAGTTGATACGAATTTGTCCTTGCTTTCCAGTCAAAGGCTTGATGTTGCCCATCCTAATCATAGACTTTCCGAAATCAACCCAGAAAGCATTAGGATTCTTGCTGTAAGTCTCTACAAGTTTATCAGTCGACCCACCACTGAAAAGTGCTTGATCAGAGGTGAGTAGTCCCCTTTCCTTCACCAGGTTCTTGAAGTATGCGGTGTCAAAGCGTGTAGGGGTTGGGTCAAAAGGAGCGAGGTTAGTGTTCCCTCCGGTGCGTGGGCAAGTTGCTCTACGCTCTTTGGCAAAAGCAGGATCAATATTGGTAGCATTGTAAATCCTGTTCCTAAAGATAACGCATTGTGACAATCCGATGGTGTGGCCGCCGGAGAGAGCTACAAGATCTCTCTTGTTCAAGCCCTGGTTCTTGAAGTTGTTGATCAACGCAGGGAGATCCATTGATGCTGAAGGAAGCACGCTGTCTGCTAATGTCCTGCTAGCTGCGGTCGAGTCTCTTCTACCCAAACGAACCTTCCATGTTGGACCTCCGAGCTACAACAATTTAGTTTTCATTTAGAAATGACTTTCTAGGCGTATGAACTGATAAGTATATTAGACAATAAAAAAAATCAAAGTATTGAATATTACCGCAACTACCGAATCTCGAGCAGCCACAGCTAAGATATCAGCACAAGAGACTACAGGGCGTCCGCAAACTCTATCCACTTCGGCCTTAATTTGGTCAACAACTTCAAACCCTCGAACAGAATTCAAATTTCCACGAGCATTTTTCTCGGTTTCGAAAGATGTAGAATCCAAAAGAAGTGAACCGTCACAACCCTGCAATAGAATGAAGAATAGTTCTGGATGAGAATATATGCATGGAACTTAGACATTACTAGTATAATATAATGTAAGATCACTGTTTCTGAAATGAATGAACATACATTAACGAAGCAATCATGGAAGTGAAGACGCAGTAAAGAAGCACCCATGCGGCGCTCCTTGTGGACAGCGGCCTCCACTACTCTCTTGATGGCAGGCAAAGCTTGGGGACAAACATTGTGATAAAAGTTGGGAGATAAGGAAAAAGAGGTAGCTGCAAGAGCCAACCAAAGGAAGGCGTGAAGAAGGAAATTGGTGGGGGAAACCATGGCTTAATCTTGATGAGGTGGGTGTTGTGTTATGTTGTTTGTTGCGAGTCTGGGTGGTAATTTATAGATAAGAAACGTACGTAGTAGGGAGGAATTACATGGAAGAAGTGCATGCATGAATGAATTTGTTAGTTTTGGACTTGTGCAAATCAATGATTAGACTGTTTCCTTGTTTCTTAAAAGGAGCTTTTGTTTACTACTTCATCGGGGTTTGCTGGCTGTTTAAGCATGCCAGTACAAATATTGACCCACCTCTTTTTTAAACTATAATAAAACACACGAGGCTGCTACGCCATTCTCCTCTAAAATATTATATTTTGTAATCACGTTTCGTTAGTGTTAGGTATAATGAATCACAAATAGTAGAAACTAAAACTCACAATGAGCATCAGTCGAAACTGTAAATTGTTCTTATCATTATTGGGTAATAATAACTTACTGTGGATGGATGAGTTGTGATGACTTCTGCAAACAAAATTATTACTGTTATTTTAACTAACGAATTCATACCATTCTTTAATGTACTTCCTACTTACGTCTCTATCTACGTTGTTCCTCGTTATCAACAGCGACAGCATGTGCTGATTAAACTAAGTACTTGGAGGCTTTCTTCATCTTTGGCTGCTGGCAGCTTCAATTTTGTTCTTTCAATTCTTTTTCTTATTTCGAAGAGATTTTATCTTTTAAAAAAAAAGTTACCAATCCTTTATTCTTTATTTTATGTCTATCTATTTTAACACAAATGTATTATATAAGTTTTTGTCTCATGCTATTACGGATGGACTTGTTATATGTTAGTAAGCTAAAGCTAAATTACAAATGACAAAACCTGAGTCACTTCAATGATTTTGCATCAATCCATTTGAAATAAAAAGGAACTTTTATTATTATTATTTAAACGTGGATGTGCACTCTCACTTTATTCTACTTGCCGTAACATTTAATATTGTTATTTTAACACTTGTAAAATTATATATATCTTTTTTTATGTTTTTAATTCAAATAATATATACACTAAATTTTTTTTTTTGGTGAAATATACACTAAAATATTAAACATGTGAGATTGGTTGAGAAATGAAAAAAAAATAGGGAGATTGGTTTTGTCATTTCTTCTTTCCTTACCTTACTTCTTCTCGAGTTCTGTTTTTGTTCTATTTGTCGTTGCAATGAACTATGAGTTTAGTAAAATTCTTGTTACTGTAAACTAATATTATTTTTTCAACATGCTACAAGTTTAAACACATCCAGGTGTATGATACTTGAGAACGCATTTGGAGGCACTGTTGAAGATGACTGTACATAGTTTGAAAAGTGAAAGACTGAGGAAATTGAATAGGATTGATAAACTCGCTAAAAGTGGAGAATTTATGGTTATTGGCTCATTAAATCCCATATTTAGAGGGTGTTCAATTATGTCGCCTCTCACCCTATAAGAAGGCTTAAAGCCTTCACTTGGGAAACATCTCAAGTTCTCCCTTCGAGATCTAGATGTCCAAAATGTTATTATAATATGCTTTTAATGGTTGAATTCATGTGAAAGACAACAATATCCAAAAATGATGAAAAGAGGTTCAAAATGGCTCGCGAAAATTAATTTAATCAAATTAAAATCATTTTATGTATTGAGATTAGACAATTCAAGAATAAAATAAGCAAATAACCCGTTGTCACCAAATTGATGTATTTTTAATGTAAAATTTAATTTAACTTAACAAATAAATACATGCATATAAATATAAACATTTGTGCTAAAGGTGCTTTCAAAATTGATCCCTTCTGGATAACCGTCCGTGATTGCTTGCACCTAATACTATATAGTGAGGAGAAGAACACCAAAATTAGTTCTTGGAAGAAATCATTGAAAAAGAGTTAAAAAGGGAAAAGCTGAAGCCGCCAGCAGCCAGCAGCCAAGGCTGAAGACTGAAGCCGTCAAGTACGTAGTTTAATTAGCATATATGCTCTCAATGTTGATAAAGAGGAACAACATAGATGGAGACGTAAGTAGAAAGTACAGTAAATAATGGTATAGCAAATTAATTAATAAATAAGCACCTGTTGAGGTAAGAGTAATTTGCTTTGCAAAAGTCATTACAACAGTAAGTTATTATTTCTCAAACATTTCAGCTTCTCTTCTCTTTTCAAATAAATCCAATTATAATAATATCTTACAGTTTTATCAATTATATCTAAAACCTAATTTAAATCTTCACCATTAATATTATAAAGGAGATTGGAGTAGCAGCCTCGTGCGTTTTATTAAAGATATTCAATATTTGTCGTGGCATGCTTGAATAGCTAAATAACCCCTATGAGATTGTAAACAAAAGCTCCTTTTAAGAAACAAGGAAACAGTCTAATCATTGGTTTGCAGAAGTCCAAAACTAACAATTCATTCATGCATGCACTTCTTCCATTCCCTCCTACGTACGTTTCTTGTCTATAAATTACCACCCAGAGTCACAACAAACAACACAACACCCACCTCATCAAGATTAAGCCATGGTTTCCCCCACCAATTTCCTTCTTCACGCCTTCCTTTGGTTGGCTCTTGCAGCCACCGCTTTTTCCTTATCTCCCAACTTTTATCACAATGTTTGTCCCCAAGCTTTGCCTGCCATCAAGAGAGTAGTGGAGGCCGCTGTCCACAAGGAGCGCCGCTTGGGTGCTTCTTTACTGCGTCTTCACTTCCATGATTGCTTCGTTAACGTATGTTCATTCATTTCAGAAACAGTGATCTTACATTATATTATACTAGTAATGTCTAAGTTCCACGCATATATTCTCATCCAGAACTATTCTTCATTCTATTGCAGGGTTGTGACGGTTCACTTCTTTTGGATTCTACATCTTCTTTCGAAACCGAGAAAAATGCTCGTGGAAATTTGAATTCTGTTCGAGGGTTTGAAGTTGTTGACCAAATTAAGGCCGAAGTGGATAGAGTTTGCGGACGCCCTGTAGTCTCTTGTGCTGATATCTTAGCTGTGGCTGCTCGAGATTCGGTAGTTACGGTAATACTCAATACTTTGATTTTTTTTATTGCTTAATATACTTATCAGTTCATACGCCTAGAAAGTCATTTCTAAATGAAAACTAAATTGTTGTAGCTCGGAGGTCCAACATGGAAGGTTCGTTTGGGTAGAAGAGACTCGACCACAGCTAGCAGGACATTAGCAGACAGCGTGCTTCCTTCAGCATCAATGGATCTCCCTGCGTTGATCAACAACTTCAAGAACCAGGGCTTGAACAACAGAGATCTTGTAGCTCTCTCCGGTGGCCACACCATCGGATTGTCACAATGCGTTATCTTTAGGGACAGGATCTACAATGCTACCAATATTGATCCTGCTTTTGCCAAAGAGCGTAGAGCAACTTGCCCACTCACCGGAGGGAACACTAACCTCGCTCCTTTTGACCCAACCCCTGCACGCTTTGACACCGCATACTTCAAGAACCTGGTGAAGGAAAGGGGACTACTCACCTCTGATCAAGCACTTTTCAGTGGTGGGTCGACTGATAAACTTGTAGAGACTTACAGCAAGAATCCTAATGCTTTCTGGGTTGATTTCGGAAAGTCTATGATTAGGATGGGCAACATCAAGCCTTTGACTGGAAAGCAAGGACAAATTCGTGTCAACTGTAGGAAGGTGAATTAATGAATCTGCTATGATATTTATCGACGGTCCAATTAATCAAATATCACCGTTTTGTTGTTAATTGTGGTATTAATTGTTGCGGAAATTAAAGCATGTGAAAGTAATAATAGATTATGTGCCTCGTATCTTTTGATTCATTTCATTGTAATCATTGAAAAAATAAAAATAAAAGTATTTAAAGAAATGCTAGATTATGTGGAATAGTAATATTGAAATGCCGAAGAAATCAAAAGCATATGTTTATCTCTTAACTTCACACCTAATCGTGGTTTTGGGATTAGGCTTGTTATTGATTTATGGTTGCAAACTTGGCCCGGAGATAATTGGTTGAGAATAGTAAATTAAGATTGGAGTTTAGATGTTTCACAAGATAAATGTTAACTTTGAGGATATTGAAGCTCGTGTTTTGAAATATACTTCAATACTTAAGTCAACAAGGGGTAAAGTTTAGGAACAAAAACGATGAAACTTAATAAGAGATTGAAAGTATTTATATTTAGCGCACAGGCTGCGCAAAGAATTTCTCAATGAATGGTGGTTGATTGTTTGTTTGCCAAACTAGCGAGATGCCCTCCAATCTCCATGGTTTTCTTAATGGTTGGTTTATTATTCTTACAACCTATGTTGCTTAGTACCATTACCATCCAATCAAGGTTGTTGAGTCTTGATAGTGGCGCAAGGTGGCTTTGCTCGCTGGCTAGCAACTAGATAAGTTGGGTACTTAGGGCATCACATGGGTTTAAAATTTCCTTGCGCCTGAGACTATTAACATTAGATTATGGCCTAGCTTGTAGATTGGTATGACGGTGATGGATTACAAAGGAAAAAACTCGAGTGGCTTCACTGATTTTATATCAATCTGCTTCGAATAGGTAAATTTCAAAAAAACGTGAATGTGCTTAATGAGTAAAATAGTTAATTAGTGCGATGAAAAATTAAAAAAATAATTAAAATAGCAAAATAACTAGAAAATTAAAATCTAAATAACTGAATAAAAAATCACAAATTAAATAAAAGAAATCAATACAATGAGAATCTAGAAAAAAACAAAATCTCAATTTTAATTAATGAGTTTGATCATTGATACAAAAATAAATTTCAATACTCTTACTATAAAAGGTAGCTTGAAAATGAGTATTAGTTGCATTTTACTAATTCAATTGTTACAAAGTATTATAATTTAAAATACAACACATATTGCTGTTACATTTACCTAAGAGTGTATAGCAACTTGCCCACGCACTAGAAATCAGTGTTACTTCCATTTTACCAATTCAATTCTAACGAATGGAATTAAAAAAATCGATTCTTATATGCCAATCTCTTTGCTGGAAATGAGAAAATACTTGGTATTCATTTTTCATATTTTAACAGTAGTCCTGCAATTAGTTGAGAGAGAAACTTATGTTTATTTTTCAATGATTATAATGAAATGAATCAAATGATACAAGGCACATAATCTGACATTTTTTTCATGTGCTTTAATTTCCGCAACAATTAACAACAAAACGATTAAATTTAATCAATTGGGCAGTCGATAAATAGCACTACATATTCATTAATTCACCTTTCTGCAGTTGACACGAATTTGTCCTTGGTTTCCAGTCAAAGGCTTGATGTTGCCCATTATTGGCAGCCACTATCTTTGAAAAGTCAAAGATAGTTGGCTCTAAGTGGGAAGCAAATGGCCTTGGTTGGTTAGGCACCCAAAGTTTTTTTTTTTTTGGAATGGGATAATTGCAATTTTGGTCCCTATTTGAATAGGTACTTTGCAAGTTTGATCCCTGAACTTCAACTATAAATAGGCCTAACCATTTCTCATTTTCTTCATCCCAACATTTGCCATTCTCTACTTAAGGCATTGTTCTCTCTCCCTATTTGTATATTTTCACTTGTAATTTTGGAGTGAAATATATTTGGTAGTGCCCGAGGACGTAGGCAAAATTTGCCGAACCTCGTTAAAATTCTGGTGTTCATTATTATTTATTTTTCATATCTTGTGAGTGTGATCGTAGTTATTTATTGTGCTAATAAATTACGATTGAGGGATATTCTGGCTAGGAAAGATCTGGTACTTAAGTGATCCTTGTGATCCACCTCTCTTTCCTGGGAATTGAACTTAGTGTGATTTTTCAGTACAATAATTATACTCTTTTACACGCTTCCGCACAACAATTGGTATCAGAGCTAGGTTCGTACTTGAGGAGTACGATCGTTTGCGACACTATTCATGTATACGGCACTGTTTACGTATACAGTAGTTGGGATTGAGAAAAAAAAATGGCACAGGCATCGTCATCAGTAAGGACTACGGTGACCAATGCAAAATTTGAAGTAGAGAAATTTGATGGTACCAATAATTTTGGTATGTGGCAATGTGAGATCCTGGATGTCTTATGTCAGCAAGAGCTAGATATAGCCCTTGAAGAAAAACCTGACAAGATGGATGACAAGGAGTGGGCCAAGATTAATAGACAAGCTTGTGGTACAATCCGTCTATGTTTGGCCAAAGAGTAGAAGTACTCTGTCATGAGGGAGACATCAGCAAGGAAATTGTGGGATACATTGGAAGAAAAGTTTCTAACGAAAAGCCTTGAAAATAGGCTTTATATGAAAAAGAAACTTTTTCGATTCACGTATGCACCCGGCATGTCGATGAATGACCATGTGAACTCATTCAATAAAATTTTAGCAGACTTGCTAAATTTGGATGAGAAATTTGAAGATGAAGACAAGGCATTATTGTTGTTGAATTCCCTTCCTGATGAATATGATCATCTTACCACCACATTGCTTCATGGGAAGGATACAATCACATTTGATGTAGTCTGCAGTGCGTTGTATAGATCTGAGACTCGAAAGAAAGATAAAAGAGATCACAGAGATACAACTGCAGAAGTCTTAACAGCAAGAGGTCGTTCAAGCAGCAGCAAGCCTGGTAGAAGGGGAAAGTCCAAAGGGAGACCCGCCAAAGATGAGTGTGCCTTTTGTCATGAAAAAGGACATTGGAAAAAGAATTGTCCTAAGTTGCAAAAGGGCAAGGCTATTTCTAATGCATGTGTAGCGGAGCATGATGAGGAGTCAGATTTTAGCTTGATTGGCATGGCAATGGCATGTCATACTGATGAGTGGATTTTGGATTCGGGATGTACTTACCATATGTGTCCTAATAAGGACTGGTTTTCTAGTCTTACAGAACTAGAAGGTGGAGTTGTTCTTATGGGCAATGACAGTGCTTGTAAGACAATGGGAGTAGGTACAATCCAATTGAAGAATCACGACGGCTCAATCCAAGTTTTGACTGATGTTCGCTACGTACCCAGCTTGAAGAAAAATCTCATCTCATTAGGGGCCTTAGAATCTAAAGGGCTCAAAATCACTTTGAGAGATGGATTACTGAAGGTAGCAGCTGGGAATTTGACGGTGATGAAAGGCACAAGAAGAAATAACTTGTACTTTTTAAATGGAAGTACAATTATTGGATCAACATCAACAGTTTCTGTGAAAGATGTAGATTCAGAGGCTACCAGGTTATGGCATATGCGATTGGCACATGCTGGTGAAAAAGCTTTGCAGACTTTGGCGAAGCAAGGCTTGTTGAAAGGTGCAAATTCTTGCAAATTGGAATTCTGTGAACATTGTGTTCTGGGCAAGCAGACGAGGGTAAAGTTTGGTTCAGCAATTCACAATACGAAAGGAATTCTGGACTACGTTCACAGTGATGTGTGGGGACCTACCAAAGTGGCTTCTTTGGGAGGTATGCACTATTTTGTTACTTTTGTTGATGATTATTCAAGAAAAGTATGAGTGTATCTAATGAAAAGAAAAAGTGAAGTATTGGATGCATTTCTGAAATGGAAGAAGATGGTGGAAACTCAGACTGGTCGAAAGGTCAAACGAATTCGATCAGATAATGGTACTGAGTACAAAAACGATCCATTTCTTCAAGTATGTCAAGATGAGGGCATCGTGCGACACTTCACTGTTCGGGATACACCACAGCAAAATGGGGTGGCAGAACGCATGAATCGAACTATACTGGAGAAAGTTCGATGTATGTTGTCCAGTGCTGGATTGGGCAAGGAATTTTGGGCTGAGGTTGTTACATATGCGTGCCATCTAATTAACCGTTTGCCATCAGCTACAATAAATGGCAAAACTCCTATGGAGATGTGGACTGGGAAATCTGCTACTGACTATGATTCTTTACATGTTTTTGGTTCCACTGCATATTATCATGTAAAAGAATCGAAGTTAGACCCAAGAGCAAAGAAAGCACTATTCTTGGGTATAACTAGTGGAGTAAAAGGATATCGTCTCTGGTGTCCTGATACAAGGAAGATTGTCTTTAGCAGAGATGTGACTTTTGATGAATCAACCATGTTAAAGGATTCACAAAAGGATGACAAAACCAGTAGTACTTTGCAGCAGGTGGAGCTTGAAAAGGTTAATAATGATCCAGCTGATATTGGAACAACAAATGATGAAGAAGTTCCAACCCAAGAACTTCTACAGCAACAAGATTTAATTTCATATAGGAGGCCAAGAAGAGAGATTCGTAAGCCTGCTCGCTTTGATGATATAGTAGCCTATGCACTTCCAATTGCAGATGATAATGCTCCTTCTACTTACACAGAAGTAATAAGTAACCCTGATGGTGTAAAGTGGAAGCAAGCCATGAATGAAGAAATGCAGTCTCTTCATCAAAATAAGACTTGGGAGTTGATGACACTACCCAATGGAAAGAAGGCAATTGGATGCAAATGGGTATATGCAAAGAAGGAAGGATTTCCTGGTAAAAATGAAATTCGGTACAAGGCTAGATTGGTAGCAAAGGGTTATGCTCAGAAAGAAGGAATAGACTGCAATGAAGTGTTTTCTCCAGTTGTGAAGCATTCGTCTATTCGGATTTTGCTAGCCTTGGTTGCGCAATATGATCTTGAACTAGTTCAGCTTGATGTGAAGACCGCATTTTTACACGGTGAGTTGGAAGAGGAAATCTATATGACTCAGCCAGATGGATTCAAGGTTGCTGGTAAAGAGAATTGGGTTTGCAAACTGACAATGTCGCTTTATGGTTTGAAACAATCCCCGAGGCAGTGGTACAAGCGATTTGATCAGTTCATGAAAGGGCAAAGGTACACAAGAACTAAATTTGACAATTGCGTGTATTTTCAGAAGCTACAAGAAGGAACTTTCATATACTTGCTCTTATATGTTGATGATATGCTAATAGCATCTAAGAGCAAAGTTGAGATTGAGAGATTGAAGACTCAACTCAATCTCGAGTTTGAAATGAAAGATCTTGGTGAAGCTAAGAAGATTCTTGGCATGGAAATATGTAGAGATAGAGCCCATGGCAGAGTTAGCTTGTCTCAGAAGCAGTATTTGAAGAAGGTACTACAGCAGTTTGGCATGAACGAGCAGACAAAACCTGTAAGTACCCCGTTGGCTTCTCATTTCAAGCTTTCTGCACAACTATCTCCTTCGACGGATACGGAACGAGAATACATGTTGCAAGTTCCGTACTCTAATGCAGTGGGTAGCTTGATGTATGCAATGGTGTGTACAAGACCCGACATTTCACAGGCAGTTAGTATAGTGAGCAGGTATATGCATAATCCTGGAAAAGGACATTGGCAAGCTGTGAAATGGATTCTACGGTATATTCAAAAGACCGTAGATTTTGGATTACTGTTCAAGCAGGATAATACACTTGGTGAAGGTGTTATTGGGTACGTTGATTCTGACTATGCCGGTGATTTGGATAAACGAAGATCAACCACCGGTTACGTGTTTATACTTGCTGGAGGACCAATCAGTTGGAAGTCTACTCTACAGTCTACAGTTGCGTTGTCAACCACAGAAGCCGAGTACATGGCTGTAACAGAGGTTGTAAATGAAGCTATTTGGTTACAAGGTATGGTTAAAACTTTGGGATTGGTTCAAGAGCATATTAACGTGTATTGTGATAGTCAAAGTGCTATTCATTTAGCAAAGAATCAAGTCTATCATGCACGTACAAAACACATCGACGTACGATTCCATTTTGTGCGGGAAATTATTGATGAAGGGAAGATTCGCCTTCAGAAGATTAAGACTGCAGATAATCCCGCAGATATGATGACCAAGGTGGTAACAGCAACCAAGTTCGAACATTGTTTGAACTTGATCAATATCCTGCAAGTTTAACAGTTGAAGAAGGCACTATCTGTAACGACCTCAAAAGTATGGATATTGAAAAATGAGTTATCGGGTCTCCATTTTTAGTAAACGGACTTATAAAATATTTTTTTAAAAAAAATATTTACGAAGTTAGTTGTGTGTTTAATAAGGTTTTATTTAGGTGAATTTGACTTAATTAGAAGTATTTGGGAAAAAAGACTAAATTGAAAAAGGTGTAAAAGTTTAATTATAGATTAAAAGAAAGTATAAAGGACTAAAAAGGCCATTATGCCATTTTTAAAAGTTGAGGCTGAAAAAAAAATCCTAGATTTTTTAGTTAAAAACGTGTATATGGATATAGATATATATATTAGATATTAATTATAAAGTATATTATTATATTATTATATTTTATTATATATATAAATAGACTAAAGGAAAAAGAATAGAAAGATATAGAAACAGAGAAGAAACAGAGAAGCAAACGAAACAGAGAGCAGGGGAAAGAAAGAAAGGAAGAAAAAAGAGAAAGAAAGAAGAAAAGGGAAAATTGAAAGTTTGAAGCTTGGAAGTTTAATTGGTAAGTTAATTTAGTCCTTCTCTTTTAATTTTGATGCTTTATAAGTTTTAGAACAAAGTTTTGATGAATTTAAGTTGAAGTTTTGAAGTTTTAGAGTTTTTGAATATAGCATATGATGAATAAAATGATGAATTAGTGGTTTAATTGAAAGAATTTGAAGTTAGAATTGGATAAAGGACTTAATTGTAAAATAAGCTATAAGAAAACTGTTTTGGACAGCAGCAGTAGAGTAACTTTGAAAAATCACCAAAAATCGTAGAAGTGGAATTAGAAGTTGAATGAGATATGAAATTAAATCTTATTGAGTCTATTTTCATATGAAAGAAACAGGGAAAGCAAAGGAATTCTGTAATTTGATATATTTATATTTTTGTAAGACTGGTTTAGAGGGATTTCGGGATCCCCTGTTCTGACTTTGGAAAATCATAAAAAATTGGAGAAAAATAATTAGGCGCTTAAGTTTATATTTTTAGAATCCTGAATGAGTCTATTTTCAATAGGAATAAACGAGAACATCATCTGAATTCTGTATGAAGAGATAATTAATTTTTAGTGAAGAAGGGTCAGAACTGCCAGACAGCAGAACAGGGGTGACTTTGATGAATAAACTGTACTAATTGGCTAGGCTAAAAATTTTGAAAATTTTATGGTATGAATATATGTGAGTCTAGTTTCAGGAAAAATTAACGGTTCTTCATTTGGAGTTCTGTAGCTCTGGAAATAGATAATTTAGTGACTATGACACGAAAAGGACAGATTTGAATAAGTTTATGAGTAAAGGATTAAATTGAAATGTGAGCAAAAGTAAGAAAGCATGAATTTATCATAAAATACATGTTTATTTTATTAAATAGTACAGGAAATTATTTGATTATTTTTTACATATAAATGTTATATGTTTATATGAAATTGAAGAAAAAGAAAAGGAAGGAGAGGACCGAATTGAAGGAAAAGGAAAAGAGAAGGTTAAGGAGTGAAGGAAGAAGAATTTATATCACCTCAACCTTTTGTTGTAAGTACTACAAGAATTTTAAATTATTGTTATTTATCCTTTTTGAAATTTTATGTGAATTATTTAAATATATGAGATTCAGTTTTAATGCCCAAGTAGACGGAATTTAGAACTACTGGGATATTAGTGGCATGCCATTAAGGAACTTTAGCGCGCTCTCTGATATTAGCACGTCAGTGCTCTCTGATATTAGCACGTTGGTGCTCTCTGATATTAGCACGTTGGTGCTCTCTAATTATTAGCACGTCAGTGCTCTCTGATTATTAGCACATTGGTGCTCTCTGTTCACTTGTGCATCATAATGCACCTCTGTATTTGTTCCGTATATCCGGTGTGTTCTATAAAGTCTACTTTGGGCTAAGAATGTGAAATGAGAATAAAAGTGAATCACTGATGTGTTAAGGTAAGTTTAATACCTTACAAAAGATAAGTTAAATTTATTTAAAGCAATGCATAGTTGAAGAGACTTATATGTGAGTAGATATGCAATAATTGATTGAGTTAAAAATATTTTGTTATGATTACTTATTTAATTATTCTTGTAGTGCTTACTAAGCCTTCACTGGCTTAACGCGTTTATTTTAACGCGTAGGTATAATTAGACTAGAAGATCTCTCATCTCATCACATCTTCAAGGGCTTCAAAAGTAGGTACTATATTTTGTATTAAAATGGCATGTACATATGTAGTTCAAAGGTGTTCCCATGTGATAGGGACTAAAATGTAGATTCTTGAAATTTTATCTATTTTCAGTTACTTGAAGTATTTTGGTATATATGGAATGAATTAATAAACAATAAATATGTTAGTAAAAATGGTTGGTAAGTTAAAATATTATATACAAATGTTTTAATTAAACAGTATCTGGCCATAATTGTTTTGGCACCAAATGTAATAGTCTTATACCGAGTCTGCATGATTGAACCGGGTATAGGGGTATTACATTTATTGGTATCAGAGCCTAGGTTTTCTGAATTCTTGGGTCGAGTATGGGTCTATCTGTACATGCCATTTTAATAAATTGATGTGATGAGATGAGGTTTAGTTATTTAATTGTGTAATTTATGAATATTGTAGAAACTTAAAGATGTCTTATGAAAGAATAAAAGATACCGATTTTGTGATGTATACTGGAATTTATGAATTTAATAAAATAGAGTTGGTTGTCTCTTAGTATAGAAAGAGGAAATGTTAAAGAAAGAAATGTTTTCCAATTGAAATAATTTCGGTAATTCTGAAAATGATGTTCAAATAATTAAGTAAAATGTTACTTATGATGAAACAGAATTTGAAAAGATGTGGATAAATGTCTTATAGTAAGAAATGATAAATGTTATGTTATATGAGTATATACATGAATCTAAATTATGAGGCCTTACGATCTCCACCCCTTATTGGTACAGTTATATTTATAGTGAAATTGATAGGAACTATAATGATTTAGTTCAAAAGTGTGGAACTGAAGAATTTAAGGAAAGAAAGATGATGACCCAGCTGAGGCTGAAGAATGGTTAGAGAACAGTCGAAGAATATATGAAGAATTGCAGTATACAATGGATGAAAAGTTGAAGTGTGCAGTATTTTTATTAAAGGGTGAGGCTTACCAATGGTGGAACACTATCATGAATATCCATTCTGTAGAGAAAATTAATTGGAATTCCTTTGTATCTAAATTTAAAAAGAAATATGTGAGTCAACTTTATCTTGAGAAGAAGAAAAGAGAATTTCTGGATTTGAAGCAGAACCACATGTCTGTTGCTGAATTTGAACGTGAATTTATCAGATTTCTTTTCTAAAAATTTATTTGGGGATACACAGTGCTACTATTAAAGAAAGGAGTTATTTATCAGAAATTGATTTATTCAGATATGGTAACTACGGAATGAGTTAACTGAAAATTTCTTTCGAATAAGCTTTGTGAGTGAAGTGAATGATATGGGACTGTTGATGATTATATATGTTAACGGATTAGTAATGAAATTGCAGAAATATTTGAATACAGCTGCTATAGTTGGGTATCTTACAATGATCTCTTCTGGGTATTCTATATGGGTATTCTATATGTTCTTTTATCTTCAGAGGTATATGCAACTGTTCAAATGTGATTTTTATTGTGTAGAAAATTTGGAATCATAACGTTAAAATGGAAGTTCTGGTTGATTCCTGATCGGTACTGCTCTATTTTTCTTTGGATTTTCTAATTTGTTCTGTTAGATAGATGACTTAATGATCAGATTCATATGAAGTTATTTTCTATTTCTACCGGTTGATATTCTGGTACATATACGCAATTTGCATTATCTTTATCACAATCGTTTCTAGTGAGGATAAATGGTATTCTTCTTCTGGTTTTTCTTTGGAATATTATCGATTTCTTTATCATTGAATGTGATTTTTATTCTCGGAAATTCAATATAGCTCCACATCTGGGATTTCATTATGCCACATCTGGGATTTCATTATATTGGTTTTCTTATTATTTTATAGTCTGATATTATCTATCAAATATGATTCATCTGTGAAGGGGTATTCATTGATAGAAGGTAAATATATATTACTGTTATAAATCTTGATTCAGTTATGGGAGCTCGGTGATATGGATCTTAGATTATAGAAGTTGTATTATTATACTGGTTATTATTGAGACTACTCTTGGATTTTTTCTTCTATTTTAAAGCACCATTGAAGTTGAAGTATTGATCCATTTATATTATTGAAATGTGAGATCTATTACAGTACTATGGCTTTAGCTATTTGATGACTGTGGACTTGGGATAATTTGAAGTGTTGGGATTTCTTTTTAATATTTGTGGAAGTGTTTTCTATGATAGCTATATCAATGATAAGAATACTACAGGAAGACACAAGGTTTGAATGGACTAATCAATGCTAGTAGAATTTTGGGTAGATGGAAGTTCTAATAATTGAAGCATCAGTTCTGGTTCAGTCTGAATCGGAGAAAAATAAATATAGTTGTAGATGATTTGAATGGGAAAATAATTGTTCACTTTGTGAGTAATAAATATTCAATTGCTATTGTCTGATGAAGGACTAATTTTAGTTGAATATCCGGTATTGGTGTTTACAGAATTATTACAGCTAGTAAAGATACTGGGACGGAAATGAGATATAAGTCTATGAAAATTGACAAACTATATGGAGTATCAGACTTTGAAATATTTGATAAAGATCTACAGTTTACGGTTCACATTCTGATTTCAGAATAACTTATAAGAATGCTATATGAGTGATAGTTGATTAATTTATAAAGTCAGAACTGATTGATGGCTTCAAAAACTTGCGGAGATGTACATTCTAGAAATTGTAAGATTTCATGGTATTCTAGTATTGATAATTTCTGATCGAGATTGTAGTTCACTTTGGGGTTCTGAAAACAATACAGGAAATTATTGAGTACTTA
Organism: Gossypium australe; assembly: GCA_005393395.2. Taxonomy (NCBI): domain Eukaryota; kingdom Viridiplantae; phylum Streptophyta; class Magnoliopsida; order Malvales; family Malvaceae; genus Gossypium; species Gossypium australe. The sequence continues at coordinate 4,277,727 of CM016622.1, read as the reverse complement.
ACTCAATTTCAGTACAGCTTTTCATTCGCAAATTGATAGATAATTCGAGAGAGAGTTGGTTAGATTTAGGAAGAAGATGTATTGGTGGCCAGGTATGAAATGTGATATTTCTGAGTTTGTATCAAGATGTCTGATATGTCAACAGGTCAAAGCAGAACATCAGGTACCTTTGGGGTTACTTCAGTCAATTACTATATCGAAATGGAAATGGGAAAGAATCACTATGGATTTTGTATCGGGGTTACCATTATCTCCGAGGAAAAAAAATGCTATTTGGGTGATTATTGACCGATTGACAAAATCAACGTACTTTATTCCGGTATGTTTAGATTATTCTTTAGATAAACTGGCTAAACTGTATATATCTGAGATTGTCAGGCTACATAGAGTGCATGTCTCCATTATATTGGATATCCCCGATTTACGTCTCATTTCTGGGATAAATTACAAGAAGCTTTAGGTATTCAGTTGTATTTCAGTACTGCATTTCATCCTTAGACAGATGGCCAATCTGAGCGTGTAATTCAAGTATTGGAAGATATGCTCCGATGTTGTATACTAGAGTTCGAAGGTAATTGGGAGAGGTATCTACCTTTGATTGAATTTGCTTACAATAACAGTTATCAGTCCAGTATTAAAATGGCTCCGTATGAAGCTTTGTATGGTAGAAAGTGTAGAACACCGTTATATTGGACAGAGCTCAATGAAAAGAAGATACATGGGGTTGATTTGATCCGGGAAACAGAAGAAAACGTAAAGGTGATTCGGAATAGATTAAAAGCATCATTCGACAACAGAAATCAATTGTGGATTTAAAACGTCAGGATATTAAATATTCTGTTGGTGATAAGGTATTTATCAAGGTGTTTATTTGAAGGAAACTATAAGAATTCAGTGTTTCATCTCTTTTTAAGTAAATTTCGAGGACGAAATTTCAAAAGGGGGGAGAATTGTAACGACCTCAAAAGTATGGATATTGAAAAATGAGTTATCGGGTCTCCATTTTTAGTAAACGGACTTATAAAATATTTTTTTAAAAAAAATATTTACGAAGTTAGTTGTGTGTTTAATAAGGTTTTATTTAGGTGAATTTGACTTAATTAGAAGTATTTGGGAAAAAAGACTAAATTGAAAAAGGTGTAAAAGTTTAATTATAGATTAAAAGAAAGTATAAAGGACTAAAAAGGCCATTATGCCATTTTTAAAAGTTGAGGCTGAAAAAAAATCCTAGATTTTTTAGTTAAAAACGTGTATATGGATATAGATATATATATTAGATATTAATTATAAAGTATATTATTATATTATTATATTTTATTATTATATATATAAATAGACTAAAGGAAAAAGAATAGAAAGATATAGAAACAGAGAAGAAACAGAGAAGCAAACGAAACAAAGAGCAGGGGAAAGAAAGAAAGGAAGAAAAAAGAGAAAAGAAAGAAGAAAAGGGAAAATTGAAAGTTTGAAGCTTGGAAGTTTAATTGGTAAGTTAATTTAGTCCTTCTCTTTTAATTTTGATGCTTTATAAGTTTTAGAACAAAGTTTTGATGAATTTAAGTTGAAGTTTTTGAAGTTTTAGAGTTTTTGAATATAGCATATGATGAATAAAATGATGAATTAGTGGTTTAATTGAAAGAATTTGAAGTTAGAATTGGATAAAGGACTTAATTGTAAAATAAGCTATAAGAAAACTGTTTTGGACAGCAGCAGTAGAGTAACTTTGAAAAATCACCAAAAATCGTAGAAGTGGAATTAGAAGTTGAATGAGATATTAAATTAAATATTATTGAGTCTATTTTCATATGAAAGAAACAGGGAAAGCAAAGGAATTCTGTAATTTGATATATTTATATTTTTGTAAGACTGGTTTAGAGGGATTTCGGGATCCCCTGTTCTGACTTTGGAAAATCATAAAAAATTGGAGAAAAATAATTAGGCGCTTAAGTTTATATTTTTAGAATCCTGAATGAGTCTATTTTCAATAGGAATAAACGAGAACATCATCTGAATTCTGTATGAAGAGATAATTAATTTTTAGTGAAGAAGGGTCAGAACTGCCAGACAGCAGAATAGGGGTGACTTTGATGAATAAACTGTACTAATTGGCTAGGCTAAAAATTTTGGAAATTTTATGGTATGAATATATGTGAGTCTAGTTTCAGGAAAAATTAACGGTTCTTCATTTGGAGTTCTGTAGCTCCAGAAATAGATAATTTAGTGACTATGACACGAAAAGGACAGATTTGAATAAGTTTATGAGTAAAGGATTAAATTGAAATGTGAGCAAAAGTAAGAAAGCATGAATTTATCATAAAATACATGTTTATTTTATTAAATAGTACAGGAAATTATTTGATTATTTTTTACATATAAATGTTATATGTTTATATGAAATTGAAGAAAAAGAAAAGGAAGGAGAGGACCGAATTGAAGGAAAAGGAAAAGAGAAGGTTAAGAAGTGAAGGAAGAAGAATTTATATCACCTCAACCTTTTGTTGTAAGTACTACAAGAATTTTAAATTATTGTTATTTATCCTTTTTGAAATTTTATGTGAATTATTTAAATATATGAGATTCAGTTTTAATGCCCAAGTAGACGGAATTTAGAACTACTGGGATATTAGTGGCATGCCATTAAGGAACTTTAGCGCGCTCTCTGATATTAGCACGTCAGTGCTCTCTGATATTAGCACGTTGGTGCTCTCTGATATTAGCACGTTGGTGCTCTCTGATTATTAGCACGTCAGTGCTCTCTGATTATTAGCACATTGGTGCTCTCTGTTCACTTGTGCATCATAATGCACCTCTGTATTTGTTCCGTATATCCGGTGTGTTCTATAAAGTCTACTTTGGGCTAAGAATGTGAAATGAGAATAAAAGTGAATCACTGATGTGTTAAGGTAAGTTTAATACCTTACAAAAGATAAGTTAAATTTATTTAAAGCAATGCATAGTTGAAGAGACTTATATGTGAGTAGATATGCAATAATTGATTGAGTTAAAAATATTTTGTTATGATTACTTATTTAATTATTCTTGTAGTGCTTACTAAGCCTTCACTGGCTTAACGCGTTTATTTTAACGCGTAGGTACAATTAGACTAGAAGATCTCTCATCTCATCACATCTTCAAGGGCTTCAAAAGTAGGTACTATATTTTGTATTAAAATGGCATGTACATATGTAGTTCAAAGGTGTTCCCATGTGATAGGGACTAAAATGTAGATTCTTAAAATTTTATCTATTTTCAGTTACTTGAAGTATTTTGGTATATATGGAATGAATTAATAAACAATAAATATGTTAGTAAAAATGGTTGGTAAGTTAAAATATTATATACAAATGTTTTAATTAAACAGTATCTGGCCATAATTGTTTTGGCACCAAATGTAATAGTCTTATACCGGGTCTGTATGATTGAACCGGGTATAGGGGTATTACACTATCAAATATTGTTGGCAATGGCAGAAAGAATTGTGTGAAGATAAGATTATCCTAATCAAATCTTCAAGGTGGAGATTATTGGCAGCCACTATCTTTGAAAAGTCAAAGATAGTTGGCTGTAAGTGGGAAGCAAATGGCCTTGGTTGGTTAGGCACCCAAAGTTTTTTTTTTTTTTGGAATGGGATAATTGCAATTTTGGTCCCTATTTGAATAGGTACTTTGCAAGTTTGATCCCTGAACTTCAACTATAAATAGGCCTAACCATTTCTCATTTTCTTCATCCCAACATTTGCCATTCTCTACTTAAGGCATTGTTCTCTCTCCCTATTTGTATATTTTCACTTGTAATTTTGGAGTGAAATATATTTGGTAGTGCCCGAGGACGTAGGCAAAATTTGCCGAACCTCGTTAAAATTCTGGTGTTCATTATTATTTATTTTTCATATCTTGTGAGTGTGATCGTAGTTATTTATTGTGCTAATAAATTACGATTGAGGGATATTCTGGCTAGGAAAGATCTGGTACTTAAGTGATCCTTGTGATCCACCTCTCTTTCCTGGGAATTGAACTTAGTGTGATTTTTCAGTACAATAATTATACTCTTTTACACGCTTCCGCACAACACCCATCTTAATCATAGACTTTCCAAAATCAACCCAGAAAGCATCGGGATTCTTACTGTAAGTCTCTACAAATTTATCAGTCGACCCACCACTGAAAAGTGCTTGATCAGAGGTAAGTAGTCCCCTTTCCTTCACCAAGTTCTCGAAGTATGCAGTGTCAAATCGAGCAGGCATTGGGTCAAAAGGAGCGAGGTTCGTGTTTCCACCGGTTCGTGGGCAAGTTTCTCTACGCTCTTTGGCAAAAGCAGGATCAATATTGGTAGCATTGTAAATCCTGTTCCTAAAGATAACACATTGTGACAATCCAATGGTGTGGCCACCAGAGAGAGCTACAAGATCCCTCGTGTTCAAGCCCTGGTTCTTGAAGTTGCTAATCAAAGCAGGGAGATCCATTGATGCTGATGGAAACACACTGTCTGCTAAAGCCCTGCTAGTTGTGGTTGAGTCTCTTCTACCCAAACGAACCTTCCATGTCGGACCTCCGAGCTACAACCATAGTAATTTTGATTTAGAAATATTTTCTTTTTACGTAATGCAGTAGACACATTTTCCACAATAAAAAAAATAAAAGAATTTGACATTACCTCAAGTACTGAATCTCGAGCAGCCACTGCTAAGATATCAGCATAAGAGACCACAGGGCGTCCACATACTCTATCCACTTCAGCCTTAATTTGGTCTACAACTTCAAACCCTCTCACAGAATTGAAATTACCACGAGCATTTTTCTCGGTTTCGAAAGCAGACGTAGAATCCAAAAGTAGTGAACCGTCGCAACCCTGAAATACAATGAATATTAGCTCAAGACCATTCTAAGGCATACACAGAATAGTTGTATGAAGGAAGGAAGTTACATTAACGAAGCATTCGTGGAAGTGAAGACGAAATAAAGAAGCTCCCATCCGGGGTTCCCGGTGGACAGCAACCTCAACGATTCTCTTGATGGCAGGCAAAGCTTGGGGACAAAGATTGTCATAAAATTTGGGAGATAAGGAAAAATAGGTGGTTGCAAGAGCCAAGCAGAGAAATGCATGGAGGAGTTAGTTAAAGCGGGTAGCCATGCCCATGAGGAGGAGTGCGTAAGATGGGTTAATTGAGATAGCTTAAACTTGATGAGGTTTGTGTTGGGGTGGTGGTGGGTGTCATGATTTATAGATAGAGACGTACGTAGAAGAAGTGCATGAATTTGTTAGTTTTGGATTTGTGCAAATTAATGATTAGACTGCTTCTTTCAGGAGCTTTATATTACTTTCTCAAAGGGTTGGTTGTCCAACAAAGCAACAACCAATATTCCATCTCTCTTCTTTTTCTTTTTTTCTTTTTTTTTTTTTAAGTTTAAGCGACATGAGGCTGCTGCTCCAATCCCCTCTTTTTACTATAATCATAAAATTTTGAATTCTGGTTACACATTGAGTCTGTTTGACTCACCCCATTGTGGGAACCTTTTTCAGGTGACGATCAGTAATGGACCGGGTCGGCAGGAGCTTAAAGGTGGCCATGCACAGCAAGGAAAATTTTATTATTTGGACTTTTATTCTATTTAAGCATTTTAATTTATTTTTGGGAATTATTTTGATGTAATACGGCCATAGGGAATTATTTTATTTCTGTTTTATACGAAATTTTAATTATTAAAGATTAATTCAATTTAATTTAAAATAAACTCTAAATATTGTGTCACCTGAAATAAATGGGTTTTCAATATTTAAGCATCTCATATTTAACTTAAGTCCAGTTGCATGCATCTTATGTATAGAGATCTAACATATGACAGTCTCCTAATTTTTTACAACAAATTGAATTCCCAAAGAAAAAATTGCTTAACAAAAAAAAAAAAATTACATATAATAGTCGAAAAGAAAGTGGGGATTGTGCCCATCATTTACCACGTCTTCCAATCATGCATCTTGGATTGCAGAACCTCTTTCAATTATTTTTTTTTTAATACTTCAATTGTAAAATAATTAAAAAATTAATTATGCCCTTAATTAACAACTGCAATTAATTAAGGCTTTATTGGATAGTTAGCCCAATTGAAAATTGGGGCCAATATTATACAGCCCATGTACCAGTAACTTGTATTTTTTGAAAGTTTAGCCCAATTGGAAGCTGTGACCTAGATACAGCTTATGTACAGCTCCAACATAGTATGAAGTCTTTTCCTTAAAACGGTTAATATTTGCTGTTAATCCTTTACTCGTATAAATTTTGAGATTTAATCTCTACACTTTAAAAGTTAAAATTCCAATCCTCTTATCTTTTCAATTTAAAAATCATAATCCAAGTAATTTGTCATGTTTATTTTCTTTCAATCATATGCTATGCAATATGAGGACAACGTAATCAAAATTTCAAGTTGACAAATTTGATAGAAAATACTTATGATTTTAAATATTAGACTGCTATTTTCAAATAAAAAAATAAAAACTAAATCTCAAAATTTTAGCATATTTTAGGAATTTGGACTTTTTGTTATATAAATTATGATTACTATTTACAAACTATATAAAAATTAGAAAATGAGGGATCTTTAAAAAAAAAATAATAAAACCCACACCTTCATGTGAAGGTGTGGAAATGACACAAAATCAGATATAAATGACAGCTATGTAATGTAGCATGAATTCATGAGTAACCATAAAGACAATTCATTTGTTTAATTTTCATAATTGATATATCTCATGAATTATATAAAAAAATCAAGGGTAAACACTAAACCCAATACTATACTCCTTTCTTTGTCTTCTCTTAGCCTTTTTTTTGGCTCTAATTATAGATTTTTAGTTTGTATTTCTTTTCTTTATCTTCTTTTTTCTTTAAAATGTTATAAAAATAAAACCAAAAAAGCAAAGTAATATCATAATTTATTTAAAATAGAGAAATTTTAAATATTAAAATATGGGATAATATTTTATGCATTGTTGGTGCATAAATATATACACCATCAATGCACCACAATTCGTCGTATTACTAATAAGTAATATATTAAAAAATTGAAGGGATTTTTTAATAAATACTTAAAATTTATTCAAGCATTACTTATATAATTTTTCATCTTTATTTCTTAATAATAATACTAAACTTTTATTTGAAGGTTGTAAAATTTTTGAAGAAAACCTATATCGAAACAAGACAATTCTTTTAATTTTATTTTTAATCATGTCACAATAAATTTATATTATTTTTAATAATACTAAACTTCAAATATAGACTATAAAATAGACATAAAAGATTAAAAAACAATTAAAGCTTTTTTTTAAGCATATATAAACTCTCATCCTTTTAGTTATTACAACAACAATGATACTAATTGAGTTAAAGCTCAATCAACAGAAATAATTAAAACTTTAAATAATATATTTATTTACATATAAAAATGGTTATGTTTGAAATTAACTATGTTAATGCTTAAAATTAAATAAAATAACATTAATAATTAAATAACAATCCAAGTCGAATGAAAATAAAAATTTAATTTTCTCCTCCTGAATTGGGTCCAATTTAAATTGATGTTAATAAAACAACAATGATGTCATCTAGTTGCATTGATACTCTTTTACAAAATAATATTCAAATGAAATAAGTAGTGAGAAAAAGGACGAGTACGCCCTACAAATAATCATTCAAATTTCAGCACACTTTTTTTATTTTCATCACTGAATTATTTTTCTAATTTTAATTTTAAATCAATTTCAAATTCTAGGTTTTTGTTGCCATCATTACTACATTCCCATTCTCTCAGCCTTACTTCAATGGAGATCCAAAATTTATTTACACTTTAATTCCAAATAAAAATAATAAAATAGAAGTGGAATTAATAAATTGAAAACGTGATTTTTTTTCTTGAAAACGTCAAAAGTTGGGTGTTTTAATTTAATTGGGTTAATTTTGACTCAAACTTAAACAATCCCTTTTGAAATTTTTTAATTTTTATATTTTAAAATATTTTTATAATTTTATGGATTTTTATAATATTTTTATATTTTTAAATTTAGAATCATGATCAAATTAATAAAAATGTGTAAATATTTGGCTTTAATTTGTTAAATTTTTTTAGAAACAAAACCAAATTGATAGAATGTGTAAGATTTTAAAGGCTAAATTTATTATTATACCAATAAAAAGAAAGTCATGTCAACCTTCTATTTGATGACCATATAAATTTTAATCGTGGAATAACTAAAATTTGAAGTTAAGAGAGTGATAAAATTAATTTTAAAAAATTTAATATAACATTTGGTGCTTGAACTTTGCATTTTTTTTCTTAATTTGATACATAAATTCTTTTTTTGTCTAATTTGGTATTTGAACTTGACATTTTTTCTTAATTTGGTACTTAAACTTTTTTAGTCCAATTTGACACTTGAACTTGACTCTTTTTTCTAATTTGGTACCTAATCTTTTTTTGTTCAATTTGGCACCTAAACATGTCAAACATTATACAAATTACTCCAATTATATGCTAATAATGTTGTTTCTTTTTATGAGGTGGCAAAAATAATCAAGGTATGATCAACATGTGGCAGATGACATGACATTTCTTCATTGTATTTTAAATGTTTAATTACTTTTAGTTCAATTTATTTATTTCATTTTATAAATTTAAATTAATGAATTTATTTTATTTTGAATTTTTAAAACTCTTATTTTCTTATTTAATATTAATTCATTAACCATAACTCAATGCAGAAATTTTTAACACGAATTTTCTTTAATATTGACAATTTTTTTAGAATAACACGGATTTTTAACACCATTAGTATTTGGAGTAATTTATATAACATTTAACAAGTTTAGATATCAAATTAAACCTAAAAAATAACTTAGATATCAAATTGAAAAAAAATTAAATACCCAATTAAAAAATTATCAAATTCAATTACAAAATGTTATATTAAACCTAAAAAATTCAATAATCAAAACAAAAGTGCCCCTCAAACTTGAATCACTACCTAATAGATTTGCTTTGAATCTTGATGTGTTTGTGACTCTAAAATTGTAGTACTACTCTCTAGCCCCAAAAGTTAAAAAGGGAAAAAAGAAGAATTAAGTAGTCACCTTTTGCAATGAGTGAGTGAGAGAGAGAGACAATGTCGCTTTTGATAAAGACCTTCACTTACCTATCAATTATCAATACATGTACAAATGTTATTTGAATTAATTATTGGTAATGACCTCATTAAGAAATGAGTATTTTTAAAGCTTTTTAATCTCAATTATTGCCAAATGACGTATTTGTTACTAATTAAGTATTCACTTAATTATAGTTATAGATGCTTGCATGTGTCGTGCCCACTTGAAGTTAAAACTCAAACCTACTTAATTACTAATTAACAATAATACATTAAAATATATGAGATTTGTCGATTTAGTTTTTAACTCAATCGACATCAACATGGTTGTCATTGTAAGAATACGTGAGTTTGAATGCGTTGAAACACATTACCTTCTTATTTAAGAGTTGGGGAGGGACTATATATATATATATATATAATAAGAACCTAATATGTATGAAATAAAACATTTCGATTCTTTCTGTTTCAATGCTTCTTTTGATTAAATATACTTATCAATAAAGTCTTCCATAAGAATATTTATATTTGAATTCCACTAATAACCTAGAGGAGTAGCTAAGGAATTTAGCCTAATAATTTAAATCATTTTAAAATGAACTTTTTAATTTTATACTTCAATGTTTTATAAATTTATTTTAGTCCCTCAATTTTAATATTTAGCCAATTATGTTTTAATAGTATTAGATTCCGGCTATAATTTATAGGTCATATTTGATTGAATAGATTGGATTTAACACTTTGAACTCATCAACCTATTTATGAATCCTCTAAAGTCGTTTTACTACTTAAAATATTAATATGTTTTAATTTTTTAAATAAATTAAATATTATTAGTAATAAATAATAAATCGAATTATGCTTAGACTAAGTTTCGATCTAAGCCCCCTATTTTATAAACAATAAAAATTGTAAAATACAAGTTAATAGTAAATTTTTATTTTAGCCCTCATTCAATAAATTAAAATTTTGAATTTATATTTGATATATTAATAATATGTTTATACATTATAATTAAATTAAATGATGACAACTAGTTATTTGTTTTTTAAAACTTAAAAAAATTAATGAGTTGATGCCATAAATTATTAGATTTAAGGCTCTTTTAGATGGCGCTTACTTTCAATAAAGTTCGTTTAGTTGTTTTTTTTTGTATCTCGCTATAATATCGTTATACTATTTAATCTCATCATAATTATCGTTTTTACATTAATCGCAGATAAATGTATTGTCCATTTAAAATATACAAACTGCCAATGGGACGCGATACAAATATTTAGACATCTTTTAAGATTATCTTTTCTAATTTCTATATATTACTGAACAAATTAGTTAAATGTATGATTTGAAAAGGGCACACAACTTTTTCTTTTAATCAAATTTAGACCATCAAGTTAAACATGCGTGTCGGCTCCCTTTAACTTCAAATAAAATTAATAAATTTATATATTTACGTTACATTTATCTTATTTTATATTGTTTATAATTATATCCAAAATATTATATATTCAGAATTCTAAATTGCAGCTTATTCGTGGAGCAATCCGAATTCGAATCATAGTTATATGAAATATATATATATATATAGATATTTATGATATAAATTTTATATTTTTATATTTTTGTCATATTCATATTTTATAAAATAAAACAAAATAATAAAAATAGAGAAATAACCAATCGAGCTTTATGTCTCTTTCTCAAAAATTGGTGTGAGAAATTCTCTTACAGATAATCACAATTTTAAATGATTAAAGTGAATGGATGGAGATTTTCTAATAAAATAAAATGTCCCAAAAAACCAACAATTTAATTATAACCACACCCTTATGTTCCTTGTGGGCACCTTTCTTTCCTCCTCTCATTAAATGTCATTTTTTACAAAAAGGTATTTTATTGGTTACTTTTTGTTATTAAATATTTTACTTAAATGGTTTAATTCAGTCATTTTTAATCCTCTATTTTTAGATTTTGAAAATTTTAGTCCTAACTAATTTTATTAAGTTATTTTATTAATAAAATTTGATGTGTCAAACATATTATCGTATGTGTTATTTTTCACGTATTACTCATAAAAAATCAGTTAATAGATTTGACAGCTGTGGGTATTAAAACTAAAATTTTGAAATTCAAAAAATATAATCACTAAAAATACCCAATTGGTGAACAAGACTAAATCTATAACTTTAAGCATAATACAAGACTAATAACATAATTTAACCAAACATATTTAAATGTTATCATTGAGTCAAGACTTAATTTTCACAATTCAAAAAATATAAAAATTAAAATTAATTAAATTAAAATACAAATACATAAATGCAAAATTTATAACTTTAGGTATAATTCCTCCCTCCCTACTTCAATTATTGGGAATTAACCCCATGTTTGATTAATCAAAATTTAGATAAACTTTTAAAACTAATTTGTATAAGAGAGAAAATCATGAGTACAAATACAACTAAAATTTTAAGCTAAAATAATTTTTTTTTTAAAAAATGCATTATTGAAAAATGTTAGAAAACTCCTGGGGTTCAAATTTGAAGATTTACGTTTATATTTGAGAGAATTTGATAAAATGACTCACCTCAAAAAAATAAACATGCAATAAGACAAAAACCATTATTATATATATATATATATATATATATATATTACAGCCACCGAGATCAATTTTGTCCGACCGGCGGTTCTCGGCTTTGAACTAAAGTTATTCTGAAACATGCACCGCTTCCGTTTCGTATATGATATCGGAAAGTCTCGGCCTTAACTTATGTTTCCAAACATCACTGCTTGGCTCAACGTTAATCTCCCGCCACCGTATCTCCGCCACCACCAAAATTTCCGTTAGCTGATGAATATCTACGGTGAGAATCAAATTACTATCCTGCCCTTCCAAATAGATCCCTCTCTCTTTCCTTTTCTTCGCCTTCACGTTCTCGATTTTCCGGAACTCTTCTTCGATTCTAAGTATTATCCTTTCCGGTTTCTCCCCCGATACGAACTGTTCTCTCCTGGCCGAAAAGTCGGCGTCGTTGAATAAACCGGAGAGGTCGAAACCGGTCGAAAATGAGATTATATGGAAGGCGTTTAAGCATTTGGTGCTCTGGATATCCCCTTTCAATTCAAAATCCTCAGCGTTGAATTTGGTTTCTTTGTAACCTTTCTTGAACCAGGGATCGGTGATGATTTCATCGACGGTGATCCTTGTTTCAGGATTAGTGTCCAGAAGCCGGCTTAAAAATCGCCGGAGATCTGGAGACGTCCATTTCGGGAACCGGAATTCGCCTTTATAAATACGACGATACATCACCATCAGATTGGGGTCGTTGAACGGTAGGTATCCAGCGTGGAGAACATACAAAACGATGCCGCATGACCAGACGTCGACTTTGGCGCCGTCGTATCCTTTCTTCGCCAGAATCTCCGGCGCCACGTACGCTGGGGTACCGCATAAAGTATGGAGGAGGCCGTCGGGTCGGATCTGATCCGTAACCGCACTAAGTCCGAAATCCGTTATTTTCAAGTTCCAGTTCTCGTCGAGAAGGAGATTCTCCGGCTTCAAATCGCGGTGGAACACGCCCCTCGAATGACAAAACCGGACGGCGGAGATCAACTGCTGGAAATACCGACGGCTGAGATCTTCACTGAAACGACCCTTGGAAATCCTCGTGAACAATTCCCCGCCTTTGGCGAATTCCATTACGAAATAAACCTTAGTCTTGGTAGCCAAAACCTCGATGAGCTTGACGATGTTAGGGTGGCGCAACCGGCGCATGATAGCGATCTCCCTCTTAACATGTGACATGAACCCGCCTTTTAAAACCTTCTTCTTGCTGACGGCCTTGATGGCCACGCTCTGCCCGGAGTCGACGTCGCGCGCGTGGTAAACCTTTGCGAAAGCCCCACATCCCAGCAACTTCCCAAGCTCGTATTTCCCGAACAGGGTTGCTTCCGATGAGAGCTCCGGAAAATCACTAGTTCTACTGGAGCTGGCAGTGTCTCCGGTGTCTGCCATTGTCTCTTTTTTTTTTTTTTTTTTACATTCAATGATTCAAGGACCGAAAATTAAAACGTAGTTGAACTTAATAATTGAGATTGAAAAGAGGATAAGAAGAAGAAGAAAAAAGAGGGAAGAGGGAAGAGAGAAGTTTGAACTGAAAATATGATTGGGGAGAATTGGATAATGGGTTAGATTGAGTTGCTTCAATGGAAATGCATTTTCGAAGCTATTTATCTATGGCGGATGCCGTATTCTTTTGTCTTGTAGTGAAGTAGACGTGGGTTTTTTGAATATTCTTCACGACTAAAATAATAAAAAGAATAATTAATAAATTGTTTTAATAAAATCAATATTATATTTTTAAATAATAAATTGTGTTATATAATTCACAAAAATAAGAGTAAAACGTATTAATTCGTCATAACTTAAGAATTTTTTTAATTTTAGCATTAAACTATTCAAATTCATTTTTTGTTTTCACCATATTATAAAGTTTGAAACTGCAAGAAGACATGGTCATTATAAATTACATGAATGGTGGTTCAATTATGACAGTTTTTGTTTTGGTTGCATAATTATAATTTTTTTATTTAGTCGTTCAACTTTTTGAATTTAGATTTTTTAGTTGTTATGATGTTAAGTATTGACGTGATCTCTTTTATTGATATAATAATAAATTTAACCCTTCAATATTTATACTTTCTATTAATTTAGCTTTAATTTTAAAAATTAATAATAAATTTATCCCTCAATATTTATAAAATTTATCAATTCAATCCTAATTATTCACCTTTTTTTTTTTCTCTTTGCCCATTCTTTTATGCTCCTAGTGGGTGTTATTTAACACAAGAAAACTCAAATGTTTCCAGTTTCATATGCCAAAAAGATCATGATTATTGGTAAAGTTTTTTTAACACTTTAGATTAAATCGCGGTACTCGAACACTGAGAAACTCAAAATGTAATGACCCAAAATTCACAGGCATCGGAAAAGTATAGTATTGGGCCTTTGTCTTAGTAAAACGAATTCGTAAATATTTATTAAAAATATTTATGAAGCTAGTTGTGTGTTTAATTAGGTTTTAGTTAGGTGAATTTGTTTTAATTAGGAGTAATTAGGAAAAATGACTAAATTGAAATAGGGGTGAAAGTTTAATTATAAATTAAAGAAAAGTTATAGGGACTAAATAGGTAAATATACCAAGTCCCATAAATGAGGCGGCATAAGTATGATAAAATCTACTAATATACATACATTTGTAAAATACATATGTTTACTTATTATATAAGTATATTATTAAATTATATTATTAATAAACAAATGAAACAAATGAAATAAAAAGAAATAAAAGATAGAAAAGAAACAAAGTAACAAAATAGAAAACGAAATAGGAAAGAAAGAAAGGAGAAAAGAAAGAAAGGGGAAATTAGGGATTTCAAGGCTTGAAGTTTAATTGGTAAGTTAATTTAAGTCTTTTTCTTATAATTTTTGAGTTTTTAGAAATCTAGAACAAAATATGTCATGGTTTAGGTTGAAATTTTGTTAGTTGATAGATTTTTAGACACGAGTTATGTTGAATTAGGGGTTAAATTAATTGAATTTCAAGTTAGAAGTTAGTAAATGATTGAATTGTAAAATAAAGTGTAAGTTTTGAATAGTAGGGACTAAATTGAAAGAATTTCGAAATTAGGGATTTATGGTGAAATTGAAGAGTTAAAATGAGTTTATAGAAGAAATTTAATGAGAATATGGAATAGTTTTAGTAAAATAAAAATTAGTATTGATTTAGGGATTAAATTGGAACTTAGATAAAATTTATGTATAAAAGGAAATATTCGATGGAATTGTGTGATTGATAATTTTTAATTGTTTAATTATGTAGCTAATATTGTACCAGAGTTGTCGACCAAGAAAGGAAAGGAAAAGGTGGACGAGGAATAGATCAAGAAATTTCGGTTCGTATTACCATAATTCAAATTTAATTATTAATTGTTAAGTTTTAAATAATATGCATGATAAGCAAATTGAGGTAAGTATTAGTATTAAATTGAATGAATTAGATTGAATTGTGAGTATACGGGAGTAATTGAGATGTATATTGAATTGAGAAAATGAAATTAAAAATATGATTATTGAATGGAAATTGAAATGGTTTGAATTGAATTAGTGAAGTATTGTGGTATTGAATTGGAATATGGAATTTGGTGATTGATATGGATTTTATTGAAATTAAATTGAGAAAGTATATTGAATACCTTATTAACTAGTCGGGCTAAGTTGGATATAACTGGCATGCCATAGAATTGGAAGTGTTCAGGGATATTCGACCTCGAGTCGATTAGGCACTATATGTGTCGTATTAGGCACCATGTGTGTCGTATTTTTACTTCTGATATATTGATTAGGTATTGAGTATCGTTTGCTTCGGCAATATTTATTAGGCACAATGTGTTGTACTGGTGTGTTGGTTGGATCCGTGTATCCGACAAGGTCCGAGTTATGTTAATAGGGGTAAAAGAACAAATTGCAATAGAATGGGTAATGAATAAATTGAATGAATTGTATATGAAATGAAATGAGCTATTGGAATGAGATGTGAAAAATCTAATGAAATCGAGATAGTGAAATAATGTATGAATTCAATTAAATACAAGATTTGAAATAATGCTTATTGTTATTATTGAACAAGTTGATTTAAAGTATGAAATAATTATTGAATAAAGGCATAAATTGAATGTATATAATTTATTGTATAATGTTACAAATTTGAATTATGGTAATACCACTAAGTATATCTATACTCAGCGTGTGGTTGTTTTCGTGCGCAGATCAGTAGAAATCAAGTGTTCCGGTTCGGCATTCAGAATAATCCCGACCTCAGCTAAACTTTGGTGAAGTATCTCTCTTTTTGGTAAATGTGGCATGTACTTAGGTTAAATTTATAGGTCAATGTGAATAGTAGTTGTAAAGGATGTCAAATGTTGTTTTGAAATTGGTTAAGTGAGATGTTAAATATGAAATGGTGTATATGGTATGAAATTTGAAATGGAGAATGAATGAAGTCTATTAGCCAATTTTAAATGATGTTAAGAATGTTCATTGAGTAAATTATCAAGTCAATGTTTTAGGCATAATTAGGTATGTTTGAATGTGAAAATGTATCGGTTGTCATATTGATTGTAAATTGGTTGCGGTTTGAAATTGCAGGGAAGGTTAGATGTTTATAAAGAGGTTATATTGATTTCACAATAAATAAATAAATAAATAAAAATTACGAAAAATTTCTGGAGCACTCAAACAAGTCCCGATTCACTTCTAACACGTATTATGGGCCTCGAGGGTCCTTAAAATGAAGTTAATGAATGAATTATAATGTGTATGTTAATTATTTGTTTAATAATCGTAAATTATTTGATATGTCCGGTAATACTCCATAACCCTATCCCGGTGACGATTTAGGGTTATGGGGTGTTACACAAAAGTTTTTAGTTTTCAATGCCAAAAAGATCATAGGTCATCTAAAAGTTTTATATATATATATATATTATGTTAAAGACGTTATTCTATGGTGCCAAAAAAAAGAAAACTCAAATCTAACTATTGTCAAATAAAAAGTTATACCGCCAAATATTAGTAACAATGTTTAGGGCTAAATTTATTGACTTTTTTAGAATTATGACTAAATTGATAGAAGGTATAAATATTAAATGGAAAATTTTTTTATTAGGCCAATAAAAAAGTCCACGTCAAACTTCCGTTATCAATTTAACGACATGGTGATTAAAAAAAGTTTAATTTAAAAAAAAATTAGTGATTAAATGAAAAAAAATTTATAGTTGGGTGACCAAAACAAAAACACTCAGTTGATTGACCATCCATATAATTTATAACGGTCACATTATCTAACCGTTTCAAACTTAATAACATAGTGACTTGAAAAACGAATCCGGATATTTTAGGGATCAAATTGAGAATTTTCACAGTTCAGTAACTAAAATAGAAACATGCAAAAAGTTCAATGACTAATGAGGTAGTTTACCAAAAAAAAAAAACCTTATTTATATAGTATTATAGAGTAAATTACTGTTGAAGCTTACTCTCTTTTTTTAACGACTGTTGAAGTTTACTTAAAAGAAAGGAAATAGCTGTTTATATGGCATGGAATTATAATATATATATATACTCAAAGGGGAGCATTTCTCTCTCATTTAGAGGTTTTTATTTTACCTAAATATTATAAAAATGATTTATTTAGTTAAATAAAACATTTTTAAAATTATTTATCAAAATAATATAAAATGAACTATATTTTAATGAATTTAACACCAAATTATCACCAGTTATGATGATTTAAGATTCTAAAGTGATAGATCAGACATCAATTTAATAGAACAAAAAAAATATCTATAAGCTCGAAATATCAAATAATATTTTGACATTATTTTGATAAATATAAACTATTTTCATAATGTTTTAGTAAAAAAACCCATTTAGTGTATAGTAAAAAACAAGTTTAATACCTATATTGGTTTCTAAGTTATACATAAATATAAGAATTTTTATTTTGGTTTAATACCCCATTTACGTTTTTGGTTTTTATAAAAAACTTTCAACCAATCATGTGTTGTCACGTATAAGAAAAAATTAAAATTCCTATAAAATATAAAAAATTCATAATACCAAATATCTAAAAACTTAGAAAAACCTAAAAATACAAAAAATTTCATAATTCAATCTCGATAATTATTTAAAAAGTTAAATGATAATTCTGTGGAACTTTCAAAAAAATTCTAAAAAAATCATAAAAATCTAAAACTTAAAAAAATCTAAAACACTAAAAAAAGTCCATAATATATTTTCGAAAATTATAAAAGATATTCTTTTAAAATTATAATTATGAGGAAGTTCGCCAAATTAAAAAAAAAAACTAAAATTACAAAAAATGTTTTTAATTATTTAAAAACATATAAAATTATTGAAAAAAACACTAAAATAAACCTAAATAAATATAGGTCGAGGTTCATCATGAAACTAAAACTAAAATGGTGAGTACCTTTCAAATATGTTGTTGATAATAAATCTAACATATAAACCTAAAATTAAAAAAATCCAAGAAATTAGATAAAATAGGATTTTGTTTATATTTACTCAATAAATAAATAAATTTTTAGCTAAAAAATCATCTCATACACTGTATGTGAAATATTTTGATTTTTACAAACGAATTTAGAGTGTAACATTTGTCATGATTAAAATAATGATTTATAATAAGCAAAAGCTTAAACCTTATTAGTATTTCACATACATTTTAGTGACCCCAACTAAAACATAGATATATATTCATTGTATTATTTTCTCATATAATACATATTTTTACTTATAATTTTCAAATTCTTAGATAAAAAAAAAAAACATACCCGAATGTACGTCCTATAACAATAATGTGAATCCACAATTTCATCTATTTCATATTTTAGTTATTTGAGATGAAAATTTGTCCTTAAAATGCTTGCAAAATCGTCTGGTTGTTTGAATCTGTAAGCTTTGCAGAGAGGAGAATATAGCGTTGATGTTTGGTACTTGTCTTCTCGGCGCATCATCGGCATCGGAACGCCTCTTCTCATTAGGCTGACATAGTCTGGTCGGTAAGTTTTCCCTGACACTACTTCCACAAAATCGGTCACGGTGAGCTTGCTTAAATAGAGTCATGTTCATATTCATTTTTAGCTTATTTTTCAATAATTTTATACTTTTTTATAATTCCAATAAATAAAATTTTTAAATTTTTTTTAAATTTTTAATTTTAAGTTTTCTTTTGTAATTTTAGGTTTTCTGAAGTTCCACATCATTATCATTATCTTATCTTTTTTTTTTTGTTTTTATAGAATCTTCCAAGTTTTTAGAATTTTTATATATTTTTTAAAAGTATTTTTTTGGAATCTTTAAAAGGATTTTAGCTTTTTACACGTGGTAGCCTGTGAGTGGCTAGGGGATTTTTTAAAAGAATAATATATATGGAGTAACGTGATAGACAAAAGGGGAGTACAAAAGCCAACATGACCAAAAAAAAAAAAATTCTAAGTACGAAACCAAGAATTTGCGTATGGTACAAGGGCCAAAATAGATATTAAACCTAAAAATTTTAAATATAAAAAAATAAACATGTGATAGTATTCCACTTAGTTCAAATTTTTATTGTTTTTTAATATTTTAAATATATTCGAGAAAGGTACACAAACCTGTATTAGGTTAAATAAAAAATACACTTACTCTCTAATGGTTAGGAAAATAACAAAGGTTTTATAAAAACTAAAAATTTTATAATGTATGTGCATGAAAATTACAAATTTAAAATATAAATTGTAAACAGCCCAAATTATCCGGGCTCAAATCAAAAAAATAAAAAAAGGAAATGACCCAATAATAACCTAAACCCTAGCCAAAACAAAACAGAATTTTCTTTCAGAACCCTAGCTAATATGCGACGCAAGCCACCGCACTAAGCCACTACCTGTTCCACTTTGGTTTGTCTGCCACCACCGCTGGCCTCCAAGAGCACCTGCAAAGAATGAATAAAAAAAAGAGGAGAAACAAATAGCTTAAATAGGGGATTTTTTGTATTCTAAAAAGAGGGGGGGATCGGCTATAAAGCCAAGCAAAGAAATTGTAAACAGGGTCTTCTTTTTTTTGGAAAAAAGGAATACAAAGTACGTTCTTTTTCAGAATATACACAGATTAATCCAAAGCAGATATCAAGTCGATTGAGGTTTTCATTTTTTTCTTCTTTCCTCATTTCGTCACTCTCGAGCACTGTTGTTTTCTGTTTTTATGCACTATATTCTTTTTTCCTTTTAAACCATAATAGATATTGTAATGACCGAATTTTGTCCGGCCCAATACCCATATTAAAAGCCCAATACACAAAACCAAAACAAATAAACTTTAAATGTCCAATGTCCAATTAACCCAAACACCAGACCCAAATTTAATAATAATAACAGTCCAATTACAATGGACCCAAACCAATTAAACCAAAAAAAAAGAAGCCCAATAATCTAGCCCATATCCTAAACCTTTCCCAGAAACCCTAGCCTCTCCCTAACCCTAGCGCCGCGCGCGTGGAGACACGCGCGCCACCTTTGCGCCGCAACCCCACTGGCCTCCACTATCGCTCCACCAGCACCGGCCTCCACTAGCCGCTTGTAATACCCTAAAATAGGGGTTATGCGGTTGGAGCATAACTCAAGTGTTAGTAGGCTTTAAGTGTGTTTGAAGGTGTTTTAGGAGTTTTTAGAACTCTAGGATAAAAAGGGAATGCCTTAGGAAAATTTTGTTTTAAGTGCTTAAAAGGAGAAGCTAGGCGAAGGAGACCTTAAAGGAAATTTGTAGGCATTTTTGGACATAGAAATCACCTTGGTAAAGTGGCTGGAATGCGCCACTTAGGGCCTTAGAGCAGGACGCCAGGAGCAGTGAGGAAGGGCCTTGGTTCGAATCACCTTGGCAGCAAGTAGTGTAATTTTATTTTTCTTTTGGCGCTAAGACAAGGGGAACTGGGCTAAGGAGGCTTTAAGGGAAATCCGTGAGGGATTTATGACACAAGGGTTGGCCTGGTAAAGTGGCAGCAAGGCACTACTTAAGGCTTGGGCAAGTGACGCCTCAAGCATTGGGTAGAGGGCCCAGGTTCGAGTTGCGAAGGAAGCAGGAAGGAGCTTTTATTTTTGCGTTAAGAAGGCGCCTGGCGAAAGAGGGTTTGAAAGAAATTCTGGGGAGTTTATATCACAAACAGCGCCTTGGCAAAGTGGCTGGGGACGTTACATGCAGCTGGCGTCGAAGGGCCAGCAGGTCTTAGGTTCGAGTAACGTGGGAAGCACATGGGAGTGTTTTTATTTTTGCTTTGGCGTCAAGGAAGAAGGGTGAGAAGAAATTGGACGGCAATTGGACTTTCAATTGGAGGAGGATTGAGCTTAATTCTCCTATTAATATTCGGCTAAGAGTAGGATAATTATAGTTTTATTTATTTATTTTAATATAGGATAATTATGGTTTTATTTAGATTAAATGAGATTTTATTTATTTTAGGAGATAGGATAAGAGATTAAATGGGATATTAGTAAGGGATATTGTTGTTAATTTTATTTATTTTAAGTGGGTGAAAAAGAGATAATATTGGAGAGAATTTTTGGGATGTGATAAGGGGGAGAGGTAGTGGCCGATTGAGGGGCTCTTGGTGTTGGTAAATTCGGTCATAAGGAGGGGGGTTAAGTGCCGAAAATTGTTAGTTTTTCTTTAGTGTTGCTTTGCTAAAATTCCTTTACTCTTCTCCTCTTCTTTTCTTTTTATTTTCTTTCAACCCCAAATCCTTTCTTTTTATTTCTTGAATAGCCGAATACCCCATCTTCTTTTGAGAGCCATAGCCGAATGTGTAGTCATCATTTAGAGCATAAGCCGAATCTCTAGTGAACCTCATCAACATCTCTTTTTCTTTTCTTCTCTTGTGGTCTCAAAAGCCGAATCATCAAGGAAGGTGCCGTCGACTACTTTCTTGTAGTCTCTCTAAACAAACGTTGGGAGCATTAAAAGGAGTCTTTCGGGATTTGCAGAGATTAAGGTAAGCAATTAGTAATATTTGGCCAAGGGGCCATTGTCCATAGATTTGTGTTTAGGCCGATTCTAACATGTGATATATGTAGGGATCTCGACAGTTCTATAAGACAAGTGCAGGTTTCGGGATTTAAGTAAGCTAGGTAAGTAAGTGCTAATATTCGGCCATAGGTCATTTTGGTTATTAAGTATTGACCGATTATGTACTATGATTCTTAGGGGCAAATCGACAGAAGTACATAGGAGCCTTCGGGATTCTAGATCGTTTCGGTAAGTAAGTTAAATTGTAGTTTATTTGCCTAAGATCTTGTATTATGATGTTTAACCAAAGGATTCTGATTAAGTGATTTGCGATGGACGTGGATGCTAGTCAAGGAGGACAAGAAATAGTCCCTATTCCTAAGTTCAAGAAGAGATCAGTTTCTGCAGTTCGGGATTGGCCACCGGGGTGTGGACCAGCGTCAGAACAAGAAAGTAGACAGATAGCCGTAGTCTCGATTAGTGATAGCATCAGTATCGAAAGCGTAGTTCTCCAAGTTATAAGGTGTGTAGTTAGCCTACCGTTTTCCGGGTTTATGTTATGTATGTGATATTTTGTATGTGTTATGTATGTATTAACGAGTGCAGTGACAAGTATGATACGGATACCCTTAAGGGGTATGTCAATAATCTGGTAAGTACCAAAACTGATGAAATATGATTATTGTTATGAGTATGTGATAATATGCTAAATAACATGTACATGCATTATCATCATGGCATTATTTTATGTTGCATGTGCATGGGTGGGATATGATATGAAAGAAGGACAGGGTGTACTTCGAGTACGTGGTTGATATAGGCTATGTGCCATATCGTGGTTACTGATGGCTTTGTGCTCATCGTGGTTTTGATGATAGCTTCGGCTACATCGTGGATTGACATTGACTGAGGTCACGTTGTGGATTAACTGCGATTAAGTTCGTGTGGATGGCATTTGTTGCCATATTGGAGTAAAAAGGAGAGGGTGATTTAATAATCCCCTGGTGTGTGGTAGGCTGGATACGGGGGTGTGTAGAGGATGGACCCTAGGCTGGGTTGGGCTTCATAATTGCATAATTTTGTATGTGAATAAATGTGGAAATGGGCCAAGCCCAATATGATATGTGGATTAATGTGAAAGTGGGCCAAGCCCAGTATGTGGTGTGGATTAATGCGGTAATGGGCCAAGCCCAATATATGTGGAAACATGTGGTTAATTACACTATTATAAGAATGTGATATGGTTAGGGGCCAAGCCCAATATGTGAACTCTATTGATATGGATATGGGCCAAGCTCAATAAGTGAACTCATGTTAATAATGTTGCATTAATATCTGACATGGGGGTAAATATGTGGTTTGACATGTGGGTGGAATTCAGTGGACTAAATGCACACTGAGTCTGTATGACTCACCCAAATTTTTACCAACATCGCAGGTGATTAGTTGCTCGGACCGGGTTTGTGTGGATACGAGGTGGCCCATGCAGAAGAAGTTTCTTTCCTTATGTTATATAATTTATGTTTTCAGTATTTTAAATATCCATTTGTTGTAATAAGGGCCTTAAAGTATTTGATTATTTGAATTTTGTTATGTTTAAGTTGAACTTATAATTAAGTTAATACTTTGAAAGTTTAATTTTAAAAAAAGATGTTTATATCCCAAAAGTCATATCAAAGTTTTGAATCCGGTATATTTTTATAACAACTTAATTTTTACTTAGAATGTTTTAAATATAGAAAATGTTTTAGTAAAGGAAACAAATTTTTAACGGTTTCTACTTTCAAGTAAGAATATTTTCAAACGTTTTCCGCAGTGGCATTTCAAATTCGGTCGTAACGAATGGGCCGGGTTTGGGGTGTTACACCGCTCCTCCACTATCCGTGTCCCCCATGACCTGCAAGAACAAACAAAACGACAGCAACACCACGAGCAGGAAGAATTGTATTTTATTCGGTTATAAAACCATAGAAAAACAGTGTAACAGGGACCTTTTATTTAGATATCGAGACGAAAAAACAGAGATTCAGGCAAGCAAAAAAAAAGAGCAAAGAGGTATAGTTTCAAAAACAAAAACATAGCACAAAATCTAAACAAAAATTCAAAGTCAGAATACTAGGAGGTGATTTCATTTCTATCTTTTTTTTACTGTTCTAAGAATATATATATATATATATATATATACGCGTGTTAAAATAAAAAAATAAGAACAAAAATTACCTTTCTTGGATTCTCAGCCAGCGACGGTGACTGGAGACGTTTCGGCGGCGGCGTGGGTTAAAGAGGAAACCCTAGCAGAGAAAAAGGGGTTCCCCCTTTTGTTTTTTTTAATCCACGACAAAAATAAAAAAAAAAAAGAGAGAAAGGCCTTTTATAAGGGAAAGGAACGGCGCCGTTTTGGGGTTGGGTGCCAAGGTGCCAAAACGACGCCGTTTTGGCCCCAACCCGCGCGCACGACCCGACCCGGCCAGGGGATCCGCGTTTTTTGCGGAAGGGTCTATTTGCGCATTTGACCCTTCCGCATTTTCTAATCCTTCCAATTCAATTCTCGTTATTTTCACATTTACCCAGTAGATTTTCTTAGATTCCAATTATGTCCTGAACAAAACGCAGCGCACAGGAGCTAGGGATATTTTCCCAAACGGTCCCCTCTCTCTTCGCGCGCTCCATTTTAGATCCCTAATCCTTTTTTTCTTTCTTAAAATTAGATCTGTAGTTTTATTTCTTTCTCAATTTAGTCCCCTTTATTATTTTCATCTTTTTATTAATTTCACTAAATTTATTATTATTATCATTATTATTATTATTATTATTATTATTATTATATTTACTATTATTATTACATTATTATGATTACTGTTATTATTATTATTATTATTATTATTATTATTATTATTAGTACTATTATTCTTATTATTATTGCTATTCTATTCACTATTATTATCATATTTATATTATACTGTACATGCTTGTATCACTATTATTATTATTTTATTATGCTATTATCATTATGTTATTATTTTTTCTATATTATTATTATTATACTATTACTTGTATATATTATTTTTATCATTATCATTATTACTACTATTATTATTTGTATTATTATTATTATATGTATCATTATCATATGTATTATTGTTATCCTTATTATTATCATTATTATATTTTCGTACATATTTTATTAGTACTTAAATAATTTTATTATTATTATTATACTATATTTATATTATCATATCATATACGTTTTGTATTATTATTATTTTATTTTCACCACTATACTATTAATATTATACTATTATTATATTATACATTTTCTATTACTACTATTATTATTACTATTATCATTATTGTATTATTACTTGTACATACTAACTTTATATTTATTGTTGTTACTATATTTGTATTATTATATTGTACATAGTTTGTATATTATTATTATTTTATTATTATTATGCTATTATCATCGTGTTATTTTTCTTTCTATATCATTATTATACTATTACTTGTATATACTTATTATTATTATTATTATTATTATTATATTTATATCATCATATTGTATATACTTTGCATTAGTATTATTATCTCATTATCATTATTATATTTATATTGGCATGTTGTACATTTTATGTCCGTATCATTATTATCTTATTATTATTATTATTATTATTATTATATTTATCATTGCTATTATTATTATTATGTTTATACTATCATATTGTATGTATATTTTTTATTATCTCTATCTTTACTAATACCTTCAACCCTTTTTTTTATTTCAAAGCCGTCTTTTACCTTTACACTTTCATGCTATTGTATCTTTTAATTACCAGTAATGTTGATTTCGTATTTTTTGTTACGTCATGTGGATCAACGGTTTTAAATCACAATCCGACATTTTTTAATTCATACAAAAGAGGTAATATTTGTGCGTTTAGAAGGCCGAAAAATTACATCCTAACGTGTTGGGTGTCGATCTTTTCGTTCGACTAAATATTCAAATATCCTTTTCTCGTCGAAGATGATCTCGGTGTTGAAATAATAGGGTGTTATATCCTAACGTGTTGGGTATGATACTTTTATTCCTTTGAAGCGAGATAATCTTAAGATTTAACCCCGAACGAACGAATTCTATTCCTTTCAATTTCTACCCTAAATATTTTCAAGTTTTCAAATTAGGACAACATCAATCGATTTGGTACCAACTTTGGGCGTTACAAGGGTGCTAACCCTTCCTTGTACGTAACCGACTCCCAAACTCGTTTTCTCAAATTTCGTAGACCAAATTCGTTGTTTTAATAAACCAAAATGTTTTATTAAAACAAAGGTGACCCGATCACACCTAATAAAGATTGGTGGCGACTCCCGTTTTCTTTATTTTCAAAACCAAAGTCGATTCCCGTTTTGTCAAAAAATGGTTACCACAGATATATAGATTAAAGGATTTGAAAATATAAAAAAGGGGTAATTTTTACCTGTTCGGTGGCCGGCGACGGTGGCCAGCGGCGGCGCCGGTGACTGAGTTTCGCCGGAGGGCTGGTCGGATTAGGAGACCTGCAGAGAGAAAATGAAAAGAGGGGTTATTTTTTTTGAAGGAAAAGGGAAGAAATGAAGTTTTACAAAAAATGGGGTTTATAAAGCCGATAGAAACGACGTCGTTTCATTCGGCCCCCAAACGCCCAAAACGACGTCGTTTTGGGGGCCGACCTGAATTCGACCCGACCCGACCAAAGGATCCGCGTGTTTTCGTTTATTGGGCTAATTTCCCTTTTGGTCCTTCCGCATTTTTTACCTTTCTAATCAAGTTTTTGTTATTTTCACATTTGCCCCAGTAGATTTTCTTAGGTTCCAATTTGGTCCTGTACAAAACGCAGCGCATAGGAGCTAGGGATATTTTCCCAAATGGTCCCCTCTCTCTTCGCACGCTTCATTTTAGATCCCTAATCCTTTTTTCTTTTTTAATTTAGATCTGTAGTTTTATTTCTTTCTCAATTTAGTCCTTTTTATTATTTTCATCCTTTTACTAATTTCACTAAATTTATTATTATTATTATTATTATTATTATTAGTACCATTATTATTATCATTATTATTATTATTATATTTACTATTATTATATTATTATGTTGTACATATATTATTATTATTATTATTAGTAGTAGTAGTAGTACTATATTATTATTATTATTACTATTATATTCACTATTATTATTATATTATTATTATATTGTACATGTTTTGTATCATTATTATTATTATTTTATTATTATTATGCTATTATTATTATGTTATTATTCTTTCTATATTACTATTATTGTACTAGTACTTGTATATACTTACTACTATTATTATTATTATTAATTACTATTATTATTATTATTATTATATTATTATATTGTACATGCTTTGTATCAGTATTATTGTTATCTTATTATTACTATTATTATTATTATTATTATTATTATTATTATTATTATTATTATTATAATATTTCCTATTATCTCGATCTTTACTAACATCTTCTTGTTTTATTATTATTATTTTAATGCCATCTTTTACTTTTTTATATTTTTTATATTATTGTATCTTTTCATTATCAGTATTGTTAATTCCTCGTTTTCGTCATTTCATGTGGATCAATAGTTTTAAATCGCAACCCGACATTTTTTAATTCTTACAAAAAGAGGTAATATTTGTGTGTTTGGAAGTCCAGAAAATTACATCCTAACGTGCTGGGTGTCGATCTTTTCGCTCGACTAAATATTCAAATACCCTCTTCTTTCACATGTCTTGAAGATCAAAGATGATTTCGGTGTCAAAATATAAGAGTGTTATATCCTAACGTGCTGGGTATGATACTTTTATTCCTTTGAAGCAAGTTAATCTTGAGATTCAGTCCTAATTCAATTAACCCTTTTTTTACCCTAAATATTTTCGAGTTTTCGACATTAGGACAAAATTAATCAATTTGGTACCAACTTTGGGCGTTGCAAGGGTGCTAATCCTTCCTTGCACGTAACCGGCTCCCGAACCCGTTTTCTCAAATTTCGCAAACCAAAATGTTTTATAGGTGACCCGATCACACCTAAACAAAAAAGATCGGTGGCGACTCCATATTTTAAAAGTCGATTTCCGTTTTAAAAAAACTCCTTTTCGAGGAATGGTTTCGACATAAATATAAGTTTAAAAATAGCACATAATACATAATGAAATATATTATTTGAAATTAGTTAATAATAATACATGAAATATATGCGTTATTAAAATAAAAAAATTAGATTAAATTGTGAGTAAAACGAAATCTAAACACATAAATACATCAAGTTAACAATACTAAATTAATGCAATTGCTTATTGCAGTGTTGCTATCAATCTTGAGTCATTATCGAGTTAATTTGTGACACTAATTCAATAAACAATATTATTAATATGTACATCTAATGGAGGTACTAAAGTGTTCATAATAAAATTGAAATGTATAAAAATATTAAAAAGAGCTTTAGTTGAGTGGTAAATTGAATATTTTATTAATGTGATTGGTGTAGGTTCAAATTGGTAAAAAGACCTCTTCGATCCCTTGCAATTTTGATTTTGAGCAAATTGGTCCCTCAAAAAAAATTGAATAATTTAGTCCCCTGTTAATGTCGAAAATGAGTGATTAAAGAGTAAGGACAATTAATAACCATGTTATTGTTTCCATCCATTTACATAATATTGATTGGTATAATAATAAATTTGGCACTCAATGCTTACATATCTTGTTAATTTAGTCTCGATTCTAACAAGTTAAATTAATTTAGCCTTTAATATTTACACATTTTCTCGAATTGATCTGATTATAAAAAAAAGCATATTAAAAATAAATAAAAAAATTATATTTTAGAAAATTAAAAAATAATATATAAAAATATTTTAAACTTCAAAAAAATATTTAAAAAAATTCTCTATCGTTTATCCTTCAAGGCTTCAACTTTTATTAGTGATTGAGTTTGGGTGTTTGAAGTTAGAAGGTATTTCTAATTTAAAAAATAATAATAATTTGCATACTGTTAATATATATGTTGCAGTTCTTGAATGACTGGTTGGATTTCGATCCTGAAATAGAGTAAACAAAATAAATAGGTAGCGGTGCTACAAAGTTTCTTATTGATGAACTTAATTTCTTGACTGTAGTAACCAGTTTTGGCCCGGGTTCATTAACCCATGGCCCAAAACCGAACCAAGGTCCAACTAAGCCTGTTACAAACCCAATTAAACCAAAAAAACAAGCCCAATAATGCAGCCCAATACAGAAACCTAAACTAAAAAAAAAGAAGAAAAAAAAAACCTAGCTTTTCCCCTAACCATTGCGCCGTTTCTGCCACTACCCCTCCCCCCATGTGCGCACCATGGGCGACCCCATCGCTGGCCATCCACTCCACTGGCCGCTCCACCTCTCCCTGATTTCAGCCACCATCGTCACTCCACTAAGCACACCTGCAATAAAATAAGAGAAAAAACACAACAGCAACACAGTGGATAATATTGTATTTTATTTTGTTTTTTTCCGAGCTCTATAAAAGGCCGGATTTGAAACGATGTAAAAAGGGGGGCTCCTTTTTGGTAATCAATCGATCAATAGAAAACAAAAAAACACTCAAAATCAAATAAGAGAAATACCAAACTGAAAGAAACCGGAGTCTTCGATTGAAACAGTAGGTTGTTTTAATTTCCTTTCTTATTTTTTATTTTTTTATTATTATTCAGTTTTATAATTTTATACGCATATATATATATATAAAACAAATAAAAAAAAGGAAACTTCGCGAATTTCAGCCACCGCGTGCGGTGGCCGGCGACGGTTGTCGACGACGGGCGACCCCCCAGATCCCTAAACCTGCAGAGAGCAAAGAGAGAAACGAATCAGTTTTTTTTTTTGAGAACAAAGGAGAAATGAAGGTTGAAAAAATAAAGACACACGAAACGACGCCGTTTTGGCCGGCGTCCAAAAGCCCCAAAACGACGTCGTTTTGGGGAAATCGACCCGCGACTCGACCCGCTAACCAGGGGATCCGTGTGTTTTGTTGGGAGGGGCTAATTGCGCATTCAGCCCCTCCGCTATTTCACATTCCTGCAATTGAGTTTTAGTTTTCTTTAAAATTGGCCCAGAAAACTTGGCCGATTTTCGATTTGGTCCCTCCACTACTGCGCGTTTTGAAGGGAGGGGTTATTGCCCATTTTAGTCCCTCCCTTATTTCGTGCATTTCAATCTGACCACTTTCCCCTTTTATGTTATTTCGAATTGACCGCAAACTTTCGTTTTAAATGCAATTTAATCCCTTTTAGTTACTTTGTAATCTTTTTAGTCTTTTTATTGTATTATTGTTATATTATTATTATTATTATATTATCATTATATTGTACATATTTTCTATTATTACTATTATTATTATTATTACTATGTTACTATCTTTATTATTATACTATTATTATTATATTTTTATTAATGCTATATTTATATTAGTATATTGTATATATTTCGTACCCTTATTATTATTATTATTACTTTACTATTATTACTATGCAAATGATTATTACTACTATATTATTACGTTGTATACATTTTGTATCACTATTATTTTTTTATTATTATTACTATCACTATATTATTATCATTATTATTAATTATTATTATATTATTATGTTGTACATATTACTATTATTATTTTATTATTATTATTATTATTATTATTATTATTATTATTATTATTATATTCATGCTATCATACTGTATATACTTTGCATTGGTATTGTCATTCTATTATCATTACTACATTCATATTGGTATATTGTACATATTTTATGTCTGTATTATCGTTATCTTGTTATCACTATTATTATTATCATTATTATTACTATTATTATTATATCCATTATTATTAACATCGTTTTTGTTTTGAATTTCTTTGTTATCATTATTGTACCTTATTTCCTTAATTTTGTCTTTGTTATTGCACCCTTTATTATGTTTTGTTTATTCTTGTTTGTATCATTTCATGTAGATTGGTGACTTTGAAACGCATTTCAACAATTTCTCATTTTTTAAATTCATAAAAAAAGGGTTTCACAAAGGTAATATTCATGAATTTGGGAATTCAGAAATTTGTGCCCCATCGTGCTGGGTGTGACTTTTTGTTTGACCGAACAAGTGGATATCCTTTCAAATTTTGTTTCTATCTTCAAATAAGGTGATATTTGCGTATTTGGAAGTTCGAAAAGATCGTGCCCAATCGTGCTGTATGACCGAATGAGCAAATATCATTTCCAAAAATTTCAAAAAAAAATGAGTGCTTGGAGAATTTTGGAGATAATCTTGAGTTCAAGGATTTAGATTATCGTGTCCAATCGTGCTGGATGTGAGACTCTATTCCTTTCAAAACAAGGGAAACTCGATATTCGATCAAGTAGTTTAAAATCAAAAGAAATAGAAAAAGATTTCAAAATCTTTTCAAGCTTTGCGACATTAGGACATTGAGTAACCAATTTGGTAACGATTTTCGGGCGTTGCGAGGGTGCTAATCCTTCCTCGCACGTAACCGACTCCCGAACCTATTTTCTCGAATGTTCGTAGACCAAAAACTCCGTTTTAGTAAACCGAAATGTTTTATTAAAACAAAGGTGATCCGATCACACCTAATAAAGGTCGGTGGCGACTCCCGTTTTCTTTATTTTCAAGACCAAAGTCGATTCCCGTTTATGTCAAAAAATGGTTACGACATTGACTTCTGTTTATCTTTTTTCTTGTAGGAAAATCAATGTTTGTTCATGAGTTTACGGAACGCAGCTATGGTGCAAATCCGTCGACGCACGACGGAGATCGAAGCTTTCAAGATCCAAAGCTCTAGTCCAGTTTCATGGGATTTAAGGGGGTCTTGGAAGACTAAGCCGAGAAGTAGGAAGAAGGGAGAAAGAGGATTCCACTGGTGGACCGGTGGTATTGGTTGCTGGCCAAGACGTCGGACGGTGACAATAAGAGCAATGACAGCAAGGAGGCAAAAAGGAAAAGTTACTAAGTTTAGGTTATTAAAATTAAATAAATAATTTATAATATTAAAATTTGGTAATTCATAGATTAAGGTATTTAGTGAGTATTTCTAATCTAAATGCAGCTAAAATTCTAAAAAGCTACAATTTAAGAGGCACTTTGTGTATTTTACTATATATATATATATATAAAAGTTTTCTAATTTTTTTCTAATTTTTAAAATTTTTATACGTTTTTTTACATTTAAATAGTTTTTTAGAATTAGAACAAATTTGATAGAATACGTAAATATTAAGAGTTGAATTTGTTAGAATCATGATTAAATTGGCATAATGTGTAAACGTTGGGAGGCTAAATTTGTTGTTATACCGAATAATATTAGTAAAATGGATGAAAAATAGTAACACTGTTGTTAATTGTTCTTAGTTGCTCACTTTCTAAATTGGCAAGGACTAAATTGCTCTTTTTTTTAAAGGGACCAATTTGCTTAACATTAAAATTGAGAAAGACTGAAGAGGTCTTTTTATAGTTCAAATTCTACCATATTTATATTTTTATTGTAAAAAAAAAAGTCCTTAGTTTGACCATGAAAGAAAGCCTTTAAAGAATGAAGAATTAATCAATTAAGCCTTAGTGAAAAATAAAAAAATCAATTAATTTAGTACCCAATTGAGCCCTTAAAGAACGAAGAATTAACCAATCAAGTCCCTCCGTTAACGTTGACCAAATTTGATCGTTAAGTTTCACTGACGTGATTGAGAAGCCAATTGGACGACAACACATGGTAGCCATGTGTACATCATGCTGACGTGGCATGCAACATCAATTTTTTTTAAATCCTTAAAAATATTTTAAAAAAAAACAATTATTTCAAAATTCACATTTATAATGAATCTGGACAAAAGGTTGTCCAAATTCATTTGAACCTGGTCAGCAATTTGTTTAGGTTCATCCTATATGTGATTTTTTAAATAATTATTAGAAATTATATAAAATTTATTTGAAAATTATTTTTTGGTAAAAAATTATTTAAAAATTATTTAAAAATTATTAAAAATTATAAGAAATTATTAAATATATTTTTTTTAAATATTTTAAAATGATTAAAAACCATGCTTGGAATGTACTAGGACAACCATATGTCCGGAATCAAATGCATCAAGACAATTACTTGTCTTAGTACATTACAAGCGTGGTTTTTAATCATTTTAAATTTTTTTATTAATTTTAATAAGTTTTTATAATTTATTATAATTAATTTTATATTAATTTTAATAAGTTTCCCATAATTTTTGTTTTTTAAATTTTATAGTAATTATTTAAAAAATCGCAATTAAGATTAACTTAGACAAATAATTATTCAGGTTCATTTTGATAGAGTATTATATGCTTCAGCTAATATGGTTAGATGGTTAGCCAAGAATCTGTTAGTACAACTAGCGTCTGTTAATTTGTTGAAGAACAGTTACTCTAGCTCTTTATATACCCTATGAACAGATGAACTAAGGTCTAGAGTTTTCATTCAAGATTCAAAATAAAAAATATAGAAAATTAATCTCAGAATAGAGTTTTCTCAATACAAAAGTATTCTCGTCATTACCTTCTAGCATGGTATCAGTTGCCATTTGATCCTAGGACTTATGGCTGCCACACCTTCTCTCAATTTTGGCTCTGTTGACGATGGTTGTGCCTTATTCACGATGTGGTAAAGCTTGACGAAGGAACATTCATCCAGTGGCAACAATAGGTACGTTTAATTCTTGATGGATATGATTTATTAGGCTTTATAGATAGCACTTTACCTCCACCGGCGCGTTTTGTTCAATCGACGGATGGCTCCCTCGTTCCAAATCCGTCCGCTCTAGTGTTCTCTCGACAAGATCTTCTTCTTGCTTCGTAGTTGCTGTCCGCGACCAATAGCTCTTTTTTTTCATCCTTCACAGATGCTCACATGTCGTCAGATGTTTGGCTTACGGCAACAAGCCTCTTTGCCGTGGACACCGGTGCCAAGAAGGGTGCTCTGTCCATCAAGGCTTATGTAGATCGGATCAAGCACCTTTGTGCTCTTCTTGCTGCGTCCAATGCTCAAGTCTCGGAGGTGGAGAAGACGGAGTGATGCTTGTGGGGCTACCGTCTGACTTTGAAGCAATTGTCTCTTCGGCGTCTCTCTCGTCGGAGTTAATACCGTTTAAACGGTTCGTAGAGACATTGATCGATTGTGAACAATGACAGTTGCGGGCCGTCCAGGAGGTTACCATGCAAGCTAATCTTGTTGAAGGAGCACAATCGCAAGCCCGTGATGGATTCATCCGCGGTGGTCGTCCTCTATTCTGTAGTCGTGGGAGAGGATTTCGGCTAAGAACCCAGTGCCAGATATGCAATCAGTTCGGGCACGTCGCACAAAGATGCTTCTACAGATTCAATCATGACTTTGATGGACCGAGAACTACTCCGTCGACCGCTGACATAACTCAATTGTCGCCGGCGTCGGGGCTTCCTTATGGCCCCATTTCCATTGCATCATATGAAGAGTATGCTGGAGGAGATGAATGGCTTTCTCAAATGCTGCGCTTTACTTACCCGAATAGTCAAAATTGGGATTAAGATGGTCAAAATTAAGTGTCATATTGGCCTCCAGCTGGTTACAACATTCGGTCGACTCATTCTTTGTATGGGCAACGACTACATGCTGGGCCAACTAGCTCGTCTATGGGTGGACATGTGCATTATGCACATGGATCAAATGTGAGTGGACATGCGCATTTCTCAAATGGGCCAAGTAGACCGAATGTCACCAACAGGCCAAAGTATGTTGGCAATAATGATGGTCTCCCTAGGCCTGGTCATTTTGAAGGTGTTAGGACCACAACGAATTACATTCAATATGGGTCTGCGCCTGTGTCACCTGTTCCTTGGCGGACTAAGCCCTGAGCCCATATCTACTCTGGTTCTGAACCGTGTATTAGACTTCCCCGGGTGGGTGATTTGAATGTCTCTGATTACTCTGATTCATCAGGCTCGCATATTAATATCGCTCAGTATGACTCAAATGGTGGTGGCAATGATTCGTATATGCCGATGCCAGTAGGCACGGCATGGTGGTACCCTGATTCGGGCGCGAGCAATCATGTCTATCGCGATGAGTCGGCACTGCAAGACACCACTCTGTATTTAGGTACGTCCTCTCTGTTGATGGGTGACGAGACTCCCACCTTGATTTCAGCAATTGGTAATGGGTTTTTACCTACACAGAAGAAATTGCTTTGATTATCTGATGTCTTATGTGTGCCGCGGATTCGAAAAAATTTGCTGTCTGTCTCATAGCTTGCTAACGATAATGATGTATTTTTTGAATTTCACCCAACGTACTGTGCTATTAAGGACATCGTGACCCGGGAAACACTACTGAAGGGCCACATTCGTGACGGACTTTACCAATTATCTCTACCAATTCTGTCTACTTAGTCGGTAGAAGCTCCAGTTACTACTATCAATATAACTCGGAATAAATCTGATGATTGTACTGTTTTTTGTTGTGACATAATCGTCTTGGTCATCCGTCCACTACTGTTGGTAAAGATGTTTTAGATAAGTGTAATATTGTCGTGAAGACTAATAATTGTGTTGATAGCATATGTACTGCCTGTCAAAAAGGGAAGGCTCATAAGTTGCCATTTCCACACTCCACCACTAAATATAGTAATCCTTTTGAATTGGTCGTTTTTAAATCTTTGGGGTCCTGCATCAGTTGCCTGTGGGAAAAACTGGTATTATATTTCATTTGTTGATATGTGTACTCGGTTTACGTGGGTTTATCTCCTTCGTCAGAAGTCTCAGGCTGTGCAATGTTTTGTTCAATTTCAACAACTTGTTAAAACTCAGTTTGGGAATAATATCAAACAGTTTCAGAGTGATTGGGGCGGAGAGTATCGAGCTTTTTCGTCTGTTTTGGCCTCACAAGGGATTATTCATCGTCTGACTTGCCCCCATACTTCTGAACAAAATGGGGTCGCAGAACGCAAACATCGTCACATTGTCCACATGGGTATCACCCTCCTGGCTCAAGTAAATTTATCTATGGAACACTGGGGTTATGCCTTCTGCTGTGCAGTACATCTTATTAATTGGCTTCCTACTCCAGTTTTGAAAGGACAGTCTCCGTTTCAGGTTCTTTATGGACATGAACATACTTATGATTATCTGCGGGTATTCAGGTGCTGTTGCTACCCTTATTTGCTCCCATTTGGGGCACATAAGTTGGATTTTCGCTCTCAACCTTCTACCTTCTTGGGATACAGTGCTCAGCACAAGGGATATTTATGTCTTCTACCTACTGGTAAGGTAGTTGTCTCACGACATGTGGTATTTGATGAAAATAAGTTTTTATCATCCGTGCCAGCACCGACAAGATGTTCGTCAATATAAACTCAGCCTATCTCAACGTTCATTCCTATAGTTCGAACTGGTGCTTCTAATTCTGCAGAGTCTTCCGTTGCTCGACCATCTCAGTCATATTCACGACAAGCTACTTGTTCTTCCTCGTATCCTCTTGTTGCTGTTCAACCTGAGGTCGGATCTGACCGAGAGACTTCTAGTTCTTCTCCTTCTGGTCCTGATGCTGACCTTCGGTGTGAGGGTCGTGTTGTATCCTCTTCTATCGATCAAACGCCGATTCTACCTATGACAAATAATCACCCAATGGTGACCAGGTCGAAGGATGGGGTTTTTAAACCCAAAGCCATGTCAGTAGAAGCTGTCGAACCTTCTACAATTGAGGAAGCTTTATCTTCCTCAGAGTGGCATGTCGCAGCCCAAGCAGAGTATGATGCTCTCATCCGTAATTTTACCTGGGAGCTTGTTCAGAGATCACCAAACCGCAAGGTCATCGGATGTAAATAGATTTTCAAGGTCAAAAGGAATCCGGATGGTACAGTTGCTCGTCGAAAGGCTTGACTGGTTGCGAAAGGTTGTTCTCAAGTTCCTGGGTATGATTTCAAAGAAACCTTTAGTCCTGTAGTCAAACCTGCTACTATTAGGGTTATTTTATCAATTGCTGTCTCCAGAGGGTGGCAACTGAGGCAAGTCGATGTCAACAATGCCTTCTTGAATGACGATCTTGATACTGAGGTATTCATGCACCAGCCTCCAGGGTATGAACAGTCTGGTTCAGATGGTCAACCTCTTGTGTGTCGACTGAAGAAAGCTTTGTATGGTCTTCGGCAGTCGCCTCGTGCCTGGTTTGAAAAACTAAAGCAGTTTCTTGTCTCGGTGGGGTTTGTTGTTTCCAAGTCTGATTCGTCTTTGTTTGTGCGGATGCTAACTAATTCAACCTTCTATGTTCTTGTGTATGTTAGTGATATTATAGTCACTAGCGATATGTCCACCTCTATAGAGTGGTTTGTCCAGTTGTTGAATAGTGAGTTCTCGTTTAAGGATATGGGTGATATGCATTACTTTCTTGGGATAGAGGTCACTCGCTCATCCGACTGCTTGCATCTTTGTCAGCGAAAATATCTTTGTGATGTTCTTGGTCGGTGCTTGATGCTCACGGAAAAGAGTGTGCATACTCCGATGGTCAATTCGTCCACCATGTCCAAAGCAGATGGCGAACGATTGAAGGATCCAACTGAGTACAGGAGCCTTGCTGGTGCTCTCCAGTATATTGTTCTGACTAGGCCTGGCATTGCTTATGCCGTAAATAGAATCTGTCAGTTCATGCATAGTCCCACCACTACTCATATGGTGGCATTTAAACGTATATTACGGTATCTGTGTGGCACTCTTGATTTTAGGATAGTTTTTCGTCCGTCTACCTAGTTATCTTTGATTGGATATGCTGATGCCAACTGGGGGCTCGATTTCGACGATCGATGTTCAACATCAGGATACTGTGTATACTTCGGACAGACTCCCATCTCATAGGGTTCTAAAAAGCAGCAAATAGTTTATTGATCCAAGGTTGAAGCAGAGTATAAGAGTATTGCTGCCGCAACAAGTAAGATGACTTGGTTAATTTCGTTAATTCAAGAGTTAGGGATTGCGTCTGATGATACTCCAACTATCTGGTGCGATAGCTCCAGTGCAGTAGCAGTTGCGGCCAATCCTGTCTTACACTCAAAATTCAAACATGTTGAACTAGATTTGTTTTTTTGTTCGTGAGAAAGTTGCCTACGGGTCTCTTTTGGTAGGTGAAGTTCCTACTTGTGATCAAGTGGCAGATATATTTACCAAGCCCTTACCAGTGACATATTTTACGTGGTTTCGAAATTTTCTTTGCGTCTTTCAGGTGGAGAAGATGGGTGTATGATAGAGTATTATATGCTTCAGCTAATATGGTTAGATGGTTAGCCAAGAATCTGTTAGTACAACTAGCATCTGTTAGTTTGTTGAAGAGCAGCTACTCTAGCTCTTTATATACCCTATGAACAGATGAACTAAGGTAGAGTTTTCATTCAAGATTCAAAATAAAAAATATAGAAAATTAATCTCAGAATAGAGTTTTCTCAATACAAAAGTATTCTCGTCATTACCTTCTAGCTCATTTTAGATGTGGTTTTTTAAACAATTATTTTTATAATTTTTATTTTTGAAAAATATATATATGCTGTCATAGTATCTTGCGACATCAATATGATGTAGTACACGTGGTTGTCACGTGTTACCATCCAATTGGTCTGTTAGCTACATTAGTGAAACTTAATGGTCAAACTTGGTTAGCGTTAATAGAGGGGTTTGATTGATTAACTTTTCATCCTTTAAGGGCTCAATTGAGTGCTAAATTTTGTTGAAAGCTTAATTGATTTTTTGCTTTTTCAGTGATGACTTTTATTATTATAAAACCTTTAGATAAAAAGATTAAAATAGCCTTAAATATACAAATACAATAAGTTGTTGAAGTTTATTTGCAAGTTATATTTTACATAAAAGAGAAAACTCCACTCTTTGTTAATTACTAATATTCAACTTATTTTTGTTATTTTCATTCTTTTCAATTCATAATTTTTTTTTTACAAAATAATAAAAATTTTAGTTATTATTAAATTATATTCTAATATAAGTATATGTATGTATTTTTTTCAAGCTTATTTTATAATTTTTCATGAATGATAATTAATTATTTTTAATCAATTTTTATACAAAAACATGTTAAATATTTTAAATTTATTTTTAAATAAATTATATACATTAATTTTTAGATGAACTCATTAATATTTTTAATTTAAAATAAAATAACTAAATATTTTTACAATTTAATGATGAAAACTAATTAAAAAGAAAAATAAAATGATATTTTTGTATCCTCTATATTTATTTTAAAGTTCAAGTTTAGGCTTCGTGATTGTATTTTAAAAAATGTTATTTCCAAAATTCAAAACTCATATTCTCCTTTTTAAAGTGTAATATATTTTACCAAAATATTAGCTTAAAAGATTAATAATTAAATTTGTTGGCTTAAAGATTTTGTGTTGGCAAAAAGAGTAGGGTGTGACGTGAAGATAAATTGTAGCCACCCACATTTCATGGTTCCTTTTCGCTGCAATTTCTACACGACTCGTCGCTAAATCAATTAAACAACATTCCTTTTTTCTTCTTTATAAAATGATGACATTTCTTTTTCTTTTTCAAACCTTCCATCATCTACCTTTAAAGGAATATTTACATTTCTTTTGGAGCTTCATTGTATTTTAAAGGAACCCTCACAATTTCGTCTTTTATTATTAACAGTCATTTTCATATTCTTTTATTTCATTTTAATTATTAATATGAACATAATTAAGCATAAATCTAGAGATTTTAATTGTTGGAAAAAGTATTATTTGTGATTTGAGGAGGATTGAAATCCTTGGAGTTGTGGGCATTAGGTAAGTGTTGGTATTATTTGATAGGTGTCAGATTCGTAATTATAATGATTAGGTATTTTGTTTGTAAATTGAGATCTAAATTGGAATTTTATCCAAAAACAAAAGATTTAATCACATGGGATGTGAATTCAACTCAACGCGTTACCAAAAAAACATATATAGGAGTACAACGTCATCAATTTCTATGAGAACCACCATTTGTCTTTCCTCTGTTGATAACTCTCAAATTTAACCTTATTCATTGATTTATGATTAAAGGTTAGTTTGGCAATACTTTTGAAAAGTGCTGTAAAAAAGTGCTTTTGAGAAGTTTGCTTTAAAATTTAAGTGTTTAGCATTGCTGTTAGAAAGTGTTTTTGAAAAATAAAATATTTATTTTAGACATATTATTACCAAATAATAAATATGCATTTAAATAAAATTTAAATTAGTTAATATTATTATATTTTAGTAAAAATATAAAAAAATTACTATAACTTGTTAATATTTTAATATATGAAATATAAATTTTAAATATTTTTAAGTAATAAATATTAATTTCTTATAAAATTTAATTAGAATATATAAACTACATTTTAAATATTTAAATATAACCATTAAATATTTGTAATTAGTATTTTAAAAAATATTTTTTATTTTAATTAATGATTTTAACACATTTGTAATTACAATTCCAGCCAAAAGCAATTTGTTCTGCACAGCTTTTCTTCCAAAAGTGCTGTTGGAGCCCTAACTCCCTTAACTATTTTTGCGGCCCTACAAAAATGCTCCATGTGTCGTACAATTTTATAACCTATTTGTATTTCATTTATTTTTAAAAAAGGAAAATTATTAAACAAAATTACATTGAAAAGCAAAAAAGAAGTAACTAAGGTATCGATTATACATCCAACAAGATAAAAATTGAATTGGTCTTAAATTCAGTAAAAAATGACTATAAGACACCAACGGTATTCGTCAACCTATAATTAATATAGGTAGTTGAGTTCAACAGTAAAAATCCTTTACTACATCAAACTTGACAAAAAAATGCAGTTCACGAATTTATTACATTATGCTTAGGTTTAGTGTAAACTGTGAAAACTTATTACAAATACAAACTCAACAAAAAAGGCCATCGAGTGTCTTCACGAATTTTTACATTAGAATTAGATTTAATGTAAACTGTGAAATTTATTACAAATAAAAAAATTCTTAAAAAAATTTACTCGGGCATGGACACCTCCAACAACTTGGCTAGTAACACGAAAAACCTCATCAGTCTAAACATATAATGATTGATTTGTTGTTTATTTGGGAATATGCCTTGGTATCAGCAAATAATACTTTTTGGGATTCCCAGGATCCTTCTTGGTAGTTTCCTTGAGCAATGGCAGGCCACCACCAAACTCATGAGCTCTTTTTTCTGCCTTGATCTGATATTATATTGGCTAACTCACGGTCACATTTTCGATGCCACACCGCCACACACAAACCAAAGGTATTTCTTCTTTTGTGGTGAATTTTCATTTCAAAATGTATATATACATCTCTCTTTTTCATTTCCTTTTACTTGCATTAAGATTTTGGTGGTTCACGTGGTGTAGTTATGGGCGTGGGGCATCTTCATTATTACTTTGTCATTGCTTTCATATCGGTTTGGGAATTGCAGAAAGATATAAATAATATCTACTACTGGATCAGATTTTTAATACGGGGAAGATGTTTTTGATGAAATCTTTGTAATTTATCAAAATTTGGTCTAGGTACATTGGTTGCGTGGGTAGAAAAATAATTTAATTAATAATTATCTATAAATAATAAAATGTAGGAAACTGATGGGTGCATCAGCATGGATGACATAAAATCAATTGATTCGAATAGCAATGTTATTATTTCTAGGTTTTAGAATGCTAATTAAATTACCACCTTCTTTATGTAGCAAAAAAGAGTACCAATTATCCCAAAAACAAAAATAACCAAACTTATTTGAATTAATTTAGTTTGTTGGGTTGATTTTTGAAATTTAGGTCTTTTAATCTAAATAATTTGTTTCTTAATGCAATTTTTTTTTTATAAAAGTAATATGCTTGAAATTTTAGTATGGAAATTCTCCAGCAAAATGGTGGCTCATTTTATAGCAAATACTACTTCCATATATAAAACACAACTTCAAAATATTGGAAAAGATTTGACATGACAAATTTAAAAAACACATCTTGTTAGAACCGTTTTAAAAAAAATTTGGGGCTTGATGTCAGAATTTTATTAGGGATTCTTTGGCTAGAGTTACGATTTTAGTTTTTTTCACAAGTTAAGGTTAGGGTGAAATTGGAGGGAAGAAAACGCACCTTGCAGGACGCATTTTCAGCTGAGGTGGCAGAATATTCTCTGAAAGTGCGCCTTGCAGGATGCGTTTTCAACTAAGGTGGCAGAATGTTATTTGAAAACTTGCCTTGTAGGATGTATTTTCAGAGAATATTCTGCCACAACGAAAAACTCGTCCTGCAGTATGCATTTTCTTCCTTCTCATTTTTAACCCTAACCTTAACCTATAAAAAAAATTAGAATCCGTGATAATTTTCAGGTTGGGCTCCCATATTGTTTGTTATTGTTTTCAATTCCCCCCAGTTGCCTATATAACAGGAGTTTTGCTCCCTCCTGCTCCATCAACTCTCTTGGCCACCATCTCTTACAAAATAAAAAATTCTCTCTTAATTTTTTTTTGTTGAGTGTTGAAATTTTTGGATGAAAGATTTATTTGCGTTTCTGTTTGAGGGAGATAGTGTGATAGTTTTAAGGTGTGTTTGTGTTCACGGTGATGCGATAACACTCATCTGTCGTGTCGGGATGGAACCATTACCTTAAAATCATCGCATTGCAACTCAAACTCCAGTTCACGATGGTTATACGGTCATGGGTTGAAGTATAACTACAGCTCCCAATTGACGGTGGTTATGCAATCACAAGTTAAGTATTACTCCGGAGCCCAATTTACGGTAGTTATGATGGTCACGGGTTCAAGTTTCATGCCATTGCAAGAGGATGCCTTATAAATCCCATATATAAATTTGAGACCATAGTCATAAGGATAAAAACTAAGGGGCTTTTCAGTATAATCAGCTTATTCTTTTTCTCCATCTCCACCAAAGTAGTATCCTTAACCTCTTTGTTTGAAACTTGTGACAGATTTGGGTGCAAAAGGACATTCAGGGGGAGGAGTGGCTATGATGGTGGAGAAAAAATGAAAGTTCTTTCGGACTGACGGTTACTATGATTAAAGAACTCATTAATAATTACAACCGTTGTCACCTCGACTTGAGTTTTATCTTCTCGAAAGTACTATTGCATCCAACCTTGTCACAAGTTTTGAACAATGAGGTTAATGATATTATTTTTGGTGGAGATGGAGAAAAGAAATAAGTTTATTATACTAGAAAGCCCCTTTGTTTTGCGTTATGATTATGGTCTCAAACATATGTATGGGGTTTATAAAGCACTCTCTTTCGATATCATGAAACTTGAATCCATGACAGCATAACCACCGTCAACTAGGAGCCCTAGTTATATTTCAACTTGTGACCGTATAAGCACCGTAAACTCGAAGCCTAAGTTGTAATGCGATGGGCTTCTAAGGTGATGGTTCCATCCCGACATAACAAATGAAATGCATGGGTGTTCGAGTGCTATTGCATCACTGTAAACTTAAATATACTTTAAAACTATCACAATATTTACCTTAAAACACTAATACAAATAAATCTTTCTCCTCAAATTTCCAACATGGAACACAAAAACACGTTTTCTTTTTCTCTCTTCAAAATCGATCTATTTCTCTAAATATCCAAAAAAATCAACCCAAAATCTTAATTATTTTCTAAAACTGACATATACTTCAAATTTACCCTCTGAAAAAGATATATATTAAGTTTTTTTTTTTTCCTTACGTATGAGCGAGAGTTGGTTGTGTAAGCATATTCTCATTATGCATGTAGCGTAAAATGATTTTGTCGATGAAAAAAGAAATCGTACAAGTTCACGAGGAATAGTATAAAATTTCATTAACTTAAAATATTTTATTTGATGTTTCTATATTCTTACAATCTTAAAATATTTCGATAACATTTCAAAATTTATAATGTAGTCATTTATCTTCTCTTTTCATCTCTACTAATATTAAACTTTTGCATCCGGATTATGTTTAATGCTATAAGTCAAATAACATCAATTTACAACAATTAAATTACTAAATCTTCTAAAAAATTTAAAAATCGAAGGGAATGCAAATAAAAAAGAAATTTCAACATTTAAAAAAATTCATATTAAATATTTCTAAAAAAAAAACATGTTAAAAAGAAATTA
This sequence comes from Gossypium australe, assembly GCA_005393395.2. NCBI lineage: Eukaryota > Viridiplantae > Streptophyta > Magnoliopsida > Malvales > Malvaceae > Gossypium > Gossypium australe. Next base: position 4,233,731 of record CM016622.1, on the reverse strand, counting down.
ATCATTCTTTCATAAACTACTCACTTAACTTTCAAAAAAATGCGTCTTATAAGACACGATTGCACTGCCACATCAGTGAAACGCGTTTTCTTTTCCCTCTTCAAAAACAATATATATAGATAAAAAAATTTAAAAAAAATGACATACATTCCCAAAAAAAATTTCCAGTATATTTCGTTAAATCAACCCATAAAATATACTATCTTTCTTCTCTTATCAAAAAAACAAATCTCTTATAAAAGTAATCAATTAAAAATATTTAAAAAATCTTTACTATTATAAAATATTTGATTAAATTTAGTGTCATTATGTAATCAACTCAACCGTTGAATTTATTAAATGCATTACTCCTGAAAAAAAAGGGATAAATTCTAAAACTCATATACATAAGTATCTTGTAATTACATTTATTTAAAAATATACAATCAAAATTTGTCCCCATTTAATGTTAAATCGCAGAATTCTCTCTTAGAACCTTTTCATTTGGTTTGTTGTCTATTGTCAATAGTAGCGTGTCAATTCCACTGTCTTTAAGAAAACGAAGCATGTGGAGCAGTACGCTGTACGTCTACATGCCCTTAAATATGTATATATATTTCAACATTGGAAAATAGAGGTAAAGTTAGGAAATTTGTATAATGATTGAAATAAGATTATAAAATTTTGGGACTTAGATTTAAAAAAAATCATGTTCAAATTATTTTTTAGAAGGGTTAAAAACGTAAAATTTTAATTTATTTAAAGACCAAAAATGCTTGAATTGAGTGCTTTAATTTTTAAAGGGTCTAAAAAGGTAATTCTATCATTTAGCAAGAGCCTGCGGAAAATTATTTGATATACATAAAAATATTTATATAATTAAAAAAATTTCATCACTATTACAAACAATGAAGCAGGCGGTGGACATTTTTGTAGTTCATAAGTCAATATCAACCACAATAAAAGAGGGAAATATAATATATATATATAATTGAAAAACTAATATTTAATAAATTAATTTTCGATATTTATTTTTTTGGTCAATTAAGAATTTTAATTCATTTTAGGCATCTGTCACCAGATTCTACAAATGTACACTGATAAGATTATTTTAAAAAAATAAATATAGGGGATTAATATTCACATATGTAAGGAATTGATTGTAGATAATGGATCTTTCAATAAACTTCCTCTATTTGTAGGCGAGAAGCTTCTTCCTCTATGTGGCCTTCGTAGGCGGGATCTTGCCGTGGTTAGACCAGTTCTTCCCTTGGTAGTGTTAGGCCAATGTCTCTCATCATCGATTTTGTGTTTCTTTTTTCTTTTTGGTTTTTATCACTCGTGAAATTCGCATCACTGAGCAAGAGGGGATTGGGCAGAGGGCTCTCATGCATCATGTCATCTCTCTGTGCTATGATAAAATAACCAAGATATAAGTGAGAGTCTCTTCTCAAACTCATCAAAAGCAATAGTGATTTAATTCATCAAAGTTTACTCTGATATTGTCCTGAGTCAATTTTGAGATGATTTACCTTTGAATCTTTAATTGTGATATATGGACGATATGTTAACCTGATTTTTTTATATCTCTATTTTAATTAATAAAATATAATAATTGATAAAAACTCATAATTATCATCTAAATATTATCAAAACTGGCATAGTTATTATGATTATCATCCTATATAATAGGTGCAATAATTGGAGAGGGGTGTTTTCTTTCAAGTGGTTTCTATGTTTGCAGAAAAATGTGTCAACCAAGAGTTGAGAAGTTTATCGAGTAGTCGCATTACCGTAGGGAGGTGGCTCTAAGGGAACGTGGATGGCTCATGCATCCCAATTGAATTGGATTTTTGAGGTGGGAAATGGAACTCAAACATCCTTCTATCATCTTATCCTCATTTTCATAATTAAATTTGATTATGACATTTCCTATACTACACTAAATTTGTAGTTAAATACATTAATCATATTTTAAAAAATTGAAAAAGAAAATTTCCGTTTACACCACTAAGAACCCTCTAATACTTCCATTATTAAAAAAAAAACCCTATAATTATAAAAAATAAGTAACAACATTACTAACATGAAAAACACATAAAATAAAAAAATAATAATTTACAAAGCACAATATCGGGATAATGTATATGAATAAAATGATGTAAGTAGGCAGTATTGGTTTCATTTAATAAGTAGATTAAAGAGTTTGATTAATTAAGTAATGATTGTTAATTAAATTATTTGTTGCTTTGGTTTTCCGTATCTTTTCGTCGATGCATAAAGCCATACAGTCAGAAAAGAGAATTAAGATCTTGTTTCTGATTGGCTTTTTGATGTAATGAGATCATTAAGAGCTCTAAGATGTTGTCAAAGGTCGAGATTATCAGTTAATTAATTATTACAACTGTTATTAATTTAAAAACCATGCCATTGATATTTACAATCCATGTGTCAACTAACCCCACATTGTAATGACAAAATATCCACATTTGTCAAAAACATCAGTCATTTGTTTTTAATTATAAAAGGCAGTAAGGTTAAACATTAAAAAATATACAGATTTGTTGTTTGACGTGAATAATGATTTCTACAATTTTTTATGAAAGTTATTAAAGCACACACGGACTATATCATTAAAATTTTAACAGTTTAATTAATTTATTCACTCAATAAAAGGCAAGGTAATTATATTTTAAAAGTTTAAGATCTAAATAAAAATTACCAAAGAGGTAAAAATTACTACTTGGCAAGTGTCACTGATGAAGCATGAAATCATGGAGATAAGTGGCAATGTTGTAAGGAAGACCCTTAGCAATTTCATCACATTTTTAGCAAATAGTATGATACAATAGCTAATTTCTTAATTGGTAAGCGGCCTGCCAATTAAGAAATTTTATTGTCGCAAGTTAAAGTCAAATGAATAGACCAAAAGAGAGTAAAAAGGTCAACAATCCTACCCCATCTTCTGCATGTTTATTTTGCCAAAATTATATATATAACGCATATTCTATTGTTATATTATGGTTGTGGAGAAAATACATAGTTTTTAAAACCCTAATAATCGAAGATTATTTGAATAGAAGAAATATAGAACCACACCCCACGTACTCAACTTTTTATGATAATAAGTTATTTACTAATGTCTCGAGGCTAAACTGGATCTAAAGGATAGGATCCAGTATCTTGTAAAATAAAGAGGTAAACATAAGAGACAGTTGTTGTTGTTTGTAATTGGATATTCGAATACAGTATAAATTGTTCACTTTAGAGCTTCAACTTAAAGACGTTATGCGATAAGAGAGCGAGAGCTGAGGGCTGGCTTCTCGATCGAAAAGTGAGAGAGTTCACGTAAAAATATAGATCTAAAAAAGGTTTTGAACAAAAATATTTTTGTTGTTTTTTTGCCCGGGCTCGGCTCGAATTTGAAAAAAAAAAACTTTTGTTGTTTTTTTTTTATTGTTTTACCACTTTTTTTCATTGTTTTGTTATTATTTCGCTATTATATTGCTATTATATTGTTCTTAGTGTTTGGATATTGTATAACTCCTATTTTATTATTAATTTTGCTATTATTTTAGAGATATTTGCTTGCTAAGTTGCACTTATATTAGTGTTATTTAAGTATATATTTTTAAAAAAAATTTCTATTTATTGTGAAACATTTATTTTAATATTTTTAGTGTATTTGATATATTATATTTTTAAAAATTATTTTACTGAGCTGGACTCAGGTTTTAGTATTTTTATTTAGAACCAGATTGAACAAAATTTTAAACCCCTTTTGAGGTCAAACCGAACCTGAGCCTAATTTTTACTTGGCCCGATCCGAACCCGGCCTCCCATGAACAACTCTACGTGAGAGAGCTTTGATATTATTATTGAGGCCCGTGTTATGTTTAGTTAAATGTTCATAGAATTTGTGTCTCTTAAGCCGCTGATTTGTTTTTGGGTTTAAGGCTGTTTGGTATAACATGACTATTTGTTCGATGGAGCCAATCTATTTGCTTGCAACTACAGCTTTAAGTTATTACATTGTTAAATGGTCGTAAATGTTACAAGAAGACATGGATGTTGAATTGGGAAGAAAAGTGACATTAAAAACGAATATGATGAAACAATCACAAAATGTCCAACAAATTTGGAAACAGAGAAATTATGTCAAACTACACATAATATGAAACCCTCTAGAGAGACAAACAACTTGGGTTGTTTGAGTGTAAAGTAAGGATAAAAGAATTAAACCATCATAGAAGCAAGGTAATAATTCGTTTATGCAATTTCCGGGATCGAGATTTAAATGTCGGTATTTGTAGAGTTGAATAACGGGTGATGTTACAAAGCACCGACAAGAAAACGTGTTAGTTCTTCAACTTTGACAATTCATTTCATGGAAAGAGAATTTAACAAAGTCGATGTCATGAAATAAAGTCAATACCCTCTTTGCATTCCAGCTTAGTAACACGCAATGTCTGCACCCAAGAAGCTTCAACTTCCCTTTTTTATAGAGGTCTTCCCAGTTTCCATACTCACTCTCCCACTCTTGCTCTTTGCCTTGCAAATTATTTGTTTTTACAATTTCATCCAAAGAAAATAGCCTGTTTTCCGAAATCCAACAATGGGGTTGAATAAATTTGGGTGCTTCATCGCAGCCATGATATTCATGTACGCCATGCTCATATCCCAAGCCTTCAGCGCCAGGGTCCGACTCATGGACACGGAAGGTTTTCCCAAGGTTCCAGTCTCAGATAATGTTGTTGCTAGTCACCAAAATGTCCAAGTTTCGGCATTAGCAGGTGGTTACAAGTCCCCAGATTCTGACAAGAATGTCTTCAAAACACACTTGCGGCTACCGGGAAAACCGGGTCCCGAATATCGACCCTTGGTGCTAAATCTTCTACCCAAAGGAACTTTGCCACCGTCTGGCCCTAGCAAAAGGAAAAACAGCTTTAGCTAATTGGTTTTTCACAGTTTGATACACTAAATTCTTTGTATCAATTCTTTTGTTCTTTTAATTACATCAACGTATTCGAACAGGAAATTATGCAGCAAAATTGTGTCAATACTTTCTTTTAGTTAATAAGATTACATCCACTAGAATTCAATTTTGAAGGTAATTAACTTGAGCTTGATCAAATATCAATTTCTAACCTTGAGTTCGGCTAGAAATATAATCAAGTTATTCAAGCTCATTTATCACTTTTTATACTAAACTCGATTAAGTTTGAGTTTGAGTTCAAGCTCGGCTCAGTAATTACCAAAATCGAATTCAAATTTTTTTTAATTGAACTTGAATAGTTTGCGAGCACTAATATCTCATTTACAACCTTAAAGATAATTAAATAAAAAGCTTTTTTCCGTTTTTATTAGACATAACTTTTGAACTTCGAATGGTGGAATTAATTTTGAGATAAGTTAATCTAGATTGGTTTATCTTGGGTTTCAAAATTTTAATGTACAAAGTCATATTTTTTAGATTTTGCTATTTGAATTTTACACTTGAATTTTAACCTTTCCAATTACTAATACATTTTGATTATTTTAGATTCAGATATTTTTACAATCCAACCAAGAAGTGAATTGAATTAGAATTCAGATCCATCCAATTAGTATTTCGGGTTGAAATCATAATTGGCAGGTCCATTCATGTCCCAAATATATATTTATTTGGGCCATATTGTCTAAACGTGTATTGGTTGCTTAACCATTTAACTCAACAAAGAACTGTTTGGGACCTTAAATCTCCTCCGAATACTTGTTTCATCGAAGCCCAAATACATGTGAACACACCCCTACGTAACACATCAAAGTACGAAGAACATTATGGGTTTATTGCATAAAAAGGATAGCCCTCCCTGAATTTATACTTTGTCCTTCATCAAATATTAAACAACGTGACATTAACTACAAAAAATATGAAGCAGGACAAACAATGAGCAGGTCCCCACCCTAATTGATTAGAGAGGGTTTGGACACATTAACTCTTCCCCTAGACCATTGGTTATGTTTCACTAGCAACATATGCCCAGAGACCCGGCCACCAGGGGACCAGACCAGTTGACCAACCCTAAAACCTTGGGAACCGAGCTCCCTCAATCCTACATACACAGACATGACCCCTTGTTTTAGCCTTAACAAGGCTGTTGGTTGAACACATTAGTGTGACTGAGCTAACACCAAGAAACATGTAATAATAATAAATAAATAAATTGACAGCCATGGAAGAAGACAGGTGAATATTTGTCATCATAATGTGTGTGTGTGTATATAAATACGTACCCACCAAGAAATCTCTCACGATATGCGTTAAGACACAACGACATATCAGTAAAAGGAAGGTCATGTTGCAGTTCTTTCATTTAGCCCCTTTAAGGATGAACCAGAAGTGGGACAACGATAGGATAACCTTCTACCCACCACATAGTTGATAATATTTAACATAAAACCCAAGCCAATACCATAGTTTCTGCACTTTGATCCAATCCTTGTTTGTGTTTTGTTGTGACTCATGATTTTGTCCTAAACCAAAACCTAATAATGCTATACAAAGTTTTCAACCAGTACATTGAATTTATGCAAAAAAATTCAGCATAACCAAAAGCTCCTTTATGAATTATCAGTGGTTTTGTTGTTTTCAATTTGCCATTTCCTATTCTTTTTTTTGCAAAGAAAACAAAAGGATTCATAAAATTTAGACCCTATGGATGGGTATCTATAAGTGTTTGGATTACAAACAGAAAGCAAATGGGTAGAGCAGATAAAAGCTGAATATGGAGCTGCCCTACCCCCTTTTTTTCATATAGCTCTTTTTACTAGTTTACGTGTAAAAGAAAAACAAAATGATGTTTTGTGGGGTCGATCTAATTGCCGGCATGTGAGCCACGTCGATACAACATTTGGTAAAAAATCATATCAACCCAACTCAGTTTTTAATCTTTGGTACGAAACACATAGATGCTGGGGCCTGTACCGTACCAATATATTAAAAACTTCTTAGTTGGCTACATCTTTCAATCATATCCATTATACTTATACAACCAACCAAAATTTCTTCACAATATCTAAAATACATATATCAAATTTACCTTAATTAGATAAAATTATTTATGGTTTATACCAAACGATTTGATATGCAATTTTGAGTCTGCTTTACTTTTTAAAAATTGGAAGCCAGTATTCAATCATTATAGTTTATAAAAATTGAAAAGTTAATCTAATGGTTAATAAACATATGAACTTAAAATTGTCTGACTTTTATTAATTTTGTAGCATTTAATTTTTGCTATTATCTTGAATATATTATTGGATTGTTAATTTTGAAGTTTATGATTTAATAGTAAGGATTAATAATGGTATTGAATTGGATTAATAATAGTAAGGATTAATTTTGAAGTTTATGATTTAATAGTAAGGATTAATAATGGTATTGAATTGGATTAACTTTTAAATATTTATAAAATATGAGATCAAATTTTAATGAATGCTGAAATTCATAATTAAACTAAAATTGTTAAAACGGGAAATTCTTTAAATTATTTAAAAATGAAATTATGGTCATCATAATAGTTTCTATTTTTCATTTTTCTTTTTAAATTAAGCTAAACCTTGTAATTTACATTAATTGGCTAACATACTTTAGCCCAGCGCTTAATTAGTGAGCTATTATGCATTGTTTCAAGGGTGGCTGTTTCTAGGCAAACCTCTTAGCTATCTATGTATCCCTTGTTAGCATGTTAGTTACGTTAGTTAACGTTCTGTTTATGTTTCAGTTAGTCTGTTAGCCAGCTGTAACTAGGGTTTTACCTCCTTTAAATATACATGCTGCTGCTCCTGTACTCTTAACTTTTGATAATAAAATGAAGCTCTCTTCTTTACTATTTTAGTATAGAACTTCAACATGGTATCATTGTCCTGGGCTTCTTTTACGTTAGTTTTTTTTTTCATGGATACTTCTTTCAATCTTTCTACTGGTCAGTCTCCTTCACCTGCCATGGCGTCACTCTCGGTTGATGGGTCTGTTCATAGTCGTTTTCTTGCGACGAAGAAAATCAGTCTTCTTCTTGATGAAGATAACTACCTGTTATGGCGTCAACAAGTTTTATTGACAGTTAAAATGTACAAGCTTCAACGTTTTCTTGATCCTCAGACGGTTCCACCACCACAACAAATCGTTACTGATGCTGGTGAGTTACAAGAAAACCCTGCGTTCTCCAAGTATGAACAACAAGATAGTGCCCTAGCTTCTTGGCTTCTCTCCTCGGTGAGTTCCACCATTCTTCCTCATCTTATTGGCTTAGACACAAGTGTACAGATCTGGACTGCGCTGGTTAACCTGTATGGAAACAAAACCACTTCTCGGCTGATGTTTTATCGTCGAGCACTTCATTCTCAACGCAAAGCCGATTTAACCATGAAAGAATTCTTGATGAAAATCAAAGGCTTCTGTGATAATCTTGCTAGCTGTGGTGAGGTCATCAGCGATCGGGAGCATGTCACGGCTATTCTCAATGGTCTTTCCCCTGAATATGAATCCGTTATTACAGTTATAACTGCAAGTCATACGTCATATACAGTTCAAGGGGTCACAACGTTGTTGTTAGATACTGAAGCCCGTCAAATACAGGTCGGGTTAGAAATCTCTAGTTCGGCCAACATGGTTTCAACTCAACCTCCGCCTTCAGCCAAAAGTGATGTTGTTCCCCCACCATATCGTCCTCCTTCGACTGGTCGAGGTCGTGCACGAGGTCGCTCCTCCGGGCCTCGCTTTCAATGTCAACTATGTGGAAAGTCCGGTCACTTGGTTGATCGTTGTTACTTTCGATTTGATGCAACTTATAAAAGTGCAGGTTATAGACCTTCACCTGCACCACAAGCAAATGTTGGTATGTTTGCAAACCCTCTTTTCACTACTTCATGGCCCACAATGCCAATGACTGCTCCGTCCCTCAATGCTCCACCTGGTTGGTTCTGCCCGCCGTCACAAGCAACATCCTGGACCAACCCTTTTGGTTCTCCTCCTTCACATGTGCAATCTCCTGCAGCACCGTTCCTGCCTTCACAGAGCTATATCGCAACGCCTGACACAGTCGGAGACACTGCTTGGTATCCTGACTCGGGGGCAACTCATCACCTCACCAACTCAGCTGCATCTCTGGATGACAGTACTTTGTACAAAGGGCCAGGTAAAGTGTTTGTCGGTAATGGCTCTGCTCTACCTGTTGTTTGCACTGGTCAATCATCTCTCATTTCTCGTTCAAGACCGTTGTTCATGAAGTCTTTGCTATTAGTTCTTGGTATAACCAAAAATCTCCTATCTGTGTCCAAATTTACTCAAGACAATCGGGTGATGTTTGAGTTCTTCCCTAACCAGTGCCAGGTCCGAGATCTCCAAACCAAGGAGGTGCTTCTTCGTGGCTCTCTACACAATGGACTGTATAAACTTCACTTACCTACCTATAATCGATACACTCTGACTAATACCTCTCCAAACTGTTTCACTGCTTTGCTGAAGATACCTTTCAGTATATGGCACTCTCGTTTGGGTCATCCATGCAACAGTGTACTTACAAAAGCTCTTCAACGTTGTAATATACAATGTGATAATGATAAAAGCTTTATTCTATGTGGTGCATGTCGTCTAGGGAAAGAACACAAGCTTCCTATGTTTCGCTCGGTGACTGAATATAGCAAGCCACTTCAGTTGGTAGCCGCAGACGTCTGGGGACCAGCTCTAATCTCGTCGAATGGTTTTAGTTACTATGTAGCATTCACTGATGCGTGTACTAGATATACGTGGCTGTATTTCTTAAAACAAAAGTCTGAAGTTTACAATATTTTTCCTATGTTTCATAGATTGGCTGAAAGACTCCTTGGTTATAAACTGGTTGCATTACAAACTGATGGGGGAGGAGAATTCCAATCATTACGGCGGTATTTGAATCAACGTGGTATATTGCATCGTATTTCATGTCCCTATAACTCTGCACAGAATGGCATAGTTGAACGAAAACATCGTCAAATTGTTGAGGTTGGCCTCTCCATGCTAGCACAGGCATCAATGCCTCTGACTTACTGGAATGATGCTTTCAGCACTGCAGTTCACTTGATCAACAGATTTCCTTCATCTCCTTTAGGTAATATATCACCTCATGAAAAATTGTTTCACAAACCACCTGACTATAACCCGCTACGCATCTTTGGTTGTTTATGCTTTCCAAATCTCAGACCTTATAACAAACATAAGCTTCAGTTTAGGTCAACTCCATGCGTTTTCTTGGGATACTCCTCACAACATAAAGGATACAAATGCCAAGACAACAATGGTCGTACATACATCACGTCCCATGCTACTTTCCATGAGTCAGTTTTTCCTTTTCAGAATAAACAAAGCCTTAATAGCCGTACCACTACTACTCAAAAAAGTGCCAAATTACCTATTCTGATGTCGAATCAATCCACTCATCTCTCACCTATTCACATCACTACACGACACACCTCACCCTCACATGCACCTAATCCCACTTTGGTTGAAAGACACGTCCCCACCTCACATGCGCCTACCCACACTTTTGTTGAAAGACACGCCCCCACCCCACATATACCTACTCCCACTTGTGTTGACAGCCCACTACCACCTACCACTGACATTGTTTCACCCAATAACACCATGTCAAATAATGTTCTTCATTCTCCATCACCAAATAATTTTTCTCCTGCACGTTCAGCCATGTCCCTTTCCCCCCCAAACTTACCCGAAATGTCTTCAACTCTCATACCAATTCCCTCCAACAACCATCCTATGGTTACTCGTAGCAAAAATGGTGTCTTTAAACCAAAAGTCTACCTTAGTGGTAATGTCTGTTGTTCAAGTGACACGCCGGTTGATATTCATGGAGCTATGCTTGATAAGAAGTGGAGAGATGCTGTCTATAATGAACTACAAGCCCTGCTACACAACAAGACATGGAGTCTGTGCACTCTACCTGCTGGTCGAAAAGCTATTGACTGTAAGTGGTTATTTAAAGTTAAGAGGAAGGCTGATGGCACTGTTGATCGATACAAAGCCAGACTTGTGGCAAAGGGTTTTTCCCAACATGTAGGTGTTGACTTTCGTGAAACTTATAGTCCAGTTGTTCGAGCCTCCACCATTCGCACTGTTCTTGCTCTTGCTGTGATGAAAGGCTGGTCTCTTCGGCAGCTCGATGTGAACAATGCTTTTCTCAACGGCTCCTTGACAGAAGACATTTACATGGCTCAACCTCCTGGATTTGAAGTTCTAGGCGACACTGGACAGAGGTTGGTCTGTAAGCTCGAGAAAGCTCTTTATGGGTTGAGACAAGCTCCTCGTGCATGGTTTTATACGCTCAAACAGTTTCTGGTTGAGCATCTTGGTTTTCGAGTTTCAAAAGCTGACTCATCTCTCTTTATTCGAGGGTCCAGCACTAATACACTGATATTAATGGCCTATGTTGATGATATTGTTTTAACAGGAGACTCCAGCAAAGATATTGATGACGTCGTTGTTCAACTCAACCGAAAGTTTGCTCTCAAAGATATGGGCCCTCTCAGCTTCTTCTTAGGCATAGAGGTCATTCCTTCATCTAGTGGCTTGGTTCTAAGCCAAAAGAAGTACATCACAGACATACTTAGTACAACCGGAATGCTAGGAGCAGCGTCAACACCCACCCCTATGGTTGTCAGCCCCAAAATAACTGAGTCCAGTGGCGCCCCTCCTCTTTCCGATGCTCAGCTTTATCGGAGAGTCATCGGCATGTTGCAGTACACATGCATTACGCGTCTAGACCTGTCCTTCTCTGTCAACAAACTTAGTCAATATATGAATCAGCCTACTGAAGTACACTGGAAGGCAGTCAAACGTGTGCTTCGCTATCTTATTGGCACAATTGATCATGGACTGCATCTGTCACAGGGAGATTGCTCTATCGTTGCTTACTCGGATGCTGACTGAGCATCATCCGTAGAGGACCGTCGCTCGACAACAGGGTACGTAGTATACCTTGGCCAAAATCCCATCGCTTGGTGCTCCAAGAAACAAGCTGCTGTATCTAGATCGTCGACTGAAGCTGAATATCGCAGCCTAGCTAGTTGTGTTTCTGAACTTCTATGGATCAAACAACTTCTCCATGAAATCGGAATACCACTGTCTACAACACCAGTGGTCTGGTGTGACAATACTTCAACAGTTTCAATCGCTGCAAACCCTACTCACCATGCAAAAGTCAAGCATGTGGAAATTGATCATCATTTTGTCAGAGAGAAAGTTCTTGACGGTGTGCTACAGGTCAACTTTGTCCCGTCCTCAAAACAAATTGCTGATGTTCTTACCAAACCCATATCACCGAAACAGTTTGCATCGTTTCGACAAGCCCTACAAGTGCTACCTTCAACTACAGTCAAAGTTCAAACAGGAATGAAACCGGGAGAATGTTAGCATGTTAGTTACGTTAGTTAACGTTCTGTTTATGTTTCAGTTAGTCTGTTAGCCAACTGTAACTAGGGTTTTACCTCTTTTAAATACATGCTGCTGCTCCTGTACTCTTAACTTTTGATAATAAAATGAAGCTCTCTTCTTTACTATTTTAGTATAGAACTTCAACATCCCTACCTCCTTTATCACTGAATGGTCATTTAGGGGCCTTAGTTGGTGATCTGAGTTGTTTCCCTCTCGATGATGAAGTTTATCTCCCATCGTCTTACTGGCCAACCTCGACCCCTGTTATTTTGAGGTCATATCTAGTATTCAAAGTTTGCCTCGATTTGATACCACTCTCGCAGCCCACATTGAAACAGTGCTTTACCCCTAAATATTCAGTCAACTGCTATGCCTCAACGCATTTTAAGGAGAACCAGACCTGATTAGTGATTTTAATAAATACATCACAATAATACAACTCAAACAAATTAAAGTATGGGATTGAATATTTTATAAGGTGAGTGTTATTAGATTCCATCATATTTTTTTGGATTTTTCGAATAGTTTATGATGCTTTAATTCGAGTTTTCATTTTCTTATACTAATTTTAAATTTTAGGATTTAAATATTATTTGATAAAATTTAAAATTATTTTCATAAATATTTATAAAAAATAGTTTTTTTAAGTAAGTGAAAAATAATAATAAAACTCTTATATAATAATTTAAGTTATTTTCCCCTATTCTAAATATAAAATATTTGTTTTTAAATCATTAAAAAATAAAATTGGAATAACCACAATTATTTTTACTTATATTCGTTGAAAACCCTGAACTGGAATAAGATTTTGGTTCTTCAATGTTTGTTGTTCGGCAGCAAAAAAAGGCAGTGACCAACCTGGAAGCATTGTGTTATTTTATATATGCCATTGCCAACTTCATTTTTCTCCCTTTCTTAGACCCCACCCCTTTCTCCATTTTATTTCACTGTTCCCATATATCTTCTTCCCTTCACTCATCATTCCCCATATATCTCTAAATCCATTTTTAGAGATTTTTCTCTTTTTTTTTTTTTTTCTGAATACCATTAACTTTTTGACACGAAGAGAGCAAACTCTTTCATGGGAAATTACAAGTTTCGGTTATCAGACATGATACCCAATGTCTGGTTTTACAAGCTGAAAGACATGGCCAACAGCAACCGAACCAGAAACCATAGCAGCAACAGCAACAACAGGAAAAAACAAAACCCTGTATCACCCTCTTCGAAAACAAAGCAACCCCACCATTTTTATCCAAGAAAATCGTATTATTTCACAAGAGAACTTATCCCAGCAGATAATAGATTCTATGATTCTCCTACAAAAACCAAATCCATTGATCCCCATATTTTCCCGGACCCACCTAGAAAATCTTCCAAACAACAACGATCTAAGAAACTAAACACCAAGCTTGTTGTTGCTTCATCACTTTCACCTTCTTCTGACGATAGCTCTTTGAAACATGAATTCAGAGCTGATTGTATTCTCACAACTGAATCATTCGATAACATGGTTTCATGGTCCCATAATAAACTCCCTCCGATCATAACCAAGGCGGCTAAAGAACCAACCAAGTATCGGACAAGTTCAGTCTCCGTCAAGGTCGTCAAACAAGACAAGAAGAACAGTAGAGTGAACTCTCCTGGTGTAAGGCTTAGAGTGAATTCTCCAAGAATCGCAAGCAGAAGGATTCAAGCAGCTCACGGCCGGAAAAGTGTGTCGTCGAGTTCAAGCTCGAGTCTTTCCGGTAGCTGTGCGGTAGTGAAGTCATCGTGTGATCCACAAAGAGACTTTAGGGAATCGATGGTGGAAATGATTATGGAGAACAACATAAGGGCATCAAAGGACTTAGAAGATTTACTTGCTTGTTACCTTTCACTCAATTCTGATGAATACCATGATGTCATCATCAAGGTTTTTAAGCAAATCTGGTTTGATTTAAGTAATGTAAGGATGAAATAATTATACTTATGAAAAAAATATAGAGTTTTTTTTTTTATGGGTTCTTTTTTTGTAACTTTCTTGTCATTTACTCCTTGTTTTTTCAAGTAAATACCGCTAGTTCTTAATGTGCAGCTGGTAACTAAACAGAATCCATTGATGGCAAAGCTTTGTTTATTTTAGTGCTTGAATAATGTAGCTTTTTCTAATTTGTCCTGTAATCCATATGTTTTGCAGCAAAATCTTGGCAAAGCTTTTTCTTTGTTTTGAAAATGGGGAAAAAAAAAAACATTAAATATAGGTTGAGAGCTCATTAATGTGCTACCTCCTGCACTTCATGCACTGGCTGAAGGTCTCTTATGAGCAATTCCAATAATGACTATATTTATGTCCAAAATTTTCACTTTTTAAAAAAAATAAAAGCTTTAAAATAAATCAAAACAATTTAACAACAACAACTAAAGCTTTTAAACCCCAATTTAAGAGCCAAAGGAAAGGCTCTTCAATATGTTGTATACCAAAGGAAAGGTAGAGCCTTTGCGCGGCTTGTCCCTAATCTTTGATGCTCATTAAATAAGGTTTAAAGTGCAAGGTTTGTGAATGTAAATTTTTATTTTTGTCCCTTTAAAAAATTTGAATGTGGAATTAATGTAATGGTAAGATTACATAATGACCCTCCAAAATGATAAAATTTCATTTAAACTCCCTTTAAAAATTTTAATTTAATAAATTAATATAATAATAAAATTATACTTTAATCCTTTAAAAACATATTTGTTGTTTTTCCGCCCATCAACTCCTTGCCACTAGATTCATGAGGCATTGATTAGTTGATAAAAAATATGCTTCCCCCAACATTTAACAAACTAGATTAATAATCAAATTAATCAAATCTCGAGTTAATTATTAGTCCAATAATTAATTAAATAAAAATTCTATAAAAAAGTTGAATCATCAATTTTTTATCTCAATTTTTTATGTTTTTATCTATTTTAAATGACTCGTCAATTCAATTCTTATATTTAAACTAATATACCAATTGGATTCCAATTTAACCAATCCAACTGGTGGATGAAATCTGATTGGAATAAAGTTGATTTCCGGTCTCTCAAGTCATTGTGAGTTTTGCATAATGCCTAAAGAGAGCAAAAAGGACAGAGATGTCAGTTGAATGAGTAAATCAAGTACCAAACCAATTTGGGAATGATACGCAAAAAAGACATATCTTATATCTCTATTTGAATAATTACATGTAAAATTAGCAGTGTCGGAAGAAAAAAGAGAAATCTAACCCCAGATCCATTCCTTCAAAAAAAAATAAAATAAAATTGATGTTTGTCTTAATTATTATATTAAATATTTGATTATATGGCACGTTTTCAAATACTACATGAATAATTATTTTATGATGAATCATAATTATTTTTTGATGATTGTGTAAAAGGGTGACTAAATCGTACGATTCCTGACAATTTCTTCCTTCAACTTCATAATTTGTAAAGCTATAATGAATATATAAAATCTCCTTCTCCAGGCAAAATCACCAGCTTTCTCATATCCAGAGACAATAGTACATTATTAAAATATATTATTACATAAAAGAGCTGTGAAAATTCAAATTTTAACTTTAATAGCCTGGAAATTCAAACTTCTATACCAAAGCTCAAAAGCTTTCGTTGTTGGACGACGACATTGAGCTTTTCCTAAAGCCTTTTCTTTTTTTCTTTTAATCTCTAATATTTTTAAAAAATAAAGTTACTTCGATAATTACAAAAGCCAGAAAATGTACAATATTTTCACACATAAAAAGGTAACATTGACCGACATTATTTGGAAGCATGATTAAAACCATCGTGATAAAAGGTTGAAATTGACTTTAACGAATTAAATTGTGATTATTATTGTTAAAATAAAATATCGATAATGACGATAGAATGATTTAAAGTAATAAGAAAAATATAGAAGTTAGGTGAAAATTCTTTCGCCCCCAGATATTTCTTTATTTTTGTCATTATCTTTATTTTTTCAAAAAGTGATAAGATTTGAGTCACATAAATTATTAAAAATTTAAGATATAGGATTCAAACGCTAAACTTAATATTTTAAAAGTAACAGTCTTTCACCGTTGTTTTGTTTTCCGTTCCTTTTTTATTCTCTTTTTAGTTATTATTATAATCTTTTGAAAAGAAAGGTGGGATTTGAGATGCTGTTTCTTTCTGGGACAAAGGGATTGAAACTTGGTTTTACTTTTACCTACCCTACCAATGGGAAAAACTTACAATATTTTCCAATTATTAATCAAAAGTAAAATTTTCTTCAAACTATTATTTATTTTTATCTCAAAACATAAATATAAGAGTAATGCGTTGATCATAAACATTATTTTTTCCCCGAAAAGAAACTGAGTGAAATTAAATGAATGGGCATGAATGTGACAGCGAGCCGCAAGGAGAGACTCAGTCAAAGAAAATTTTAAATTTTAGACAAAAAAAATATATTAAAATTTAGATTTGATATTCTTATTAAATATTAATATTATTATGAGATATATATGCATGAAAATGAGGAAAAGGATAAAAGAGCAGAGGAGACGAGTCGACCAACACTAGCCCGTAGATTCTGGCTGCATCCCAACAAGATTCTTTCTTCTTCTTTTTTTTCACTTTATTTCTACATAAATTAAAAATTATATGTAGTTTTATATAAATTGGCAAATTGAAAGGGTACCCTACAAAGTTTGAAGGTTAGGGTAAGGTCCAAGGGTTCCCAATTAATTAATATAATTATATTCTTAAATAATGCCCCAACCAACCCCTCTCTATGACTAAGTTTTGTAACAATTACTTCTGTTTTATGTTTTTCCTTTTACTTGCTTGCTTTTCTCATGGTAGGGTTTTGGATGGAGTTAAAATAAGACATTAATTTCAGGGATTAGAGAAGCATAATGAATTTATTGGGGTCAAATTATAATTTTATAACCATATTAATTTATGGTTTGACAAAATTTAAAGGACCTCTATAACAAATTTACCCCTGTTAAGAGGGCTAAGTGATTCTACTTTAAATGTATTTTACATAATCTAATACGAATTAATCAACTTTAGTTCTCAAGTTAACTAAATTCAAATCTTAAAATCATTGTTGTTGGAAGTGTTTTATTCGAATTCCGCACTCAATCTAAATTGAACTAGTTTTAGAGGAGGACATATGTAATTATATTAGGGAAAAAAATAAAGGAAATTTTTTTATTTTTTATTATTGAATATATTTATTTATAGGTAGTTTTGCATGTGGGTGAGGTAAGATTAGAGTGGACAGTTGAAAGTATGTCCAAAAACCACTTTGTTTTACTTGTTGTTTTTTTTTGTTTATTTCCCAAAGATGAAGCCATTAGACCCACGTCTCCTTTTTAATGGACTTTTGTATATATCCATCTTTGGAATTTGCTTTCTTTACTCACCATTTGAACCCATTACTATCTTCACATTATGGATAACATGCTATGTAATTTTAAATAAATCAAGTTATTTATTAGTTTTTAAAATCTAACTAACCACAATTCGTATTTGTTTTTTTTTTTTTGAAAAAACCACTATTATTAATAGTAATCATGAATATTAATATAAAGATATGATACATATATAATGCAAACGATAAATAAATTACTACAAATTAATGTACAAATGTCATGTTCGTAAAATAATTTAAAAAAAAAAAGACAAACTTATAGTAACTACAACACTGGAATAATTCAGAAACAAACCAGAGATGCATCAACTTAATCAAATCGTTGAAATTTGCATTCTAACCTCACAATCATCAAATCAACTTGACGATAAACATCGATCAACCAAGAAAAAGCTGCGAAAACCCCCCTTAAGAGGCCCACTGTATCAAGGATGCACAAAAGACCAAGCCTTAGATGACCTACGATCTATCATGATAAAGTCCTTTGAAAACAATTTCTAATAGATTTGGTGACACCTTTATAGTGACAAATCTCACATACATGCTAGAACATGACTAAAAAGTACAAATAAAATCACATCTACTTTCAAAGAAAACAAAGTGGATAAAAAAAAACTATAAAAAATGTGAAAAAAAAAATAAAACCACAACAATGTAAACTGAAATTAAAAACAAAACAAAAATATGAAAAATAATGTTGAAGAAATGGTGACCAGCAACCAACCCAAAAATCGACAACACTGTTGACAAACCAAAGATTTAGTTTAGAAAAATGGAACGACTAAGATTTTTCTATGAGAAGATCTGAAAAAGTTTTTGGTGATAACCTTTTAAAGAGATTGAATAAGGACACTTAATAATGCTTATAAAATTTTTAATTCCATATCTATATTATTATTTAAGCTCTTAATTAAATTATTGCAACGAATCAAGTGGGTGTTAACTTGGTTAGAAATATTACAAAAATGTCATTTATATTTAAAATAAATTATATTATTTGAGGGTGTTTTAGTATTTTTATTAAAAATAATATGTATATGAAGAAATTTGAATCCACGACATTGATAAAACATTAAATTTACCATTCAATTAAAATTTTATTTTATTATAATATTTACATTTTAATTATATTATAAATAATTTATTAAATCTATTATTTACAATATAATAATAATGCACGTATTGTATCAATCCTTAAGTAGTAAATAGCATGGTTTAAATATAGACAAATTTATAAGGATATGTGAAAACATTATGATAGTGAAAATTTTGAGTATTTTGAGAAAGTCCTTTTTATGTTAAAAGATTCTGAAGATTGGACATTGTGAAACTTATAAAACTTTTAAAAGTGTAGGATTAGAAAGAGATTATAAATTATAAATTATTATGAGAAATGGATTTAGACAATGAAGTGCACGAGTGGGGGGACACAAAAATCATGCGGGAATCTTAGATCATATAATAATATGATACTATTGGTACAGTCACAGCGCACGAGTGAGAGTTGGTATTTGCTCACTATCATCTCATATGATTTCATATATATATCATGTGATCATCATGTACCCCGTCTCTGATGCCTCACGTCACATTTTAATCAAAATATTAATAGAGAAAAATAAATAAAATTACCAGGTTAAATTAAATTTGAATAAGTTTATTTTACAGTTTATGTCTAGAGTTAGATAATGATTGTTCTTTTCAATAATAGTAACTCTAAGATTTGAATATATATTCTTTTTTGGAGAATATAATTTATCTCATTATTACATTTAACATTTATTGATATGAAAAGTTGATTTATTATAATGCTCACGCTAAATGTCATAATTTGAATCTCATTCGATTCATGAATATTTCTAATACCTTTGTACTATTACTTCTGCCAATGCATACCATTAAACTTCAATTCTTAAAACATATTTTTTTTTTGTTAACTCACTAATATATTTAATATTTAATTTAACATTACCAACTAATCCAAACGTTGAGATACACCCAAACTCATAAATATGAAAAAGAAAATCTAATCAAAATTGTTGATTGAAACTTAATTAAAATAATTGTGGCCGATTTGCACTCAATTTATGAGACTTTCTCTTGGGGTTGGCTGGCCCCAAAAGATAAGGGGCCCAATTGACCCCAGTACTTCAAACCCTGTCTGTAGTTGCATGGATTGAGGCATTGGAATTGGGGGATTAACCCTTTTTTTCAGATTTTCCCACCACCACCACCTTGATTGAATATTTGGCCCTCTGTAGAGGCAAAAGTACACATTATATATGATTCATCTAATAAGGGATGAAGTAAACCTAATGCAGAGGAAAAGGCAGTCACATATGCATGCAAAACCAAATAATTTGAATAATTGACAAAACATTTTAGTTTAAGCTTAAAAGTATAACAAATGCCCTGACCCAATTGCTTGGACATCCTTATCCGCAGTTGTGGTTGTTGTCTTCTCGTTTAAGGACACAGCATATATCAGTCATTGACCACTGCAAGCTATCAAATCCATTTTTACATCATCAAGCTTATGTTGTATGTATCAAGTTTGAATTCAAAAAATATTTTAGGAGGCTAAAATTAAATTATAATTTTTACTATAGTAAAAGTATGATTTTATTATTTTAATAATTTATATTTTTATAATTTTAGAGGATTAAATCAAATGTTTATTATGTTTAGGGGAGGGTAATGTGTAATTTTATATTTACTAATTTAAAATGTTAAAAATTTTAAAAATCTAAACTAAAATTTTTTTTATTTTATGGAGGATTGGGCCCCTGTCAGCCCCTTAGCTACACCCCTAATATGTATGTAACTTTATGGGATTCAAAATAGCAACTATTAACTTAAGGTATAACCTTTTTTTTAAATACAAAACCATTAGGAAATTTTACTTTTAAGGATGAATTCAGATAACTTTTTTGTGTTATATAGTATATGCAACGAATAAGTTTTATGTTATTAGGATTTTTTTTCTTATTTTTAGTTGTGTCATGCGCGCGCACATATATATATATATATATATATATATATGAGATTATGAATATTAAAAAAAAATAATGAATATTAAAAAAAATAAAATATGTAAAAAAGTCGATGTTAGATAAATATCTATATTCGACGCTTATATACCCAAATTCAAGTAACAAAGGAGCCGACTTAAATGAATATACTTATAAATATTGGATAAATGATGAATATCTAACTAAACTAATCAACAAACACACCAATAAATCATTATGAAAACAAGAAAAAAATAAAATATTAGATGTAGGTTGCCACATATATTACAATGAAATAATTTATTCAATTATTTATGGTCAAGTTCTAAAATTTTCTTTAATAATGATAAACACGGATATTTTTTAAATAAATAAATGATTAATTACAAAACATGTCTCATTTTTATGAGAAAAAATAAACCCTAATCATATAATTAAAAAATAAAGTAAGCAACAGTAACATATATCTATAGTTAATACTTAATTCAAATTAGTTGGAGCGAGTTTGGGCAAAAGGGATATACTACAATGGATGTCACAAAAAAGCACCCCCATCAATTACCTTATCGTTACATTCGCTTCCTAAAACGCATCAATATCGATACACACTAAGATTAGAATAAAAATAATATGCCTGTTAATACGATACTAACTTAGTTTTATCAATAAACTTCATCTACAATGATAGTCAAAGGCTTAATTATTGACTTCAGTCAATCGGTATGATAAGTTAGTTGACCAATTTTATCCTTTTTAAAGTTACATTTGGGCTAATTTTTATGTTTTGGGTTTGAAATTTTGGGCTAATGAGAGCTTGGGTAATAATGGATATATAATTTGGATTTGTATTAAAGATAATATATTTATATTGGACCTATTTTTTTTTAAATGTATTAACTTTATTAGGATTATATAAAATTTAGCTAATTTAATTTTAAATTTTAAAAGCAGTTAATTCAATTTTAAATTTTAAAATTCAAAATTGATTGATTTAACATATTTTTTTCAATATTCTCTTGGTCTACTAGTAAGATAAGAGTATTTATTTTGTGGTATGATAGTTTGAGTTTAATCCTTAATAATTTCATCCTTACCTCCACTTATAAAGAAAACATATTTTAAATGATTTCTCTAACTGACTCAAACTAACATAGGCAGCACTAAGGGGCTGGTAGAGGCCAAGCCTTCTCTAAAATGGGGAATTTAACTTTTGGCATTTTATATTTATAAAATTTTTAATATATGGTAAAATTATACTCTAACCTTTAAAATGTTAAAATTTTTATTTAATCATTTAAAAATTATAAAATATAATTTTTTATAAAAATAAAAAAAGTCACATGTAAAATATATAATTTAATTTTAATGTTAAGAATGTTTTAATTTTATCATACAAAATTGAAAATTGAATTAACAGAATTGATTTGAATAAATTATCTCTAATCGATCTATTATTCCGATTTTAACCGACTCTTACTTACCCATAAACAGTGGTGCACCATTAATTATTGTGGCCTCCCTACAATTGTACAAGTTGGTGGTGTGATCTCAGGCAAGTATCCACACCTAGTAACCATATCCAATCGAAATTTGAACGTCAACATCAATAATCATTTTCATATCTCCATACTAAAAGGGTTTATGGGTCTGATTTTTCTTTTTTAATTTGTAGCTGGTTTCACCATTAAAAAATATTGAGAAAATATTTTGATTAATAATTATTATTAAACCGTGACTCGTACGGCATAGGTCTACATTAAACTAAGACATTTTCTATAAATAAATAAAAATGAACATGTACGTAGGTTATATGAATTTAAACACAATGAAACAGAGAAGAAATCCCAACGACCAAGTAAAGTGGTGGAGGGGAGGGGGTGGGGTAATCATGTGAAGACCATTTAACCTAACATATTATCACCCTGTTTTAGATTTAATAATTAGATTAATTTAATTTTTTGAAGTCATTAGTTTTTATTATCTTCAAATAGCGTGATCGAAAAGAAATTCCATTCTCCAAATTAAAATTAATATGTGTTAACCTCGTAAGTGTCAAAAGATCTAATCATGTCGTCTACAAAAAGTGTATCATTTTCTCATTTACATACAAGGTTTCTCATATATCAAATATTGGAGATAAGATCAGATAAATTAAATTAAAAATAATTAAAGTTAAAGAATTAGCCAATGAGGACAGCATTGCCCTAGTTTCGTAAGACAGGGAACACAAAGAATAAAGAAATAGCAAGCAGGCAGGCAACGATGGAGGGTTGGGAGGAACAGCATAGTTATTGAGTTATTCGCCTGAGAGCATATGCTGAAAAACTGGTTGGTCCGATATGGAATCTTTCGTACAACATGAGGGACGCCTCTAAGCTTTGAACTGAAATTATATGTAAACATGGGGACGAGGGGGGACTGTTGCAGGGTTTTTTGAAAATTGCACGCCTGTTTGCCTAAAGTTAGGCCATCTTCCATTCCTTTTTTCTTTATCTTTCCTTTTTTTTTTTTTTAATATATAAATCAAAACAGCCCCATCGTCTATGTACTTGATAGGGAAAAACAAATATATAAAAATAATGGGTTAATTACACTAATCATCATTGAGCTATAGTTCAAAAATTCATTCTAATTCAATCCTCAGAAAGTTGCCATCCTTATGTTAGTCTAGCTGTTAGCTCAGATTTAATATGGAGCATATCAAATTTTAAATACATGTCTATATGTTCCTTAGATATTTTGAATATCTCGACGTGTAAAGAAATAAGAATTGGTGTGCATAGACAAGTAGCAACGTAGATTTGACATTTTTATTTCCTTCTTTATCAAAAATAACTCTCATAAATTTCAATGATGATGTTATTTTAGCACATCACGTCTACGCTATCCGTGTATATGAGAGGTATAAAGATGTGTAAATTTTGGTTCATGTGTTTTAAATATGCTCTTTATCAAATTTAAGTTGACATTTAACTCTATGTTGATAGATATAGCTTAATAGAAAGACTTGACTGATACAATAATCTTACCATAAAATTTTTTTTACCTTCGTTGTATGGTTCATGAAGATTAATCTTTTCAATATTCATAATTACCCATTTTAATAATGTTATCTCTACACACTCAACATTTATTAATTTAAACTGAAAAAAGTAAGATATCAACACAAATTGCTTGTTCAAAAACTCTCCAGCTTTGTATAATCGGGTGATAAAATATTTAGACTCCCCTATCAAAATTCAATGCAAGGGTAGCATAAATGAAATAAAATAGGGGGAAAGGTTCATGAATGATTATCACTGTCTCGAGTTCATAGGAATATGCGAAGTTTGATGCCGAAAGGTGCCAAGATTTTTATTGGAGGGGAAAAAGAGAAACAAACATTGAAAAACAATAAGGCGGGCTGCGGGTATGGGCAATGAAAATGGCTTTGTTTTATTATGTTTGTATCATAAATTATAACCGCCGTTGGCTTTCTTTGTGGTTTTGATCACTTCTTATTGGCTAATTCGTGAAAGCAATCAACATATAATAAACCTAAAGCCGTCTCTTTCAAGTTTGAAGACCATCCAACAATGTTTTATGTTTTTCTTATTTAAGCTTTGGAAGTTAGGAAAGAGTGTAGGGGAAAGGGGAACATGGGCATTATCACCCATCATTCTGTTTGTTAAACCCACAAATAATTGAAGCTTGGAACAACCAATCAAATCACAAAACATATCACATTAACACTTTTTTTTTAGTACTATATATGCTTTCAGCAAATGAACTCTTAAATTAATAGTATAGTTGAAGTTTTAATAATTTAAATATTTCAAGTTCAAATTGCATTTTGTATGAACTACATGAATTGATCTAAATCCTAATTGTCTATGTTAAATTGGGAGTAATATGCTTTATAAATACTAGTAGTGTTCAACTTTTACAATTAAAAAGTTGAGAAGAAATATGATCCTTAGGGGATTTTTATGTGAGAACAGTTTCTAGTTTTATCTGTGCAACAATAACATGTTGTTATAAGGATGATTTGTAGCTTTTTATTCATGCAAAAGTTACGAGTTTATTGAAATATTTTATTGTTTTAGGATCATGGACGTAGGCAAGAGAGGTCGAAGCAAGCTAAATATTGTCTTTTTATTAGTAAGGTTAAAGTATATCTCATGTTATTTATGTTCCTAACCACAAATTATTTAAAATTGGTATTAGAACTTTTTGTTCAAGGAAAAAGTTGGTATCCAGAAGAATGGAAGAGTGAATCCATTAAAGTTATCACATTATGTATCATGCAAATTTTTTTGTGCAACAAAGACTTGGTGTTACTTTGGGTGAAATAAAGCTTACGAGGATTGATGACGTCACGAACTAACTAAAATACGACAAAGACAAGCGCACCTATCGAATGGTAGTATAGCTACGGTGAGTCGGGAATATCATATCCATGAGAACTAAAAGTACTAGTAGTTACTATCTTTTTATTATCTAGTCGAATAAATTGAAGGGATTTATTTTAACCTAATCTTAACTAACCTAATTACCAAAACGAAACAGAGAATAAAATAGGAATATATTTGAAGAAAACCGATGAGAGAGGCAATACCAAGGAAAGAATCTGCCTAGACTTCACTTATTATTCTAAATCTGAATTAAACGATTTATTCACTTGTCTTGATCCGTAGAAATCCCTAAATTATGTTAATATATCTTTCGAGACTAATAACAACTGACTCTAGGTTGATTATTTGAAATTTCTTTCTAATTAAAACCCCTATCGTTGCATTAATTCGATCTATGGATTCCCCTATTAGATTTGACTCTAATCCGGCAGATTTATGTCGTCTTATTTCTAGGATTGCAATCAACTCCGCTCAATTATGCTAGATCTACTCTTAAGCAGGGACTTTTGGTCCACTGATTAAGCACATCAAACTTGGATTAATATCCTGAAAATATTAAGGCAAGGATTAAGAACACATAATTAAGAATAAGAACAAGTATTTATCATGTAATTCAGATAATTACATAATAAGATTCATCATAGGTTTCATTCTCCCTAGGTATTTTAAGGAATTTAGTTCATACTTTTGGGAGAAAACATCTCAAAATTAGGAAAACAACAAAACATAAAAAAACCCAAAAACTTCGAGAGAAATTGAATGGAGATCTTTAGTCTTGAAGGAGATCCTGCTTCTGAGTTGAATCCGTTGGCGTTCTTCGAGTCTTTTCTTTGTTCAGCTCTGTCTCCCCCCTTAGGTCCTCTTCTAGTGTGTATTTATAGACTTTAGAATGCTCAGAAACCCTAAAAATTGGCTTTTTTTGCGTGTTTAGGAAACAGGGAGCGATATCGACACGGGCTGCCACATGAGTGTGTGGCCAGCCTGTGTGGCTCACACGGGCGTGTGCTCAGTCTGTGTGGGAATGGTCTTGGCCGTATGGATCCTTAAATCAGCCCGTTTTGTCCATTTTTGGTCCATTTTCCACTCCTTTTGTTCCCCTATGCTCACCTAAGTATAGAAACATGAAATTAAAGGATTAGGAACATCAAATTCACTAAATTATATAATAAATCATCCAAAAACATGCTAAGCATCGGATTAAAATGTGTTACTTTTATGGTTTATCAAGGATTAAAGAAAGCAAGTAACAAACTATGGAAAGGAAAAATGCAAGCACAATTAGATCATTAGTAAAATTGTTGTTAATTAACAAAAATATCATCAAGCCAAATTATGTAGCTATTGTTCTACGAAATTATCATATGACACATATTTGAATCATGCTAGTAAGAATGAGCATCACACTAGCTATGGAAAACTATAAAAAAAAAGTGGTTTGAGACTTAGCACAATGTTATCATGAGTCCATGTTTGGTTTCTAGGGGATTTATTATGCAAGAGATAATATGTTGCAAGGCAGTGTTAATTGCAGGTAGAGATTTCAATTTTGATAATCAATTCACTGAAAATTTGATAGAAGAAAAGTGATGTTGTTAATGATGCCAACTACAATTGGATATCTCAATCGATCTAATGGTGTTGCAATGAATTTCTTGGATCTAGGTGTGTATTGATGATGTTGATGATTAAAGGCCAATATTAGGATAAAATTTGGGCCAAGGTGGGGATTGTTAGATATTGATCAAAATGTTAGTTGTCAAATGTTAAATTAAGATTTTAGTGTAATTCTATTGGGTGGAGATTACTTGATTGTTAAGATTACTTAAAGAAGTAGATATTCTTAATGGGTAGGAAATCTTGTAGAATAAGATTTATTGGTGATCAAACTAATAGGCCCTGTAAATTGAAAGTAGGATTTAGCTTTTGAAATTAATAAGTTAAGAAGAGATGTATCTATAGGGTATTTTTATGTAAAGCTGGTTTGTACCTTACACGTCATTCTGAGGATAGTAGGCCAAATCAAATCATAATGCTATTGATTTTTCAATTATCTTGGAAGAAACTATCATGCATCACCATATCTCAACTCATCAAAAGTAAGAATAAGTATGGAGGAAAAAGAAGAGCTCACCCGCTGAAAATGCTAAAAAGTTAGTTTTTTATTATTGTGGTAAGATTCGTCATATTAGACCTTACTGTTACAAGCTCCTTAATGATTTGAGGATAGAGAAAAATACAAATATTTCATACGCTTTCTCACAAGACAAACAATTAGTAGATCTTACAAGAAAGAGTGGGTGAGAAGAGTTCAATTTCAAGTTAGTTATAAAGATTAATGAAAAATTAATTCTCAAGTTAAACATGAAGCTAAGCTTGTAGATCAGATTGAAGATATATGGATTGTTATATATGCTTCATCAAAGCCTTGTATGAATAAATAAGTGCACAGATTTGTGAAGACCATAAAGTTGGAAAAGTTGTACTTGTTTCACTAGTTACAATGCTTGTTGATATTTGAATTATTTGATTTCATATTCAGTCCTTGATATGATATTGGTTAGGAGTTAGCCTAATGTTTGTTGTTCTCTTTGCCTAATGTTTGTTGTTCTCTTTGATGGAGTAGTTTTGGTGAACTTCTTTTAGCACTATGACAGGGTAGAAGTTTTGATATGATGAAATAGATGTAAAGTTTGTTATTGAATTAGATGTTACCATATCAGAAGCCACATAGAATATGCATACTATATTGAAGGTGAAAACCCTTTCGTATATTAAGGTTGAGCTTGCACCAGTTTCATTGTTGAATAAAAGGAAAGGCTTGGTTGTTCGTTTCATCTCTAGTTTTTTTTTTTAATTCATCTTTCGATTATTGTTAGAATGAAGGAGAAAAGAACATTTGAATTCGATTAGAGGAATTTAGCTTCTGAAAACTATTACTCAATGGGATTATTGTTGTTTCTTTTTGTTGGCGCTTTTGACTTTAGATATTTCAAATATTTGCTACATTTTCTTACTTGAATAATATTGTTGAGTTGATGCATATGTGGTTATAAATGTTTCTTTGTTGCATATTTTTTTGTCTCGGGATTTTGTATTAAATGCCAAAAGAGGAAATTGTTGGTGCACAACCTGCAATGTACCACACCTAAAGGCAAATTGTGATTATGACGATCAGTGATAATATGTAGAGCTTTATTATTCACCTTTGATATTATGTTTTGCCCAAGGTTCTAATAAAGTAATGCTCATAGGTACTACTTGATAATACTAGAGCCAAATTGCATTAAATTAAAGTTTAGGAATTATATTCCAAATTAAGTGTAATAGATGGAAAAAAAACTATATTAATATGAGTACGAAAAAAATCTATAATATAAACTTTTTAGAATTTAGATAAATGTGTATCAAGTAACAAACTGATGAGCGATGTTGATCAAATTTTAAGGTGTTACGTACCAACTATTCACTTTTATTTGGTTTAGATCATTGAAAATAAATCTAATTATTTTTAAAATTAAACTAATGACAATGAAAACTTTCAAATTACTCGAGTAGACTTCATCTAATACAATTGTTAGAATTAAGTGACCCAAATTCTTAGTTAAATAAAATATAATGGTAAAATAAAATAAAAGAAGAATCCTTATAGAATTACACTTCTTTTATTTTATTTTGAATAAGGTTTTTAAACCTTATTAAACTCCATCTATTTGATATTGATTAAAATAAGGAGTTTCAATCTTACTACACTCCTATTAGAATATGGCTTTATAAGCTTATAAATAGACATGGTCTATTCCTCTTGTAATTGATTCGAATTCGACATAGTAAACTTTCTTCTCCTCTGCCCGTAGTTTTTCCCGAAAGGGTTTCCACGTAAAATCTGTGTGTTCTTTATTTCTATTTTTTTGCGATATATTGTCATTACCGACGTTATATTTTTTTCAAATTGGTATCCGAGCTTCCGGGTTTTTTTTTCATCTCGATCACGGTAATGGCGTCTTTAAAGTATGAAATTTCGCTATTGGATCGCAACACCAGATTTGCGTTGTGGCAGATAAATATGCAGGCAGTTCTTGCACAGATGGATTTAGAGGAAGTCCTGCTAGGGGTAGAGAAGATACCTTCGACATTGACGGAGGAAGATAAGAAGCGCAAGGATCGAAAGGCATTAACACAGTTACATCTGCATTTATCTAACGAAATTTTGCAGGATGTGATGAAGGAGAAGACTGCCGCAGCATTATGGAAGAGGCTAGAACAAATATGTATGTCGAAAACTCTAACCAGCAAGTTGCATATGAAGCAACGACTTTATGCTCATCGTTTGGAGGAAGGTGCGTCTGTGCACGAACACTTAATAGTGTTTAAAGAAATTCTCTCAAACTTGGAGGCCATGGAGGTTCAGTATGATAAGGAAGACCTAGGGTTGATTCTACATTATTCGTTGCCCCCGTCTTATTCAACCTTTAGAGACACGATTTTATATAGCCGCGAGTCTCTCACAGTTGATGAGGTTTATGATTCTTTGACCTCGTATGATAAGATGAAGCATCTTGTGGTTAAACCCGACTCCCAGTGAGAAGGTCTTATTATTCGTGGGAGACAAGATCGGAATGCTGATGATGATCGTGGAAGGACACAGGAAAGGAATCCTCGTGGTAAATCTAAGGGTAGATCAAAGTCTTCAAACAGAGGTAAAACTTGTAACTTCTGCAAGAAGAAAGGGCACATTATTAAATCTGAGTGCTATAAGCTACAGAACAAGATTAAAAGGGAGGCTGCGAATCAAAAGGGAAAACAACCAGAAAATTCTGGTGAAGCTGATATTGTAGAAGACTACAGTGATGGTGAACTTCTAGTCGCTTCTGTCAACAATTCTAAAGAGAGCGAGGAGTGGATACTTAATTTAGGCTGCACCTTCCACATGAGTCCTAATCGGGATTGGTTTACAAATTACGAAACGATGTCTGAAGGTGTTGTTTTGATGGGAAATAATGCTTCGTGTAAAATCGCAGGTGTTGGAACAATTAAAGTTAAAATGTTTGATAGAGTTGTCAGAACACTTAGTGACGTACGGCATGTTCCAGAATTGAAGAGAAATTTAATTTCGTTGAGTATTCTTGATTCAAAAGGGTACAAATACACAGCTGAAAGTGGGATGTTGAAGATTTCCAAAGGTTCCCTCATTGTGATGAAAGGGCAGAGAAAGAATGCCAAGTTATATGTTTTGCAGGGTTCTACTGTTATTGGTGATGCAGCTGTCGCTTCCTCTTTTTTGTCAGATGATGATATTACTAAACTTTGGTATATGCGCCTAGGGCATATGAGTGAGAATGGCATGGCAGAATTGAGCAAAAGAGGACTTCTTGATGGGCAAGGAATTTGCAAACTGAAGTTCTGTGAGCACTGTATTTTTGGGAAGCAAAAGAGAGTTCGATTCACCAGAGGAATCCATAACACGAAGGGAACATTGAAGTATATTCATTCTGATCTGTGGAGGCCATCAAGAGTGCCTTCGAGAGGTGGAGCTAATTATATGCTAACTTTTATTGATGATTTTTCCAGAAAAGTTTGGGCATTCTTCCTGAAGCAGAAAAGCGATGTGTTTTCCACATTTAAGTCTTGGAAAACTATGATTGAAAAACATACGGGAAAACAAATAAAATACCTCCGCACAGACAATGGCTTAGAGTTTTGTTCTGATGAGTTTAATAAACTGTGTAAGTCAGAAGGAATCGTGAGACACTTGACAGTTCGTCATACTCCACAACAAAACAGCGTTGCAGAACGAATGAACAGAATGATTATGGAGAAGGTTCGATGCATGTTGTCAAATGCCAACTTACCAAAGTCGTTTTGGGCCGAAGCAGCCTCTACTGCATATTTTTTGATCAACTGATCTCCATCCGTTGCCATTGAGAAAAAGACTCCACAAGAGGTATGGTCTGGTAATCCTGCTAATTATTCTGATTTAAAGATCTTTGGGTGTCCTGCGTATGCTCATGTTAATAATGGAAAATTGGAACCAAGATCCATTAAATGTGTTTTTCTTGGTTATAAAGCTGGTGTAAAAGGGTATAAGTTATGGTGCCCTGAAAATAGAAAAGTTGTGATTAGCAGAGATGTTGTTTTTGATGAAACTGCTATGCTACCTAACTTATCTCTTAAAGACTCTTCCAATAAAGAAAATCAAAAGCAGGTGGAGCATCAGATTAATACAGAGTCAACTCCTCAAGCCAGTACAAAAATTGAGAATAGAGTTGCTTCTTCACCACAATACTCTATCGCCAAAAATAGAACTAGAAGAGAAATTAAACCTCCAAAGAAGTATGCTGAGGCTGACCTAGTTGCTTATGTTTTAAATGTGGCTGAAGATATAGATGCAAACCAAGAGCCGTCAAATTATTCTGAGGCGGTTAGCTGTAAAGACTCAGAAAAGTGGATGTTTGCTATGCAAGAGGAAATAGAATCACTCCACAAAAACAAAACATGGGATCTTGTGAAACTTCCTAAAGTTAAAAAGGTTGTTCACTGTAAATGGGTGTTTAACAAGAAAGAAGGGACTCTAAGAGTTGAAGAACCCAGATATAAAGCAAGGCTTGTTGCAAAGGGTTACAGTCAAATTCCAGGAGTGGACTTTACAGATGTGTTCTCCCCAGTTGTGAAGCATAGTTCGATTCGAGCTTTGCTTGGTATTGTGGCCATGCAAGATTTGGAGCTTGAGCAGTTAGATGTAAAAACTGCTTTTTTGCATGGAGAGCTTGAGGAAGATATTTACATGTAACAACCAGAGGGTTTTACAGTCTCAGAAAAATAGGACTATGTTTGCTTGCTGAAAAAGTCTCTTTACGGTTTGAAACAGTCACCAAGACAGTGGTACAAGAGGTTTGATTCCTTTATGACTTCTCATGATTTTAAAAGAAGTAGTTTTGACAGCTGTGTTTACTTTAAGAAAAATAGTGATGGTTCTTTTGTGTATCTACTTCTTTATGTTGATGACATGTCGATAGCAGCAAAAGATAAAAGAGAGATAAGAAAGGTCAAAGCCCAACTAAGTGAAGAATTTGAGATGAAAGATTTAGGACCAGCAAAGAAGATACTTGGTATGGAGATTCTCAGAGATAGAAAAGCAAGTAAATTGTACCTAAGTCAGAAGGGGTACATTGAGAAAGTTCTTTGCAGGTTCAATATGCAGAGTGCTAAGCCTGTTAGTACTCCTTTAGTAGTCCGTTTCAGACTTTCATCGGCTTTGTCTCCATAATCAGATGATGAGATTGAGTACATGTCACATGTTCCATACTCTAGTGCAGTGGGATCTCTCATGTATGCTACGGTTTGTTCACGTCCAGATTTATCATATGCAGTCAGTGCAGTTAGCAGATACATGGCGAATCCCGATAAAGAACATTGGAAAGCAGTTCAGTGGATTTTAAGATACTTACGAGGTACTACTGATGTTTGCTTACAGTTGGGAAGAACTAGAGATGGAGTCATTGGGTATGTTGATGCTGATTTTGCTGGAGACCTTGATAGAAAAAGATCTCTCACTGGTTATGTCTTTACAATCGGAGGTTGTGCAATCAGTTGGAAAGCTACTTTGCAAACTACAGTCGCTTTGTCTACCACTGAAGCTGAGTACATGGCGATTACTGAGGCTTGTAAAGAAGCTATTTGGTTGAAGGGACTCTTTAGTGAGCTCAATGAAGACCTTCAAATCAGCACAGTATTTTGTGACAGTCAGAGTGCCATCTTCCTTACAAAAGATCAAATGTTTCATGAGAGAACAAAACACAGTGATTTTCGGTATCATTTTGTTCGTGATATTATTGCTCGTGGTGATATTGTTGTGAGCAAAATTAGTACTCATGAAAATCCTGCAGGTATGATGACTAAGTCACTTCCTATAACCAAGTTTAGGCATTGCTTAGACTTGGTTGGTGTTCATTGTTGAAGTTAAACCCTTAAGGGGTTTTATGGAAGAGGTGGAGAACTTGTTCGTTGAGAGTTCGCGATGAAGAACTTGTTTATTGAGAATTCGTGTCAAGGTGGAGATTGTTAGAATTAAGTGACCCAAATTCTTATTTAAATAAAATACAATGGTAAAATAAAATAAAAGAAGAATCTTTATAGAATTACACTTCTTTTATTTTATTTTGAATAAGGTTTTTTAAACCTTATTAAACTCCATCTATTTGATATTGATTAGAATAAGAAGTTTCAATCTTACTACACTTCTATTAGAATATGGCTTTATAAGCTTATAAATAGACATGGTCTATTCCTCTTGTAATTGATTCGAATTCGACATAGTAAATTTTCTTCTCCTCTGCCCGTGGTTTTTCCCGAAAGGGTTTCCACGTAAAATCTGTGTGTTCTTTATTTCTATGTTTTTTTTTTGCGATATATTGTCATTACAGACGTTATATTTTTTTCAACAATATTATATTTAATTGTTCAAGCTAAGTTGTTACCGTTTTCTCCACTACTTATATTCTTGCCCTAGAAAAGTTGAGTTAATTATTTTTGCACTAATAAACTTATAAGGTTGATTAAGATTTTAAATATATTATTATCTTAATTACTAATTAAATCTAACCTAAAAACTAAAATTTATTCCTAAAACCATATGAAGAGGCATATAATCTTTATATAAAAGACTATGGGACGTGGTCCTAGATGTTAAAGCTAGCCAGCTACCATCCTATGTGGAAAGAAGTCAAGTATTAAAGAAAGTGATTGCGAAATTACTTAATATGTAATTGGTAGATCGATCACCAATGGCATGAGTCTATTTAAAATATTCTTTCAACATTAATCTCTGGCTCTATTCCCAAATCCAATTATGCATGATTTGACAGCTGATATATAACATGTTTCTATGTTCTTAGTATACTTTAGGACATTTCTTTTGTGCATATTAAAAATTTATTGTTGATGAATAATTTCCTCATAGAATGTTTGGTTAATTAATTATTGTTTTCCTTGTTAACATCAATAATAACAAAGCTTATTCCCTTCTTTCCTATATAGGCAAAATTGTACGTAAGTGTGATCAAAGTAACATATATCAAATTAGCACATAATCGAGTCCCCCACTTGACCAACTTTATGCTTTGATTTTTGAGATTATTGTTGATTTTTTCTAATTTTTTATCTAATTATAATAATATATATATATATATTAGTAAAGAGGGGAGAATATCAAAACAAGTCCTACATATATTTTTCCAACTTATCATTACTTTAATCAATAATACTTTTTCATTATAAGTAGGTCATTATAGGGATAATGAAACCTTAAGAGTATTGGAAGAAGTTGAAGTTTTGAAGACTTAAATGTTTGAGTTCGAGTTCGAGTTTTATTAGACATAAATATTGTGTGTGTTTTTAAATTATTCTTAATTTAAGTTTTACTATCTAATCTAAATTTATTCTAAATCTTTATACTAGAGTTAGATTCTATTTCTAGTTAATCACACATGTATTAATCCTCTCATTTCAAATATATATGTAAAATATATAAGTGAAGTACTTAAAGGTGAAGAAGGGATTAATTATTATTATTATTATTATTATTATTATTATTATTGTAGTATATATCAACAGAACATCGATATATATTCACCAATAATGTGTCCATTACCATTAACCAAGGAACAAACCCCAACAACAGTCAAAAAGGCAGTGGACGGCGTTCAGCCTCACAAGAAATCAAGGTTACTGTCTTTCTTATTATTACTATCATATACATATATAATATTGGAAAACTGAATGATTGTTTTCAATTTTTCAGTGTTGTTCTGGTAGTGATAAAACCATGTGCCCTGAAAGTGATGATATTGAATCTCGTGCAAGTAGTAGTAGTAGTGAAAATGGTGACCACCAGCACCAGCAACAGCATTTGAGGAATATATACAACCAGGAAAACGATGGGGACGAATTCATTCATCGCTTTATACGAAAGATTAAAGTCACTCACCTTCTCAGATGGCTCCCATTGAACCAAAGAGAGCCCTTAAGCCAGGCAAGCCTTCCTTTTCCTTTGTATAAACACTGCTATACTCTCACAAACAAACCCATTTCTCTGTTGCTGTATATTTGTCTTAAGAGTAAAGATTCAGATTTTGGGTTGCTTTCATTTTTTTTTTTTTGTATTAATTATAAACCAAATGGCATCTGAGTATTCTTCTTCTTCTTCTTCTTCTTCATAATTTTGTTTCCTTTGGGGGGATTGCTGCTTATGAAAGAGATCCTTAGCCTGTTTATATAGACATCATTGAACAATGCAACATAAAACAGCATTTTAAGGTTGTTGTCTATTGGTTTTTTATTTGAGTAGTTCTGAAAGTGACAACACCGGCCACCCTCTTTCAAAATATTACTTGCTTGTTTTTTCTCTTTTAGTTTCTTTTCACTTAAAAGAGAATGTCAAAATTATGACATAGGGAAGAATTCAAAGTCAAACCCTAAAAGGGTTTCTTAATCCTTCTTATCTCCTGCATACAGAAGTCTCGAAGATCCCCATTAAATTCAATGGGGAGTCAAGTTGAATGTTGTTTTAAGAGGCATGTATTCTCAATGGCGATTTACAACTTTTCCAAGAAACCCCGTATTTCTTGCCAATAAACCCTAAATCATTAACAATCACTAAACTTAATTTAACATCCCTTCTTCGTTATATATGTTATTTTATTTAATTAAAAACTTGTGCGTATTTTGTTTCAAAATTTATTAATTATGCTCTTAATATTTGTGGACTTGTGGGTATGACACTTAAATTTGACTAATTTGTTTGTTTTTTTGGGAGATAGGTGGCCTCTGACTCATTTTTTATGGAATCAATGTCATGGGGGGGTTTAATTTTGTATCATATTAAAATTTAAGGATAAACAACATTATGCAGCTTTTTAATTGTACGTCTAATTTTGCACTTAAAAAATATAGGTATGGTGGAACCCATTAATGGCATGTCCAATGTCTTAGGGAATTTCTCTTTTTCTCAATAACACCATGTTATGCACTGAATTTTGTTGCAAAGTACCCTAATAAAATTCATTTTCAACCCACCTTTTAGCAACTTGCACTTTAACAACAAAGGCAAAAAGTGTCTTTTCATTTTCTTTAAAACTCTTCAAAAAGTGTCTTTTCATTTTCTTTAAAACTCTTCATGTGAATCTTTTTTAAAAAATATATTGCAACGTATTGATTTATGTTTTGTAAAAATTAATCCTTTTTTAAATTCATAGCCATTTTTCCTATTTGATATTTGTAAGCTAATGGATGAAAGGTGAATTGCATGCAGGTGGGAGAGGAAGTGGTTTCATTAGGAAAGATTGCAGGCCCAATAGTAATAACAACACTGCTTCTCCACTCAAGATCAGTAATCTCCATGCTTTTCCTCAGTCATCTAGGCAAAGAAGAGCTCGCCGGTGGGTCACTCGCCATGGGGTTCGGAAACATTACCGGCCTCTCCGTCATCAAAGGTCTTTCAATGGGGATGGATCCCATTTGTGGTCAAGCCTTTGGTGCCAGAAGATATTCAATCCTTAGCCAAACCTTCCACAGAACGTTATGTCTTCTTCTACTTATCTCCATCCCTATTTCAATCCTTTGGCTAAACGTGGAACCCATTTTCCTACGCTTAGGTCAAGATCCAGAAGCTACCAAAATCGCCAAAGTTTACATGGCTGCCTTCATCCCTGAGCTCATAGCTCAGTCTCTCCTCCATCCCATGAGGACTTTCCTTAGAGCTCAAGGCATTAGCACTCCTCTCACCATTGCTGCCATTGTTGCTGTCCTCCTCCACCCTTTGGTCAACTACATTTTCACAATATATTTCCAGTTAGGAGTTAAAGGCATTGCATTAGCACTTGCTTGTAACACGTTCAATATAAACCTGGGGTTAGTAATTTACATGGTCATCTCAGAAAATCCTTTGAAACCTTGGCATGGGGTCACAATTATCTCAATCTTTCAAGGCTGGCGTCCACTGCTAGCACTAGCACTGCCTAGCCTCCTTTCAGTGTGCTTAGAATGGTGGTGGTATGAAATAATGCTGTTCCTTTGTGGCTTACTCGACAACCCCAAAGCCAGCGTTGCAGCCATGGGAATCCTCATACAAACAACCGGCATGTTATATAATTTCCCGTTCTCAATGAGCGCCAGCATTTCAACAAGGGTCAGTCAAGCATTAGGAGCCGGACAACCATCGAGTGCTCACCGGACCGCGGTGATCGGCCTCCTGATGGCCTTCGCTTTCGGACTATCGGCCTTCGTTTTCATGACAGCACTGAGATCATGGTGGGGGAAGTTGTTTACCGATGAACCACAAATCCTCCATCTCATCTCAACCGTGCTTCCGATATTGGGGCTTTGCGAAGTGGGGAATTCACCACAAACGGCTGCTTGCGGAGTCTTGACGGGGACTGCCCGTCCTAAAGACGGTGTGTACATAAACTTATGCTCGTTTTACCTGATAGGATTGCCGGTTGCAATAGTGACAACATTCCAACTGGAAATGGGGTTCGTGGGACTATGGGTTGGGCTACTAGCAGCTCAAATGTCATGTGTGTGCATGATGGTGTATACACTGATTCGAACCGATTGGAAGCACCAGGTGAAGCGAGCTGATGAACTCACCCTTGCCGCAGGAGGGAACGACGATTTAGAAACCAGCCTACTAATTGACACAGATAATTGACTTTTCCATTACAAAACTAATTGGTTGATACTGATAGACGTCGGCTAATTTCATTTTTTACAGAAATTCATTTTTGGGTACACAACATTATTATTTATATAGATATATAAAAATCAGTCGAAGATGTCCCTTTATTCTATATCGAGAATTAAATACATCTTTTATTGCATGACTTTAACATTTTTCTTCAATAATAATAGTCGACTAAATTTATTGAGGAAAAGAGAGGATAAAAAATAAATTTAAAATCCTTAGAAACAAAATCTTAAAAGATAAAAAAGTAAAATAACATTCAAGAACAGAAGAAAAATTGTAGAGAAATGAACCAACCATTCCCTCTCTTCAACAAAACTCGAGCTCAATCGGCATCGATCTCCCTAGCAAGCATCATAAAATGTTGAAGAAAATGAGAAAAGAAACAGGGAAAACAGATTAAAGATGATTCCTCAAAAACTTCGCATACACAGTTGATCATCAAGGTGGGTCCATACATAGACAATCGGTCGCAGCGCGATTCAAGGCTAATGACGACACATCTTCTACCCAAAAAGCCTTTCCTCCGATGCCATTGCGTGTGGAGTTTGGTTATCATTTATGGTGATGAAAAAAATCGGCAAGAAATGAAGCTTTCCGAGAGCCTCTTCGCATTTCAGGTAAATGAGTTTATCTCTGATAAGTCAATTTCCTGCAAATTTAGCTTCGAAATAATTGATAATGAGTCACTTTGTAATACGCCGAAATTTTTTACAGTAAGAAAGTATCTTGATATAGTAAAATAAATAAATAAAGTGACAAAAAAGGGGAAATTTTGAGTTATGTCAACATTGGGAAGTATATTATGACATATTAATTCAAGAAAGGATTAAATCGCAAAAGTGAGAAAAGTTTTGTTGCCCAAGAGTAAATACTTAAAAATTGAGGAGTTTAAAGTGTAACTATGAAAAAGCTAAAGGACCAATAGTGCAAATATTTTATAGGTGGAATAATCTAGAAACTAAGGAAAATGGATGAATTAGGACCAATTGAATAGGTGAAGAATTATGAGGGACTAAATGACAGTTTTACCAAATTAAGTGATGACTCAAGGATGGTATTTTAAAAGATCATAAAGGGCAAAATGGTCAATTAGTAAGAGAGAGAATTCTAGAATGAAATGATTATGTTGATGATATTTTAAATTAATTAATTAGATACATATTATTTTATTAATATTAATAAGATATTTATTATTATTTTATTATCATTTATTTAGTATATAAGGAAGGAAAGATGAAGAATTCTCTTCATCTTTCCATGCATGAACCCACGTTAGAAGAAGAGAGAAAGAAAGAAAGTTTTGCTTTCTTTACAATTTAGTCCTTCCATAAAAAAAAATTCATCATTTTCACCTAGAAATCAAAAGAATTTTCATAGCTACCAAGAGAGTAAAATAATAAGAAGACAATGGAGAGCTAAAATATGAAGTTAGATTCAAGAAATGGCAGCTAGAGGAGAGAGAAAATCAAGTTAAAGATTGAAATCAATAGGACAAGGTAAGAACTTTAAGATTTCAATATAATTTACGTAGAGTTTTCTTATATAAGGTAATATCAAAAGTATGAAAATGATGTTAAAGTAGAGTCTTCTTATATAAATTTTTATGTTCTTGATATATTAGTGAAGGGGAATAAAAGAAAATGATGGGAAATATTGTAGAGAAAGGAAATAAGGGTGTTATAAACTTGGTAATAAACATTTTGCACTAAACCAGTTTTGGACAGCAACAATAATCTAACTTTAAAAAATCACCAAAAATTGCAAAAATCGAATTAGAGGTTGAATAAAATATGAAATTTAAATTTATTAAGTCTAGTTTCTTATAGAAGAAACGGTGTAAGCAATGTAATTATAAATTATGAGTTATAATAAATTTTATGAGAAAATGTCAGAATGATTTCGGGTTCCTCTGATCTGAACTTGGAAAATCATAAAAAAAAAAATTTAAAAATATATTTAGGGGCTAAAATTTATATTTGTAAATTCTTAATGAGTCTATTTTCAATAGAAACAAACAGGAACATCATCTGAATATTTTTAGTGAAGAAAGGTTAAAGTTGTCAAACACGAGAACAAGGACAAATTTGAAGCTTTTACTGTACTTATTGGATAAACTATAAATTCTGAAAATTTTATTGTAGAAATATATTTGAGTCTAGTTTCTAAAACATTAAGAGGGTCTTAATTTAGAATTCTGTAGCTCAAGATATAAATAATTTAGTAACTATGACTCAAGTGGACAACTTGATATGAACATATAAGTAAATAGTGGAATTATATATATACATTAAGGATGTGGAATGGAGAGGAGGAGGATGAAAATATATGAATATTCAGCTAGTATGGGTTTACATTAAAAATGGCTAATTTGCATGTTTTAGGCTTAGGGACTAAATTGAACAAAAGTAAAACTTTAGGGAAAATTTTGTAAAAATTTTAAAAATGACCAAATTGCATGAATAAATTAATACATTGGAAGAAATTATTAATATCAAATGGATTTAGAGCTTTAATTTTGTTGTATGAAGATATTATACAGTAATTTTGTTAAATACTAATGTTAGGATCAAATTGTAAAAATAGTTAAAATATTAGGGTTTGGTATTAAATTTCTGTCTTATTAAGGGCTGTATGACAACCTAGAATATTTGTATAAAGTATTAATTGAGAAAAAATTAGTTGATTTGATTAACTAGTTAAGAGACTAAATTGTAAAAATTGTAAAAGCTGGAGTAATTGTGAAAATTTTGAAATTTATGGATTTAAGTAAAATTAGGGAGTTAAATTTAGTTTAAAGTAGAATTTGTATGAAAATATAAGATTAATTATGAAGAAATAAAGTTAGTCTCGGTTTAGGGGCTAAATATGAAATTAGGCAAAAGTTAAATAAAAATTGAAATATTCAATGTGAAACTGTGTTGTATTGATGATTTTTAATTGTTTAATTTCCATAGCTAATATGGTGCCGGAGACCTCGGCTAAGAAAGGAAAAGATAAAGTTAACGAGGGGAAGCTCAAAAATTGCGGTTTGTATTTCTATAATACGAATTTTAATTATTATTTGTTATGTTTTGGTTTATATATTATGGTAAGTAATTAAGGTAAGTATTAGCAAATGTTTTTGAATTGAATTTGTATGGATATATGTGATTGATGTGGAAATTGAATATTGGATATATGTTTTATTTGAAAAATGTCATGAAATTGATATGAATATGTGATTATTATGAAATTTGAATATTTGTTATTGAAAAGCGGATTGAATTGTATTGAATTGAGAATATATGTGATTAATTGAAATGTGTATTGATTGGAAATTGGAAAGTGAGTTGAATACTCAATTAACTGTATCGGGCTAGGTCGGATATAGTTGGCATGCCATAGGATTGGAAGTGTTCAGGGATACTTCGACCTTGAGTCGATGAGACAGTGGGTATCATACTGTTACTTCGGATAGATTCGGTGAGGTACTGGGTACCAACTTTGTAACACCCCTTACCCGTGCCATATGACGAAACCGAGTACGAGGCATTACCAGACTTAACAATACATTTTGTCAAATTAATTAACACATATATAAAATGACTTAGTCAAGTCCCTATACATGCCATAACTTAAATCATTTAAAAATAAAGATACCCATAGATAGCTTGATAGTGTGAAGCGATCTCCGACGACCTCCAACCCGAGTTTGTTTAGTAGGACTCTATATCATGGGAAAGGAAAGGGGGTAAGCTTATAAAGCTTAGTAAGTTCACATGAAAAAATAATAAGTATTAGCAATGAATTTAGCTTACTACTAAGCTGTCATAACTTACATAAATAATGCTAAGTTTTTACTTTCCCAACTTACTCATTTGTAGCCTTATTAAAGCCTCAACATGACAAATCCTCACAACAAGTTCTCAAAGTGATACAATCATTAAATCACATGCTTATACCTTATTACTCATGTTCACATTAATCTGTCTACTTGAATCGCTGTCACTAAATTATTTATTTCTTGAGCTACAGAGCTCCAAATTTCAAACTGATAATTTTTCCTGAAACTAGACTCACATATCTTCATACCATAAAATTTCCAGAATTTTTGGCTTAGCCAATTAGTACAGCTTATTCATTAAAATTTCCTCTATTTCACTATTCATCTATTCTGACCACTTTTCACTACGATTCAATTTTCTCCTTGTGCAGAATTCAAATAATGTTATAATTTGTTTCATTTGAAACTAGACTCATTAAGGAATCTAACCATATAAATTATGTCCCAAAATTATTTTTGTACAATTTTTAATGATTTTTCCAAGTCAGAACAGGGGATCTCAAAATCACTCTAAACTAGTCTCACAAAAATCTAAATATCTTAAAATACAGAATTTCTTTTCTTTCTCTGTTTATTTAATATGAAAATAGACTCAATAAGCTTTAATTTCATATCTCACTCAACTACTAATTCCATTTATACCATTTTTGGTGATTTTTCAAAGTTACTTTACTGCTGCTGCCCAAAACTGTTTTATTTCTAAATTTCACTATTTCATGTTTTCTTTATAGTAACTTTCATTGGAACACTTACTCCGTATCAATCTTACCAAAGTTCGATCACATATCGAGCACATTGCTCATAAGTTTACACGTATATACTTGCACTTATTCATCACATAATCATATTCAATTACACTTAGTCGTTACATAGCCACATTGTATTTTCACTTAGTCAATTTCACGTTGAACTCATTGGAATATTAACGGATACATCGGAATATTGCACATAGTGCCACACTTGTAGCCAAAGCTACTTCATATCAGTTATCACACATAGGCTCGTTCTCGAGCTATTCATATTCGCGGGTCTCCTCAGACAAGCTGTCGGTCATACGTAACTACTCAGTGCTGCTCACACAAGCTGTCAGGTATCCGCAACACATGCAGGATTACCCAGCCACTGGTAGAACTTATAAGACCAGCACCCATTTCACATAATCACAATCTCGGGTCTGCTCACACAAGCTGTCGGTCAATACGTAACTACTCAGTGCTGCTCACACAAGCTGTCGAGTATCCGTAACACATATCGGATAACTCAGCCACCGGTAGAACGTACGGACCAGCACCCGGATCACTTATTCCACTTAGATTTCACATAAGTTTCAAGTGAACATGTCACTCGTATCAATTTTTATTCCTAAAGTTCAACCGGAAAATTTCTCACTTGTCGATATTTTATCAATTACATCAAATATTCAACCACAGTTCATACCATTTATCAAAATATGAAAACGTAAGTAAAAACGATGATTTATTTACATACAAACTTACCTCGATACCAAAACAGCCATTTTACCAACTTTCCCGATTTTCAATTTTCCTCTCGTTTTAGGTCCAAATCTCGTTTTTCGGGGTCATGAGCTTGGAAAGTTGAGAAAACCCTAGCCATGTCTTCTCTTGGTAAATTTCGTCCATATGAAGAAGATGGACATATTTGGCATTTAAATTTTGTTTTTAATTCATTTAATTCACTAAATTACCAAAATGCCCCTTAAAAAATTCTTTTGAAACATATTCATCCATGTCCATTTTTGTCCACCAACTTAACCAATGGTCTAATTATCATTTAAGGACCTTCAATTTAAAATTTCATAACAATTGGACACCTCTAACATGTAGAACTCAACTTTTGCACTTTTTACAATTTAGTCCTTTTGACTAAATTGAGTGCCCAAACGTCAAAATTTTCGAATGAGATTTTCACGAAATCATTTTGTGAAATTGTAGACCATAAAAATATAAATAAAATAAATTACTCAACATCGTATTTGTGGTCCCGAAACTACTATTCCGTTTAGGACTTATTTTAGGGATGTTACAAACTTACTTCGGCTTGGCCGATGAGAAACTGGGTGTCAACTATTGCTCCGAACTATCCGATGAGGCACTGGGTGCCGTACTGGTGTGTTTAGTTGGATTCGTGTATCCATCTGAGCCCGAGTCATGTTAATAGAGGTAAATAAATGAATTGGCAAATTGAATGATATTGAATGATTGTGAATCTGAAATGGAATGAAATATTGAATTGAGATATGAAAATGAAAAGTATGAAACAATGGTTGTATGAAATAAATATTGATGCAATGAATTAAATGGATATTGATATAGTGAAATGATATGTAAGTCAAAGCGAAGAATATGAGAAATGAATCTGATATAGTAAATTGAAAATAAAATGTGATTTGTGCTCATATTGTGAAAAGCTATCTGGGATAGCAAATGATAAAGATTGAATAAGTTATAAATAAATTTATGAAAAATTGTGATTTATGTGACAATTGAGTATTGTATGACTAATGTCATTATACGAATAAATATCGTTTGATATGCGAATGACCATTTATATAGTAATTGTGTGAATTAGGATATTGTTTAATAAGTGAAAAATGATAGTTATGATACTAGACATAAATGTGTCCTTATAATTTAATTTTGCCTATTATATTATATTATTTTATTTTATTTTTAAATATTCGGATTATAGAAATACCACTGAGTTTTTACTTAGCGTACGGTTTTATTTTCCGTGCACAGATTAGGTACAATGAT
Source organism: Gossypium australe (assembly GCA_005393395.2). Lineage (NCBI taxonomy): Eukaryota > Viridiplantae > Streptophyta > Magnoliopsida > Malvales > Malvaceae > Gossypium > Gossypium australe. Next base: position 4,189,132 of record CM016622.1, on the reverse strand, counting down.
TTTAAAGAGTTGTTATTGAGATTGTGGGCATCTATCTCATCACATCTCCAAGTGCCAAGAGAGTATGTTTCAAAATTTTGGAATAGAATGGTATGTACTTAGGAAAATCAAGTGTGTTTCAATTAGTATAAGGACTAAAATATAAATTATCTAAATTTATATGTTCAAATATAATAGTGATTAGCCAAAATCACTTTGGCACCAAATGTAATATTCCTATATCAGGTTCTTGGGTCTAACCAGTATAGGGGTGTTACACACTTTCTATTATAACATGTCGGAAGCCTAAATCAATAGCAAACTGTAGCCCTTGCACCACCACTAACGCCTTTGTTGTAAAGGTGGAACAAATGTAGTAATTGTTTCTCCAGCAATAGCCTAAAATTTGGTCCTTATTATCTCACATAATCACTCTTAAATATGAATATTTGTTTTGAGAGGCAAAGTTTGTATCTACATTAACTTAATCCCATTAAAATTCAATGGGTTTTTAAACCCTATAAACAAAATCAAATAAATTATAATAGACCAAAATTGATAATAATAATAATAATAATAATAATAATAATAATAATAATAATAAAACAAAAACTAGGGATTTTTTATTAATTTCAATATCTTTAAAAGAAAATGACTTTTTTTTAATTATATTTTAGTTTATTTTCCTTTTTTTTTAAAATATAACTTTTACTAAAAAATATTTTTGAATGCACTTTTACTAAATTTTTAGTAGTTATAATTTTGTTTACTAATTTCCCTTCAATATTATTAATTAAATTTTTAAATTTTTGAAGATTATTAAACTATTTAGCTGAATTGAAAATTGAATATCAAATTCTAAATTGTTTAGCATTGATGACATAAAACTAATGCTAGCTCTTAGAAGCATTATGATTGAAAATTGAATTATCCAAATTCTAAAATGTTTAGCATTGATGATTTAAATTTAATTCTGTTATTAAATTGCAACCTCTCTTATATACATCCACTAGTTTTACTTTTTTACCAAAACTTTAGCTTTAAAAATTTAGTCAGAAAACTCTCTCGATTCAGAAAAAAGAAAAAAAAGAAGAAGAAAACAAGTTTTCAATGTATAAACAATGTAAAATTTGTGAATCTCCCATTAAGTGCTTTTAAAATATATGAAATAAAGAGAAGATCTTCTTTGCATTGAATCCCTTAAAAAAGTGCAAAAAATAGGCAAATGAATTATGTTAAAATATTCCAATAGGCAAACTGCATTACAATTGGTGGCACCAACAATATCTCTTCCACAGTTCAACAAAGTTTCCACATAAAGAATTAAAGTTCGGTCTCAAGTAAACTTCCATCTATTTTAAATTAATTATTTCTTGTCAAATTAATTATCCTTAAAATAATAATAAAACAAATTAAAATACAACTTCAAATGATTAATTTGTATATTCTTGTAATTGCATACCTCTATATATATATATATAATGTAAGTGCAGCTTCAATAAAAATTAAGCTTCAATAGAAAAACAATATAAAGTAGATGCATTTAAAATGATAACCTACAAAATCAACTAAGGATGCATTTAGAAGGGCTGATTGGTAGTGTTTATTTGGAATTATTACCTGGCGTATTTAGAAGAATCGTAACTTACTCGTGTTTTAGAGAATAACATGGGGTGCCGAGGATTTGACTAAAGTTTTTTTACAGTTGGGCTAAATAATAAGCCTTAGCCCATAAGGCAAATGTCCCTAAGATTCAAGACTCAAATTCAATTCCACGTTTGTTCAAGAATTGGATTCAATTGAATACTAATGGCATAGTAAAAGGGGATTCCAGGTAAACTGTGATTGGGGGTGTCATGCGAGACAGGAATGAGAGATGAATTCTTGGATACAATCGGTTTTTGGGAGTTGTCCTATCTTGGATGCTGAATTATGAGATATCTTGAAAGGTTTGGTAATTGCATTTGACTAGAGATTTGACAGTGTGATTATTCTTTCAAATAATTTGGAGGCAATACAGGCTATACAATGCAGTTATTTAAGGGTATCAAATTTCGCTTTGGTCAGAAGAATCTAGCAATTATTGGTTAAAGCAGTGCTGTGGTCAATCCATCACATATCTAGAGAAGACAACAAAGAGACAAACGGACTTATAAAAATCATTAAGTGATAGACAATAATATTTTTTTTTGTTAAAATAAAGAATTGATTTTTATATCATAATAAATAAATGTTGAAATTTTTCTGAATTAATTATTATTATCAAATCATTATACAATTTTCGTTATTAGTTAATAGCTAATAATCATATATGATTGTTTGTTGGGACATTATGATATAAGTTGTTGGGGGATACTATCTTAGCCCGACATCTTTCGTAAAAAATTAGGAGAACGTACAATATTTTATTTAAAGAAAAATGTTTAAATATTTTATTTTATAGGTTATGATCATATATTTTTTCTAACATACTTAAAATCATTTATAGTTCTTTCTCGATTCATAAATAAGAGGATAATGAGCTTCAACGCACTTGAACTTAAAATCTCTTACATTAATAACAATGTCTATATCAATTGAGTTAAAACTTAATCGACCAATTTCTTACCATCTTAATCTTTATATTTTTAGTTGTACTCATTTTTTTTCTTTTTGGTCTTACAGAGTAATTCAAAAAAAAAATTGGAGCAAAATGTTAATTTCTTTTAAAAATAAAAGAGAAATATTATATAAAAAAGATGTTTCAAAGGAAAGGATCAATGATTTTTGGGGCCCACAAAACAAAGGCAGTCAGCCTGAATTACAGGTACCATATGTACAACATTTTTTACGTGATGTGGTTTGACTGAGATTTTCTGGTCAACAATCAATTGGTCGTTGCCGACATGTCGTCCACCACCGCCCACCGCAACCTGCCTCCCACCTTTTTCTTGTTTTCAACTCCCCCGACTTTCAAACCCCTCCTTTGTCCATTTGGTTTCTTTTGAAACCTTACAACCGAATCTGAAATTAATTTTATGCTAATTAATATTTTTATTTAAATTCGCCATCTCAATATTATTCTCACATTATTATTAAAGATGACAACGAGGCGGGTCGGAAATAGATATTACTAAATTTATTGCCCTTCCATAATTATCCCACTATGTTTCGCTATCTACTTTATTCTATTATAGATGTATAATTTTAAAATTCATTATTATATCCATGGATATTGGATATATCTATCTCTGCTCCACCCCGTTTCAATTTAATTGTTGCTACTTATCTCTAATTTTCTCAATTCTTTTAAAAAAAATTTTAAACATAACTCTTTAAAAGATGTTAAAACATAAAATATATGAATTTTTTTTTATATTGTGATATTACATTTTTACCTTGTAATAGTTTATCTATACAAGGACAAAATGGAAAGTGTGTATAGTGGAGCAGATCGGAGCGAAGCAAATAATTACCACAACCATTTCATATTAGGCTTGCTCATTGGCCAAGCCACCCACCTAAGCCCAAAAGCTTGCTTGAAAAAAGAGAGGGTTTAGATAAAAATACGAGGTTTAAAAAATAAGCTTGAATAAAATTTAATAATAATTTTTTATATGGGTTGGGCAAGATTATAAGCCCTCTAACCTAACCCGAATATATTATGTTCTAAACTAGTGGAAAATATATTAATTATACATGTTAAATAATTATTATATATTAATATTAATATTAAATTAGTAACCCAATAATAATTAAATCCATTACCCAAACCTTAAAAAAAACTTACTCAACTAAATAACTTAACCCGAAAAATAAAATTTTAAAAATTATATTTAATATAATAAATGTTTTATTATATTAATGGTAATATTTTTAATATAAATATTATTTAATGTGTTAGAAAACTTTTAGATTAACGTTTTTAATGCATTTAGTATATTATATTTTTTAAATATATATTTTTAAATAAAAAATAATCTAAAAAATCAAATATAGACAAGTTAAAATGGGCTCAGGTTTATTTTTCTTAAATTAGATCGGGTTTAGATAAAAAAAAAGCATATTTTTTGAGTCAAGCCTAAACTTAAAAAATTGACCTAAATATATTATATCGATTCGAATTCGATCTGACCCGTGAATATTTCTATTTCATACTCACTGTCTAAAAGAAAAAAAATCTGCCTAATACCGCCTCACAATCACTTTTCAAAAAAAAATCCCATCAAATCGGAATCTATAAGATAACTCGGGTTTTATTATCCCTAATAATCATCCATATAATCTCAACACGTGCTGAGATCCTATAGGAAAAAATATTTTCTCCCTTGATTTTGGCAGCCCTTTTTGATGTCTTTTCTTCTTTTCCCCCGATTAGGGGCCCACATAGTCAACCCCTCATGAATAAGATTTTCGATTTAATTTTCATAAAATATTTTTATTATTTTATAAGCTCTAAATATTTCGAATTTTATTTGGAATCTTTTTTTCACAATATATCTAAGAAGTAATATCCATAAAAAGAAAACTTTAATTTCAATAATAATAATTTATTAAAATATTATATAATTTTAATCCATTTTTAAAAATATTTTTTTTTATAAAAACATTTTCACCACAAAGTGAATGTGATGATATTTTAATAAATTTATAATTATCATGATTTAGTTGCTGCCGTAAATTAGTTGGACATTAATTTCATAAATAAAAATTTTGAAATTATTTTTTAAAAGTGATAAATATTATTATATCGGTATTCAGGGGTGAAGTAGAATAAGTTTTCTAAGGGGGCCAGATGAAATTTTAATTTTTTATAGTTTATATCTTTATAATTTGTAAAAGATTAAATTGAATTTTTATAATTTTAGAGGGGGCAAAGTGTAATTTTACCTTTACTAATTTAAATTTTTTTAAAAATTTTAAAGATCTAAATAGTAATTTTACATTTTAGGGGGCCAGACCCATGCTAGTCCCTGGCTTCGCCCCTATCAGTATTATATTTTTTTAGTTTTATTTAAAATTATTTAGACATTAATTACACGTATATGGAAGGCTGGTCCAACCTAAAGGTATAAAGAAATTTTAAAATTTGACCTATAAGTATTATTTAACCATGAAATTTTATAATAAAAAAAATTATTACCTGCAGCTCGAATAACTTTCTTTGTAAATATAATTTTATATAAATATTTTATTCCACTTACATATAAAATATATAAAATTATTACCAACAATTAAACCCATACCTAAAAGTACTATCAAGTCCAAATTAGGTATAATAACTTATTTAGTTCTCTAGTTTTATAAAAAAAAATTATTTTAATTTTTTCATTTAATTTTTCGTCTTTTTTAGCTTTTAAACTTGCGTTTTTATCAAATTATCTCAAAATAGATGGAAAAGCTAACATTTTTAATTTTGCTAACGCGGCATACACGTGAATTGCCACGTCAATATTTAGTTATATTTTAAAAAAATTAAAAACTCAAAAAATAATTATAAAATAATTTTTAAAAATATTAAAATTATAAAAAAATTATTCTTTTTAAGTTTTTAAAAATTAATTAAATGTTGAATCAACGTAACCATCCATGTTTATTCTATGTCAACAAAGTTAAAAAGTGTCAAATTTTTATCCATTTTACAGTAATTTAACAAAACATACAAATTTGAAAGTTAAAAGATACAAAAATTTAAATGAAAAAATTAAAATAATTTTATTTATAATTAGAGGGCAAAAAAGTTATTAGGCCACAAATTAACTAATCATCCATTTCATTTTTAAAAAATAAAATATAATTATCGATTGAATCTTAATTTAATTGGTATGAATATTATTGTTAAATATAGGAAAACGTGAATTCGAGTGCATTGAAATACATTATCTTTCTATTTATGAATTGAGAATAAAATATGAATAATATAATAAGATTATTTTAAAAAATTATAATATTTATAATTTAAAAAATAGATAGAGCCGGTTGAGGAAGGTAGGAAGCCGAGCCAAGAAGAAGAATGGCAGCCTTATCGAGGTGATAACCATTAACACTCCACTCAAAACCTTTTATCCAATTTTATTTTCATTTAATTTCTTAGGTCAGAAGTCAGAAGCATCCCTCAAACTTTCAAATTTCAAAGCTAAACAAAGAGCCAAATAACAGCGCCTGAATTGTCAACCCACCCTATTCTTTTGCCTACAAATATGTATTTCCATATTTATGAGTGTATCAAATTTTGATTATTGAATTTTTTGTGACGGGAAAGGAACAATGAATGAGAATTTTGACTGGAAAATCTGACTTTGAAATTTTACAGTTTTGGGTGTCAGAATTCAACATTGTTTTTTTATATCTAAAATTGGGACCTCCAATGTTATTGGTCTTGAGTTTAATTTAACACTTTTCATTATTTACCCTAATTTATTTCTTTCATACTTGTAAAAAATAGGTTTCACAGTAAATAAGTTTATGGTAAAAGTATAATTGTCTGGTTATTCTGTTAGTAACGTCAGTTTTTAATAATAGAAATTGATAAATTTTGATTAGAAATAATCAATTTGCTTTTTAATTCAAAGTAAAAGACTAATTTATTTATTTTTTTGAATAAAATAAAAAAAATGCAATTTATCTCTTAATATGATACCTACATAGTACTTTTACTATATGAGCTAAAACCTTGACACCCATAAGTATTTAGTTTAACTTTACTCTATCGACTCTCATTGGTGTTGAGTTTGGTCATTGGCTTCTATTGATATTGAGTTTAGCGTTGTTTTGATTATTTTCTTAATTATTTGTTTCTTCTCTTTTATTTATTTCCTTTTATATATATAAAGAGAACTTATTTGATATATAGTTAGTAACGTTTCAAATAGAGTTGAAGTGATAATAAGTGAAAGTAGACTATGGTAAAAAACTAAAATAATAAACATATTAAAAAACAAGACTCATGACAATTTTTATAGAGTAAATTATATCAACGTCATTAAACTATTAATAAGTTTATATTTTGGTAACGCAGTTTGAAAAAAAAAATATAAAATGATCACTGAATTATTCGAAAGTTCTTATTGGAGTCACAGAATTGTTCAAATGTTTTTATTTAAGTCACTAGGATGTTAAGTGTAACACCCCCAACTCGTATCCGTCACCGAAATAGGGTTACGAGACATTACCAAGGAGTACAGAACACTTACAGATAATTTGAAATCATTATCATTCAAATACTGAGACTAATTATAAACATTCCTTTAACGGACCTTCGAGGTCCAAATCATGCATTAAGATCAGGTCGAGACTAAACCGGATCCTCAGAAAAATTTTTCGTGACTTTTAAAATTTTTCTCGCATATAAGGGTCACACACCCATATGACTGGGGACACACAATCAGACCATACGCCCATGGGGCAGACCATTTGTCACACACGGCCTAGACACACGCCCCTGTCTACCAGTGCGGACTAAAATTAGGCTATTTTTCAAGCCATATTTCTCACTCACTAACATTTTAATACAGTCAATAACCAATTTAAGAAATTCGACCAAGCCTTATACTTATCACCATTTGTTAGTTGTACACTTCATATAAATAACAAGAAACATATATAGGCTCAATTCTTATTAAATTCCTCTTATACCTATACTTTTTCACATTATGTATTCATATCACATATAATAATCGTACCTCTGTATTTCATATACATTTTCATAACGATTTGTCTTGGTTTCTAACTACTACATATTTGAGTTCTACTCATCAAATCATTTGAACATCATCTTTACACAAATAGTACATTTTAGGTGTACAGTTCCATAATTATGAATAAACACATTTATCAAACATATTCCATGTTTTTATATATCACAGTCTCATATTTTCCATGTATCAAATACCATCATTTTCTCGTATTTCAGACAAATATATGTAACAATTCATAAACATACAACTCACTAATTATTCCTGCCAATCACAATTTAATTTGTCAAATCACTTATTGAGTCCAATTTCAATGTTCACTAAAATTTATCATATAAATTTGGATGTACGTATCCACCAATAGATCCCATGTACAGATATCATCATCTCAAATTTCCCCATACATTTACTTTCCACGTTATGAACTCAAATAACATATTCAAGATATATCAATGTATTTCAAGTACGTTTTCATAATATTTCATTTCGAATTCAAATGATTTCATATTAGAACTTTCTCATTAACTCATTTGGAATAGCAATTCATACGGATAATACACTCAATGGTGTACAAATATATAATCCCAAATGAACTCATTTATTAACCAAGTTCTATGTTCATGTCACATCAACTCGTATTTCCTTATATCACATAATTCTACGTAACACTTACCAAATTTTGTCAAATTAGTGAACGTCTCACGGAATTGGTCTGCACCGGTATGCATTGAATTTCACTGATAATCACTGATACCATAACATAGCTATGGTCTTTTCACTAGAATGCTATAGCTGAACAACGGTCTTACATCTTCACTATCATTCTGCCATGGTGAAACCATGGACTTATCCGTCAATTCATCACTTTTCACTAGAATGCCATAGCCCAGCTATGGTCTTACATCTTAAACATGTATCACACCGGTGACATATCTCAGATATGGTCTTACACAGAAATCACTTGTCACTTATCACCGAAGCTACCACTATTCACTGGTCAGGTAGCCGAAGCTACCACTTTTCACTTTCACTTGTCCTTGATCAGATAACTGTAGCTGAAGCTATCACTTATTACTTCCACTTGTCCTTGATCAGATAAGTGTAACTGAATCTATCACTTATCACTTGTTGCCATGGTTCAACCATGATCTTTTTTGTCAATTCATCTTGTCACTAAACTGAAGTGCTCAATTTGATTATTTATTCAATTTTCATACTTTTACATTATTCACGATTTTATCATTAATACATATGAAATAACACATCATGAAGTCCATAAAATTAACAAATGATCACTAAAATTTAGCCATATAAACTCACACGTTCAATTTTTGTATTATAACGATAATCACAATTTCATAATAAAGATTCCAAATAAAACATTATATCATTTCTAATTCAACATTTATCAATTATAATCGGGCATATGATCAATTTATACACAAGTCGTTCACATATTCTTCCTCTTCCTCCTCTCCAACCACATCATTAGTATAAATAACACACTTGTAAGTAACATTATCTATAAATTTTCACTATTTATTTATGTGAATATTCAAGCTGTCTATCCGTGTCATAGTCACTAAATTATTTTTATATCGAGCCACAGAACTTCAAATTAATATCCGCTAATTTTACCTAAAACTAGACTTACATATCTTTTTACCATAAAATTTTCAGAATTTTTGGTTCAGCCAATAAGTACAGTTTATTCTTTAAAGTCACCCATGTTCTGCTGTCTGACAGTTCTGACAATTCTTCACTAAAAATTAATTATCTCCTCATATGGGATTCAGATGATGTTTTCGTCTGTTTCTATTGAAAATAGACTCACTTATGATTTTAAACATATAAATTTAAGCCCCTATTTATTTTTCTCCGATTTTTTATAATTTTCCAAATTCAGAACAGGGAAACTCGAAATCATTCTGACATTGTCTCACAAAACCTATTATATCTCATTATTTACAATTTCATTGCTTATACCGTTTATTCTATAAGAAACTAGGCTCAATAAGCTTTAATTCCATATTTTATTCATCCTCTAAATCGATTTCTAAAATTTTTGATGATTTTTTAAAGTTAGACTACTACTGTTGTCCAAAACTGTTTTAGTGCAAAGTGTTGATTTCCATTTTGCACCAAATTTCACAGTTCATACAATTCAGTCATTGTCCAATTAACCCCTCAATTGGGCTAATTTTTCTCAATTAATACTTTATTCTATCATTTTAAACTACTTCATAACCCTTTAAAATCAGAACTTTAACATTAGACATTAATTTCAAACTCTTTCATAATTAGGTCCTAAAACCAATTTCCATCAATTTTACTTAATAAAATCATCATATATCAAAATTAAAGCTTCAATTCTATGTTTATTCATCATATGCTTCTAGCACTCATCCGTAGCAACTTTAAAAATTAGCCATAGAATCAAAAACTAATGACATAGTAAGTTGGACCCAATTGTAAAATTTAAAAAACATAGAAATTTCAAGGAGAAAGCAAGAATTAAACTTACATGAAGCTAGAGTATGAAAACCAGTTTGAACCCTCTTCCATGGCTGTTTTTCAGCTGATGAAAATGAAGAGAAATGAAGAGAATTCTAGATATTCCAATTTGGTCCCATTTTATTTAGCTAATTTTAGCAATTTTCTAATTTTGCCCTTATTTCACATATTTTCTGATATTTCTCAGCTATTGCCGACCAAAATATGTCTTTTGGGCTTATTTGAACTTTAAGTCCTTTCTCATTTGACAATTGCGCTATTTAATCCTTTTAGCAACTTTTATACCTTTTTCAATTTAGTCCTTTTTATTTAATTAACTAGCCGAACGCCAAAATTTTCTAACGAAATTTTAATACTATCTTATTGACACTCCTTAAATATTCATAAAAATATATATGACTCGGTTTATAATACCGTAATCTCGATACCTCTTTTTCTCAATTTATTGACCAAATAAATCTTTATAAAACACAATTTACTATGTCAAAAATATTTTAAAAGCTACATTTGACTAGTAAATATTAAATAATATAATTTATGAATTTATTTGTCGAATTTAGTGGTCTCGAACTACTATTTCTGACATCACTGAAATTTGGACTATTACATTAAGTGTTTTTTTTTTTTTAAGTTTGGCTAAAGCTCTAAGCAATGATTCGACGACTGGTATGGTGGATTAATATTTACTGGCGAGTATAATAATATACTTTACATCTAAGTCGATTTGACAATTAGTGTCAAAAATCATAAAAAAAAGTTATTTGAATTTTAGTGTAGAGATTCGCGACGTTTAAAATTGTTTAATGATAAAAAAAATTGAATTGAAAATAGAAAAAAAAATCTTTCGATTGGTGCAGATATTATGAATAAAAAATGACATAGAATAACGCTTTTAACAACTCAATGACTAAAATAAAATTTTTCGATTAGTTTAATAATCATTTTTTTAAGTGAAATAATTGAAATGTAAATTTACTAATAATTTATCGGTCTTGAATGTAAATTATTCTTTTCTATATTAAACAATACTTTATGAATTAGTATTTACAGTCACATCTAAAACTACAGCCTTACTGTCCGCCAGGACAACCAAAGCAGTAGCAAAGGTAAATGATGTCCCAGAACAAGTATCTAACTTTGAGAAAAGATAAAAAAGAGTTCAAAAGGACCTTCCTTTGCATGATTCATAAAAAATTATGTTTTCTTTTTGGGTTTGGGGGGGGGGGGGTTATTTTGTTTCTCTCTGCCTCTCTCAAGACACACGTTTTCTCGTTTACCCAATTCTCTTGTAATATACATATCTTCACAGCTAATGACTATTCCAAGGAGAATAAAGAGTACATGACAGCCACTATATATTTAACTTCAAAATTTTATTAAAAGATAGTTGAATTATTTAAAAGTTATTATTTAAGTTATTAAGCTGTTAAAAATGTTATTATTTAATATTTTTTATTCATGTTGACAGCTCCAATCAAAAGTTTTTATTCTTCTTCGATCTTCGAAATTTACCGTTAGATCAACCTAGATCTAAGTTATATTTTTCTATTCGTCGATGGCTGTTGATCCGCCAAATTAATTGCTCAATCACCTTTTGGAGCTTACTAGCTAGACTTTAAAAAAAAATTAACAGCTAGACTTTTAGGTAAATTTGACTATTAAATTGTTTTATATACCACAACAATAAATAATTTAAAATTTATAAAATATTCTAAAAAATTTAAAAGTAAAAAAATTAACATGAAATGCACCCGGATCGCCATGCAGTTTATTATGTTTAAAAATCTAAAGTTTTAAAATTTAATTATTAAATTAAACTTTTTTTTAAAATTGAAAATAAATAACAATCAAATTAATAAAATATAGACATTAAAAATTAAATTATCACTTTTTTTCACTACTGTAGAGAATAATAATTTAAAGAAGAAGAATGTTATTGTGAATATAGAATTATAATGGGGAATTTGGGTGGGAGTTGGATTGCACCATTTTCAAGCTTTATAATTGTTAGGTTAAATGATCGTATCAAGATTTAATACTTTCATTCAATGTTTATTTTCTGCGAATTATGGTGTTCATCAAACAAAAATGCTGACATATTAATAATAGTTTTGATATCAAGTCCTTTATTTTTTAATAAAATAATAATTTTAATATCAAGTTGCGAATTATTAATTGGATGTTGTTTTTTTATAAAATAATAATAATTATTTTTTCGTAATATTGGTGGTACAGTGACATAAGAATTTTTTGGTTATAAAATAAGATTTTGTCTGTCTTAATACAACAAAAACTTAAATAAAGACAAATAAATCTTTTTTTAAAAAAATCAATTTATCTCTATTTAACATGAATTATCAATGTTAAAAATTATAAATAATGCATTAATAATGTACAGTTGGCGGCAAAGCTCATCTAATCAGAAGTACTTTCGTACATTTTTTTTAAAATTGATCTATTTTCTTAAATCTTTAAAAAAAAAACTGTTTGATTAATTAACAAAATAAAATTCGGCATATATACACAATGGAACCTAAGTATTATTAGTTCCATAATAGAATTTTTGTTATTTATAAAATGGATTTTAAATTTTTTTGTTTGTTTGCAATTTGTCAATTTATTTTTCCTTTCAAGCTTTTCTTAATTAAAATGTGTGTAAAATAATATTATATAACCTCAAATTAATGGAAGTGGTTAAAATGAAAATAGTTGTTAATTATAGCATCTAAAATGTAAATTTTTAGTAATGATTTTTTTTTTTTACCTTAATTACTGATTGAAGATAATAACTTTAAAATTTATAGCGAGCGTTTAACTGCACTAACGTGCCTATAAAATGTAAAAACTTAATTGTTGAACTTATTCCCGTGGATACGTAAGAAAACAGAAAAATGTAAATATTTTACTTTTCGCATCCAAAATAATTACTTGCTAAATTGGACCACTGTATAGAATTGTATTTTATTTTAAATATTGGCACGTGTTAAACAACTTAAAAACAAATAAATAAGAAAAAAGTGGAGCCCAGAGTGTGACATGGAAGCAAGTGGTTCACACGAATGAAATAGAGATGAGTGTGTCAGAACCATCAGATCAAAAGCCAATGGGGACCCACTCCTTTCGCTATCTAATCTGATGGCGGATTGCTGCTGCTGATTGAGATTTGTGGGGTCTACCTTTCCCACTCTTTTTGATGGAGTCAGATGCCGGACCCACGTGGCTTCACTTCGCCCTTCTCGAGTTCTTATTTTTTCATTTTCCTTTTATATTTATACATAATTTTTCATTTTACAAAATATTATTTCATCTCATAAAGAAAATTTACAAGTAAGCAGGAGTAAAATTACCATACGGGCCAAAGTTAACAAAGTCACGTAGTTAGGTAATTTAGATGAGTAGTGTGTTTATTACCGAAATAGAATAAAAATAACGATAAGGATAATATTAAATATTGTAATATGATATAAAAAATTAAACGCATTATACTTAAGATAATCGTTCATCTAAAGAAACTCTTAGAATATGTTTAGTATTATTTTTAAAAAATACTCTTGAGAGAAAAAACACTTGTAGAATAAAAACATTTGTAAACAATTTTTTTTATTTAAGTTTTTACACAATTTGTTTTCCTATAATGGTGGAACATTAATAACTTTATACAACAAGTGCAATGAAATTAAACCAAAATTGAGTTAACGAGAGAATTCCATAAAGAAAAAAAATGTTTTGATGGTTACATGAAGTGGTCAATTAATTTTAAATAGAAATAATAATTTTTAAATAAAAACAAAAAATATAATTATAATAAAAGTTTTCAAAATTGGATCCATTGTGGAATCGATCAAGTCATTGATTCTCTAATTCAACTAGTATGATTGGTTCGTACGGTTCGATTAAATAAATTATTAAAAATAAAATAAAAATTTGGTGCCACTCTTTTTTGCTCGATTTAACCAATCCTTTTTGATAACTTGATTGATTCAATCATATTTAAACATAATTGATTATAACCAGATCAAATGCTAAAATATAATAATTTTTATTATAATTATTGCTCTAAGATGTGAATGAGAAAAAGAATTTGATATTAAAAAGACATTTATAAAAAAATTATTTAATAATTGAATCATAACAATTTAATCTTAATTTTTTTATCATTTTTATTACAACATTTTGAAGCATATGTGTTCGAATACAATTACATACGTATTCTCCATTTTATGAATAAAGAAGTTAATTGGAGTGATATTCAGTAAATTACTTTCTTTGTGTAATATTTATAATGAATTAATATTAAATTAACTCGTGACATTAAATTATTTTATTGTTGTATAAATTATTATTTCACTTAAAAAATATATTAAGAAATTGTGAAGTTGATAATATATTATCTTTTCTTATATATTTGAAATTATAATATATTATTTCCTTTTTCTTTGAGTTAAGAATATATATTGTTATTTACCTTTTGAAAGCTCATCGGTATATGTATATATTAGTTATTTGAAATAAATAAATAAATATTATTTCCAACTCGTGGGAATAGGGGTCAATATTATTTTTTAATTAATTAATATTTTAGTGGGTGATGTGACTGGTGGGAATAGGGTTAATATTTTCAAAAGGGAAAATTACTTCGGTTAATTATTTTAAAGCGCGAGAGAAAACGACAAAAAGGAGACTAATAAGCCGAGCTGAGCCGAGCGGCGTCGGGATAGGAGATTTGTCTCCGTACGAGAGCTCCATCAGAGGGCCTCCATCCACGTCCAAATCTCTGATGCTATGAAAATGAACCTCATAATGAAAAAAGCTTCTGCTATCCACGCGTCCTTACTTAATTGGTTCTTCACTTTCCTCCAAAACCATTACTACTTCTCCTTTCCCCTTTTCCCATTTCTTTTACTACTATTTTATTACTATATTTTCAAATTTTCTCTCTTCTACAATTTTGAAAAAACAAAAATAAAAATTTTAAAACCCTCCTCGTCGGGAACAAATAGGAAAATTCTCTGAATATTTATCTTCATCCGGGAAAAAAAAAAAAACTTCATAAAAAGAACCTCAAAGTTTCTCCCTTCTTTCAATTTATTAATCGATTATTTCTTCGATATTTTGAAGATTCCCTGTTTTAAGTGAAAAGCTTAAGTCTCTCCGTCTAAGCCTTTTCTCCCCCCCCCTTATTTTTGCTTGGACTGTAAGTTGCTTTTGTTTCATCTTGTTTTTCCTTTTCTTCCTAGGGTTTCATTTCCATTATCTTCAAAAAAAGAAACTTGGAGATCAAGCGAAATTCCAGATAAAAGAGAAGATTATAAAAATTGTTACCTGAGTTTGAAAGGAGCTGAATTGGATGGTTTGAAGGTGATGTGGAAATCGAAAGGAAAAGTCTTTGGATTTTAAGATAATTTTGCAAAAGGAAAAAAAATGATTGAAATGAGGAATTCTGGAATAATTTAGAAACAAAAAAGAAAAAAATAAAGGAAAAAGTTGCGGAAGTTGCAACTATGAGTTACAGCGAAGGAGAAACGAGAAACGTCATCGTTTCAAATGGCTCCATAACGGCTGCTGAAGAGTTGACCATCGATCACAATTTGCTCATTGACCCGAAATTGTTATTTATCGGCTCCAAAATCGGAGAAGGAGCTCATGGAAAAGTTTTCGAAGGAAGGTCAGTATCAAAACACCTCTGCCAAAAGCAATATTACTAATAATCCACTCTTTTTATTTTCTCTTAAAAAAAAGAAGCAGCCTTTAGTTCATGGTAGTTTAAATTGTAGAGTTCTTTTTTCCCCTTGTGCTGTAATCCGAACTCTTGGTGTTAATTATCGCAAATTAACAAAGTTAAACTGTTTTAGATCAAGGAAATTTTTCGTTACATGCTTGTGTGGATGTAACAGGAGAAGTCAATATACGAAGAACATTTGCTACCCCTTTTTAATTGTTTATTGTTTTCTGTACGAATTTTTGTAGAGATCATGATTTGTTTATGATGGGGTGCTGTATCCTAATTTGTCAAGTTTTTTAAAGTGAAACATTGTGAAGGGAATAGAATGGAAGAATTTAGATTGTGTACCGAGGTTACTAGTTACATAGGGGTGAGTCTAATATTTTTCCAGGTATGGTGATCGGATTGTTGCCATTAAAGTTCTTCACCGTGGGAGTACTGTGGAGGAAAGAGCTGCACTCGAGAGTCGTTTTGCTCGTGAGGTTAACATGATGTCTCGAGTTAAACACGAGAACCTTGTCAAGGTAAACTGCTTTAAACTTGAAATGCAAATATGAATTTTATCATTGATGGAATCTATTGGTTATCTGTTTCTCACCCGCAATGGGAAATTTGTTGGCTTGGCAGTTCTTTGGCGCTTGTAAGGACCCGTTGATGGCAATAGTTACTGAGCTATTACCAGGAATGTCCCTTCGGAAGTATTTAGTTAGCATCCGTCCGAAAGTTTTAGACCTTCATGTGGCTTTGAATTTTGCATTAGACATTGCTCGAGCCATGGATTGTCTGCACGCCAATGGGATTATACATAGGGATCTAAAGCCAGGTACATCTTGAGCCTACTTTTTCTTTACAAATATTTATTAGTGACTAGAAAGGCCTGCTAGTGTCACTTCAGATTAGGAGTTGGATTGAATCTGTGCTATTGAAAGCAGAATGTGGATTGTAAATTCCTCTTCGATGTAATACGTATGTTCATAGTTCAGTACCTATATCTCAAGTCCTTTGACTAATTCCTCATATACTGGGAAATTTGGTAATGCAGACAACTTGCTGCTTACAGCAAACCAGAGATCTGTTAAACTTGCAGATTTTGGTCTTGCGAGGGAAGAATCTGTGACAGAGATGATGACTGCTGAGACTGGGACTTATCGCTGGATGGCCCCTGAGGTTAGTGCCCCTACTGCATTACCGAAATGGACAAAGAAACTTGTTTACAATGAAGATTGGAGCTTCTTTTTGTTGTTGATTTCATTGTGTTAGTTTCAGCATTTAAGTTCCTTTCTGCAATTACTTGTCAACTTCTGATATCATCACCACCCTGTATGTCATGGTATGTTTTTTAGAGGTCTTATGTCTTTTGTATTTGACACTACTGTAGATTGAGCTTTGGACAACAACTGATAATAATGTAGGGCACTTTTTTGTCATTGCTTTCTCATGGTTATGGTTTGTTTAACAAAGTAATCTCTATTGAGTAGACTAACTTTTGTATACAATATCTCTGACTTGGTTATCATTCTTTATTTCAACCTGTGTCATTGTAGTTGTATAGCACGGTGACATTACGGCAGGGAGAGAAAAAACATTACAACAACAAGGTTGATGTCTACAGCTTTGGAATTGTCTTATGGGAATTATTGACCAACCGTATGCCGTTTGAGGGCATGTCCAATTTGCAGGCAGCTTATGCTGCTGCTTTTAAGGTGCAAATCTTTAATGCACATTTTTGTTATCCATGATAAAATTTTTAAACTAACGGATAACTGACTAGTTTGATGCCATATGAGCATGCAGCAAGAGCGACCTAGCCTTCCAGAGGATATATCACCTGATCTGGCGTTTATCATACAATCTTGTTGGGTTGAAGACCCTAACATGAGGCCGAGCTTCAGCCAGATAATGCGTATGCTGAATGCATTTCTCTTCACACTCGTGCCTCCTTCACCATCCATACCCGAATCTGACACCAGTGAGACTGCAGAAACTAGTAATGGAACCATGACCGAGTTATCTGTTCGAACAAAGGGGAAGTTTGGTTTCCTTCGCCAACTGTTCACTGCCAAGAAGACAAGGAACTCTCAATGAGGTTAAAGTTTTTGAAAACACTTTCTTTCTCGAAAGTTGGCATGGGATAAATTAGATATATATGTTTTAACTGAACCTCTTCTCAGTTACCGTCAAATGAAGGAAATGTAGGAAGGATGTTGGTGGGGGTTAACTTGAATGGCAAAATAAAAAGAAAAAATAGAGCATCTTTTACACTGTCTAGTTGACTTTATTGTAAAGAAGATACAGTGGTTTCACATTGTTCTGTTCATATCAAATGTTACATTCATCAGAAGAAAAAAAGAGAGGGAAATTAGAGTGCAACTTAACTATTTGGTTAAGTAATTGCCCGTTCTCTTAATTAGAAACGGGTAATCACTTGCTCTTTCGTCCGTGAGGGGAAAAGATACATGCAATTGGTGGGCATTTGGCTCTTGTTTATGTTTTCTTAATGCCAAGGCATGCATTACAAGTTTTTATGGTTAGTTGGATACTTGCTTTAGGCATTATTAATGATTGATAACTAAAAGTGTTAATGTATTGGGTCGGGTTTAAGTTTTATATTAGCATACTTTATATTTATTCAAGTTTGACTTGGCTCAAAATATGAGTTTAAAATTTTGTCTAAACTTGTTTATATTTTAAAAGATTATCCAAGCCCATTTACGTCTATCCATATCAATTTTTATTTTTATTTAAAAAAATATTTATACTATTTTAATTTAATATTTAAAATTTATATAATTTTTATAGTCATCTTAATATTATTTTAATGTTTATGATAGAGTAGTATTATATATTTAGTATAGATTTAGTTGTTATTTGCTATAAAATTCATAAGATAAAATTTATTATAAACTTAAATTTAAGTCTAATTTGGGTTTGGATGTACAAGTTTGGGTTCAACTCATATTTTAAATGGATTTAATTTTTTGTCTAAGTTCATTTTTAGGGCTTAATATTTTTGTACAAACTTTTTCAAATTTTTAACGGGCCTTCAAGTTTGGGTTGGTAGTTTGTCCATGAACAGGTTTATTGATAACCAAAATATAATGGTTTTTATTATATAATAGGCTTCATAAAGTTTTTCATTAGGTCGGGTTTTAGTATAATATTAATATATCTTACGCATGTCCAAGTTTAGCTTAATTTAAAATATGGGATTAAAGTTTTTTTAAAGTTTGTTCATATTTTTAAATAGTTAATTCAAGTTTATTTTAAACTCGTCTATATTATTTTTAAATTTTTTATAAAGATATCTGTTTTATTTGTTAATTTGATATTTAATAGTTTTATATATTTTTTTTTCATTTTTAAAATTTTATATATAGTATTCTTGATATTTTTAAAACATTTTATAATATTGTACATCTCTATAAATTTAATTTATGTTATAAATAAATAAATAAATAAATATAAATAACTTGATATAATATGTTAAAAAAATTAGAAAACAGCCGGGTTAACTCATATTTTAAATTAAATTAATTTTTATTCAAATTTATTTTTCGTGCTAAATATTTTTATTCAACCCTTTCTAAATTTCTAACATGTAGTGAATTCATAAACAAATCTACAAGGCATAACATAAAACGATGACTGTGTGCATATTTATATCTCAAGGTCCATTATAAATTTCATATCTATTCTCTAATCTTTCACATCAACTTACAAGATATTGTTCACTTTGATAGATTGAATATCTTCATTTTATTCATAAAAGGTGTTTTATAGATTGAGTACTGTGTGATATCTCAAATTTTATAATTCTTTTCTAAGAGTTTCCATTATGGTCCCTGAAATATCATTTGTACTTTAAAGCTTTTTTTTTTTTTTATTTCTCAAGGTATTTATTAGTATAAGTCTAGTAATTAACCTTTCGTATTTTGTTAGTCTATTAAAAGGTAAATACTGGATACAAGTTTTAAAATTACTCCATAATTAAAACGAAGGTCAGACATTTGATCATTGATTAAGGTAAAAAAAGGCATTGCCATCTCATCTAATTGTCGCGGTTACATCAGAGCCATATTTTGATATCAAACGTAACAATCCATTTATTGGATCCTACAATTTTGTCGCAAAATTGAAAATAGCATAAAATTCAGGGCTATTTGTAGAATTATGAAAGGATGGGAAGCATAAAAGAAATTTCCATGTTGCATCCTATGTAACAACCTTGGAAGCAAGTGAGAATAAATAAATTAAATTTCACTGAGAGTTATAAATGTTTACGTTTGCTTATCTCTTACTACTTCCTCTGTCGTAATCTGAAAGTTGTTGAAGTAAGTTAAGATTCCTCTGCCACTCCATTTTTCCTCTTTCTTCTTCTTCTTTTTTTTTTTCAATTATAAAAAAGAAAAAAATCACTGAGAGTGAGACCGGGTCTCTAAGAAATGAACGGTTAAGATATCATGCAAAAAAAAAAAATATGTTCACGATTTCTATCTGCCAAAAAGAAGATCTTTTTAGAGAAAAAAAAAGAGTCAATGGGGGTTTTGATTTTCAGTTTCAATTATTCATATAAAACTCCTAAAATGGTAGAAAATCTACAGTGGGATATGATGTGAATATCAAGTTTTTCTTTTTCTTTTTTTCCCCTTTTAAATAAACTAAGTTTACCTTTTAATTTTTAAACCAAATTTCAAGAATAAAAGGGAAAATCATTAGATTGGATTTCCATCTTTCAACACAAAGTAAAATCCTTGATTCTCTCATCGCCGTAGCTCAAACGAATCTTTTCTCCCGAGTTAGTCTCTCAGTCAAAACTTTACATTTCAACGCTTGTGGTTTTGAGTTTTTGACCCATCTCCCACTTTTCTTTTTCAAGTTCCAAAAAATCTTTTACAATTCCATTCGATTTCTCTGGAATTCAACACAACAGGGAATTCCTCTTTTCACCTGAGCTTGTTTCGCGATCTGGGTATGTTTCTGATCAAGCAAAAAGTTGGAATTTGAAGAAGAATTAAATTCAGGTGATGAAAAATGGGGGAAACTGAAAATGGATATTCACCCGCCACCCACACTGCAATGAACGCAGTGCAAGCCATAGGGAAAGGATTCGATGTTAACTTCGACACTAGGTTGTTGTATTGTAAAGGTGTAACAGGTTCTAAGATAGTTGAAATCGATGAGGAACATGGTAGGGATATTTACTTATATGATCAAACTGTTCTCCCCAATGTTTCTAGAGATATCAAGAACTCTCAAGAGCCTATTGGCCGTCTCAGTTCTGGGGTTTTCAATTTTAATGAGGTAATGCTGTTTTTAGTTTTTAAAATGTTCTGTTTGTTTCCAATTTTGTGTTTATTTCATGAAATTTTGGGTCTTTGCTATAATTCACAATTATGTTCTTTGTGTTCATCTTGTGGCTTGGTTAGATATGCATAGTAAAAGGTTGACTTTAGGGTCATAGGTTTGCAGTTAGGAGTTTTTATTATTTAGGTGATAAACAGAAGTGACAGTTGGACTGAGAAACAAAGGAGAAAAAGATCAATTAAACTGATATTTGAGGTTAAGAAAGAATGTATATATACATATATGTATATGTATATGTATATGTATATGTGTATGTATATGTGTATATATATATATATGGTTATATGTGTGTGTAAGAAACTCCAACCATTTGAGATAAGTCCATTGATGTTAATTGCTAGTCTAAAACCTCTGGTGATTGATTCTGCTTGGAGTTGTGTATTATCTCCCACAAAAGTCTGCTAAGATCATGTTTGATTGTTAGTGTTTGATTCTGAATTATGTTTTAACCGTTTGGAATTTGGTTCAAGGGATTAACTCTTAAATCGCGTATCAATGGTGATTGTTAAGACAATGCATAAAATCATCTATTTGATTATGATGAGCTTAATGATCTTTAGGAGAAAAGAGAATCCTAATTGAATTGCTTAAGAGCATTATTTAAACTACTTCCAATTATTTGTTTTGCTTCGCTTTGTTCCAGACACGATTTTTATTGCTTTTAACATTTTTTTCTGATTTGCTTTTCTTAACTACCAACTGCAGATGGTGGAATATTTTAATAAAAATGCTAATGTGTCCGGTAGTTTTCCCCTTGGTAGTTTCAATTCTGCTTTTAGCTTCACCGGTTCAACAAATATTAATGCTGCAACCACAAAGACACTCTCTATGGATGGATTTTACATCCCAATTGCCAAGTTTCATCTAACAAAGTCCCCATTGGTATTGCAAGAAAATGTTAAACAGGCTGTCCCAACTTCCTGGGACCCGTCATCCTTGTCAAGGTAAGGACCATTTGCTATTAACTGTTAAATGCTTATAATATAGGTTCAATTCCTAATATTTCTTTCTTTATTACAGTTTCATTGAAAATTTTGGGACACATGTCATCACTTCTGTAACTATCGGTGGTAAAGATGTGATATACGTCAAACAGCATCACTCGTCACCTTTATCTACCATGGAGATTAAAACCTATGTGCAGGATATCGGAAATCATAGATTTTCAGACAAAGACAGCCTTACAAGTTCGGGTCAAATAAAGTTAAAGGACAAGGCTAGTTCCACTGTTTCTTTCATATATTTTTCATCCTTTATTTGTCTTTCTTTCTTGACTAGTGTAGAGTTAATACAAGTTTTGAGCTTTACAGGGTCTTGATACTGGCATTTTCATCAGTCAAGGGATATACCCTCAACCTACCAATGTGCCATCTCTTAATGGGAAAGAGGTATTTAGATGTCTTGATTGCTTATTGGTGGAAATCAATTTGCACATAAAAGTTCAATATTTTTGAGATGCTAGTTAGTTATATGCTGTTGTCATGCTTCAAAATTAGTGAAACAACTGATTTGCAGTAGAAAGTTATTTATAATTAGATCCACTACTGAAACTACTATACTAGTCTCCTCACTTCATCTTATCCAAAAAGGATGTGAGTTCGCACCCATTGGTTTGTCATGGTTGGTTGCTTTTGGTAATGATTTGCGAAATGTGATAGTTTCATTTATTATTTATGTTTTTCTCATTGTTGAATCGGTCAATGTAGCTAATGCCATGTAGTCTGGGAAATCATTTCCTTTTAGTGTTAATTCTTTATTTTACCATTTACCCTTGAGTCCATATGTGTGACTTGCTACACCTTGTTTCACTTGTTCTCGATGAAGTCTTCTCATTTTCTGGAATTCTCATTGTTGCAGGATGTTACAGTCATTTTTCGGAGGAGGGGAGGAGATGATCTGGAGCAAAACCACACCCAGTGGGCAAAAACTGTCCAATCCTCTCCTGATGTTATTGAAATGACTTTCTATCCTATTACTGCTCTGCTTGATGGGGTAGCTGGAAAGGAGCATTTGATTCGTGCCATCAGTCTTTATCTTGAATGTAATACGCTTCTTTGTGATTGACCGGATGCAATCTTTTCTTCCCCATCATTATTGCTAATGATAAACTATTTGCTGTATAACTCAAATCCTTAGTCTGATTGTCTGCAGACAAACCTCCAATGGAAGAACTAAGATATTTTCTAGAGTTCCAGACTCCTAGGATATGGGCTCCTATACAGGGTACGATTCCTGGCCACCAAAGGAAGGAACCTATTTGCCCGTCTTTGCGATTCAGCATGATGGGGCAAAAACTTTATGTCAGCCAAGAACAGGTATAAGTTCATGTCACAACTTTTCTCATCTTAAAATGTCATGCTCTTCCTCTTGTGCCTAAGAACATTGCGATCACTGCATTTTTCAACCCCGATGAAAGCTATTAAGGAGTGGTAACCAGAACCATTATAACAAGATTTTGCATCTAATCTGGGCTAAGTGTAAATGCAGATTTCAGTTGGACGAAAGCCGGTAACAGGCTTGCGGTTATGCCTTGAAGGAATTAAGCAGAACCGTCTAAGCATTCATCTTCAATACTTAGTATCTCTTCCGAAGATCCTACTTCCACACTGGGACACACATGTGGCGATTGGTGCTCCCAAGTGGCTAGGACCCGAGGAGCAAGATAGTAGATGGTTTGTGCCGGTGAAATGGAAGAGCTTTGCTCATGTTAGTACTGCACCAATCGAAAACCCTGAATCCTCTATAGGTGACCTCTCTGGTGTCTACATTGTCACTGGAGCACAACTCGGAGTGTGGGATTTTGGGTCAAGAAACGTCTTATACATGAAGCTGTTGTATTCTAGGATTCCAGGCTGCACCTTACGAAGATCTTTTTGGGATCACACTCCAGATGACAAACCAAAGAAAGTTGTGGCAACCGTGGGTAGTTCTGGCTCGGATGGAAACATTGTAAACAAGTTGGCAAAATTTGTCGACATGTCCGAGATGAGCAAAGGGCCGCAAGATCCTCCGGGTCATTGGTTGGTCACTGGTGGAAAGCTTGGTGTTGAGAAAGGCAAAATTGTTTTGAGAGTGAAGTACTCCTTGCTGAATTATTGAATCTCTTAAGTCTCTTTTCCTTTTGCATGTCCATTTGTGTTCACTATGCTTGCAAGAATTGTGTAGGTTGTTCCAGTTTTGGTTTAGCAACTTGTAGTAAAACTTTTGAAGATGTTTAATCTAGAAAGGCATGGTTGAAAAAAATTTTTGAATCGAAAGTTGAATCGGTTTTTAATTTTTCGGCTCAATTGGTTCAATCGACTGATTGAAATCATATAAAAAGTTATTTTTGAAAAAGTAAAGAAATTAATTAACACAAAACAAACAGACACAATCAAGTCTCAACAGCCATAGCCATAGCCAGTACGAAACCATCTAGAAAAATAAAAGATAGTTAATAATAAAAAAGAAAAAAAATCATAAAATTGATATGATTGAGAAAGAAAAGGTATATTTATTAAAAAACAAAGATAAAAATCTTAATTTTTTTTATTAAGAGATATTAAAAAGACTAGATTTAGCCGACGATTGAGTCTTAACTCAATTGGCATCGACATTGTTGTCAAGGTCGTGGATTCGAGTGCGTTATCTAAGGATTGAGGAGGAGCAATGAGTAGTTCTAGTCATTTTACCAAAAAGAGCATATACTAAAAAAAAATTAGATTTTGTCATACCCATAAAATATTTTATGTTAAATTTTTTTTAATTAATGTAATAATGAATATAGGTGGAGTGGTCGTAATGAGTTTGCATTTTAATACTATTCAACACATTTTTATTTAAATATGATATAAAAGATAAAAATGTTAAGATAAAAACTTTAATTATAATTTAAAACAATGAGTATTTCTATAATTTCATAATTGAGTTAATAACTTGATTAATGGTGACACTAACTCAATAAAATGCTTAAATATAAGTGAATATTAGATAATAAAATTTATAGAATTGTTCATTCTCGATTCTTGCTTTGATTGATTTTCTAAAACTCTTGTTCAACTTGTATAGTTGGATATTTAGACCAATTAATTCTCAATTCAAGTGATTAAACTGGATGATCTAGTTCGATTTTTATAACCTAATCAAAAAAGGTTTAGACTACTATATCACACTTTCTAGATAAACAATTTCATTTCATTTGCAAAACCCCTTTTTGTGGCTTGAAAACTATCTATATTATGTTATTATAGTTAAGCTCTTCATTAAGTCAGTGTTATGAATCAATTAAATGCTAATATAATTATATTATTATGTGAGTATATTTTTGTATTTTTTATATAAAATAAATAAAAATTCAAACCTCATAAAATTTGAATATATTATTTTATCTTTTTTTCTACAATTTAATTCTATCATTTTCATCAAAATTTCATTTCATTTATATATATATTTATAAATATATTTATGATATAAGTTTTATCACCAATTTACCATAATTTAATATACTCTAAACCCTATACATATCAAACATATTATAGGATGTAAAATGTGTAGATTCGAATTAGTTAATGATAGGGTGTCCCGCGTAGCGTCGGTGTCGGTGCACAGCTTGCCTGCCTACCTATCCTCTACGACATGGAATTCCTTCACTCATATTACTCCTACGGGTCCATCACTTGCCGGAGCTGCGAAGGCAGTGCATTAGTTTAATTGACTTTTGTCCTTTTTGCGGTGAAGGAGAATGGAATACTAGCTATAGCCTCACAACCATCTAATTTTTAAGTCTCTGGTATTTTTAATATTTATAAATTTTTAATAACTTATTTAATTAAAATCATATTGATTAAAAATCGATGATTTAGCCGATTTAATCATCGGTTCGATTTAAAAAACATTGCATTTAATTACAATTTTATATATATATATATATATATATACACTAACTAGTGATAGATGTATTGGTAAAACACATTGAACTTTTAAGAGTGAACATAAATTCAAACTTTAGAGATAAGATTATTGAAAAAGGTAGCTGTAAATCTTGAAAATGAATCCTAAAATTTAAAGAGATAGAGATGAAGTTAATGAGACGTAAAATACCTAATTACTTTCAACACATAGGCTAATAGCATTGAGCCAGAGGTTGATGGATTAATCAAAAGCTGAATATGTAGAGAAGAATTTTGCTGATACCAAGTATAATAAGAGAGGAAGACAAGGTAGAGCGAGAGAAAATCGAAGTGGTGTAGTGGAGGCCAGTTCACATGTAGAGGCCAAAAGCCAGAATAAGGATAAAACGACAGGCTAATTGAAAAAATAAATGTTCAGGTAACTCTAGGGTATAAAAAGGGCCAATCCCTTGCCTATAGTTTTTCAAGGTATTTATAGGAAAAAAGTACCCGATATAATATTAGCTAAATAAATATTTAATCCTGTAAAACACGTAATGGATAATCAGGAACACACATAGTATAAGTTTCTATCAATATGAGGTAATTAGTTAAATATACTTCTTATTATCTTGAAAGTGTGTTCACATTAGAATAATGTTCTCCTATAAACACAATATGAATAATAAATTCGTTTGAAATGTGCCGGATAATAATTCTCAAAATATTAATGCAAATTTATGCTTAAGGAAGAAGAGTATAACAAATTTCAAATTCAATTAAAGCATACGATTACCAATCCGACCAGCTAAACCCTTTTCCAATTAAATTCCATCCTCCAAGTTGCTAACATTACATCTATTATAAATACCCCATGCCTTTGCATGCCCTAGTATTCAACTCACTCACCTTTCAAACATACCTTAAAACATTTTCATTTTCAAACCCCCCTTCTCCCATGGCTGGTCTCAAGCTTATTTGTGGCCTAGTACTGTTGTGCATGTTGGTGGTGGAACCCATGGCCACAACTGCTCTCACATGTGGACAAGTGGCAAGCCAAACGGCTGGTTGTATAAGGTATTTGCAGCGTGGAGGGAACCCTCCAGCTGCTTGCTGCAACGGAGTTAGGAACCTAAACAGGCAAGCTAGAACCACCCGTGACCGTCAAACTGCATGCAGATGCTTGCAAACTGCCGCTAGGACCATCTCCGGTATCAATGCTAAATTGGCTGCCGGTCTTCCGGCCAAATGCCGTGTCAAAATTCCTTACAAGATCAGCCCCTCCACTAACTGCAATAGGTATATACTCTTTTTTCACATTAATTCATTTTTCTCTTTTTTCTTACCTAAATTTTGAAGCAATTCCAAGTATTAATTACTCTTTTTTTTTTTTTGGAACTTGTTGCAGAGTGAGATGATCATGGATGAAGTAAGCAGCTTGCAGGAAATATTATATATATATAAGCGTGAAATAAAGATTTTGGGATGGATGCTTATTCCAAAATCCAAATTAGTGTCTTGTTTAATTATTTGTTTATCTTTGAGATGTTGGCTCTAATTATGTTGTCTATATATGGAATGTTCAGTGTTTTATGAGTTAAAAAGCCTATGTTTTATTATATTACATGATATCTGTATTGCTTTCTTTGCTTGTTGTCTCAATCCATAATCCCTTACTTGAGTTTATACACATGTAATTTGTATATCATTATATGTATTGCTTTCTTTACTTATTTAGTGAAACTTATGATTATTATGTTTTCCGTATGATTCGTTGATTAAATAAATTAATGAATTTTCTTTAAAAAAATCAGCAAAACAGCAAATCAATTTGGGATGTACTAGTAATTACTGAAGAAATAATATAATATTTATAACCCTCCCAACTTATTCAGTTTTTGCAAATTGAGAGCATCAGATGGAAAGGATCATTATTATAATATATCCATTTCTTTTCATTTTTTATCATGACAAGGAATTTGGAAAGGTGAAAGGATAGGAAACCTTTCAATCCAATGGTTAGGTTGCACGACATTCTTACTCATAAGCTATGTTACCCACGTTAAAAACAAGTATACGATGAAGAAATTATATTTACCGTTGGTGATTTGCATGGTGCTGGCATGGAGGAGTGAAGTGGTGCTAGAGGGGATGAGAAAGAAGACGATGAAACCTAGAATAGGAGAGAAGGAAAATTATTGTTTTATTTTTTTATTTAATTAAAAATGTCTTGTATTTTGATTGGTTCTAGGATTTTTTTAAGGAGATAACTGTTTTAACCAAAATTAGTAATAGTATTAAGTCTAATATCTCGTAATCATCTCAGATTCTAATTAAATTTGACATCAAGTTAGATCATACTCTTAAACGAGTATAAAGTTGTCTCAACATTATTTTTTCCATCCCCAAGACTTGGACTTAAGATGTTGTTTAAGAAGCATCAAACTTCTTACCATTCGATACTTGTTGGTTAAATATGTATACGCACTAGTATGGTTCTCGATCTATGCTTTTCATTGGGTTAATTTTTTTGTTTGGATCGAATTATGAAGTATAATTTGAAAGATAAAATATTCTCCAATTTCCTATACACATTGTACATTTGAAATTTAATTTTCTATTATTATTTTTCACAAATTCAACCTCTCTATTTTTTGGATTTAAAAATTCAAGCTCAATTTTGCTACTGTTAAAATTTTTCTGCTAAATTTAGTGGTTTGACATTTTGAAATATAAAATAGCATTGACAATGCTTATGTGAATTTTTTTCTTAAAAATATTCAATTGAACTCATCATGGTAGAGTTATATTTTTTTTGTTGGAATAGTGTTCTTAAGAAAATTTGATGTTGGTATTTTAATTGAAATAATTAACAATATAAAAGTAGAGAGATCAAATTATATTAAAAATTAAAATAAATAGATCAATATCAAATTTCAACCTAGTATAGATGCCAAAACTATTATAAAAGCTAACTGCCGTCTAAAAAAGCAAGGGAAACACAAAAGAAATGAAAAATCATGTATCAATCTCTAAAATCATAAGGGCATTCAAATATATTTATAAAAAAATATTTAATATACAAGTAAAGTTTTGATTGAAATGATAAAGTTACAATATTGCATACCATGATACCTTAGTTTAAAATCTCATCATGTGCATTGACTTGACGCCAATTGTTGTGGTAGTTTAAGTACATTTCGATACAAAAAGAGCTTGTTTTTAGTGATTTTATAATATTTATATGCATTTTTTTGTTTTCTTAGTTTAGATTTAATTATATGCAAAATAAGCGTTTTTATGCACGTTTTAGTATTTTGATGATCCGAAAGGCCAATTTGGGCCAAAGGAATGAGCTATTTGAGTGCGTAAGGGGCCAATTGAAGCCCAAAAATACAAGGAACGACAATCGTGTTGCGACACAAGAGAGCCCATGTTGCAACACAAAACAATGAAGCTGCCAAGGTTGAAAATCATTCCATGTTGTGACGAGGAGTTTCTCCACGTCACGACAACGCGACGAAGGCAAGGCAAAATGAGGTTGATTCCTTGTACGACAATTTTGAGATATTTCCTTAATTAGACCCTGGTCAATTAAGAGTATATTGCACTAATTAATATCAAAGTGTATCTAGGATTGTGTGGGCACCAACTAAAATGTAGCCTATATAAGTCACTTTAGGGTCACCCGAAGTGCGAAATTAGACCTAGATAGTTTTATTTAGTTTTGAGTTGTATTTTTATGTTTGTTTAGTTGAAATTCTTCTTATTTCGATGTGAAGACAATTGCAAGTGGAGATTGCTCTGGAACTGCGCTTCAATTATTTATCAATGAGCAATTTCTTTATTTTTTATTTATATTTCGTTAGCCCAATCAACTAATGTTTGTGTGAATATTAGAATAAATTCTCGTGTTTTATTTTTATCATGCATGGTTTGGTTATTGAACTGATTATTTAATCAAGTCGATTAATTAGCAGAAGAATAAGGGTTTCTCAATAAGAATTAGTTGGTTTTAAATTATGTGTACCTAAACCTTAGAATTGACAACCTTAGAAAGTAATCTAGGTTAAACGAGTTTGGGAGATAAGTTTGTCAGGTAAATCATAATTTATCTCGATGGAGAAAGTGAGGTTGAAAGATAAGCTAGTATCTATCGATTAGTTAATTAGTATAGGTCAGGAGGTAATACTGGTTAATTAATAGCTAATTCACTAAAAACTCGAAGTTTTGAAATTAGTTAATCTTCTATATGTTAATTAGGGATTTAATCGAATATAGGCTAGGGGCTCGCATTGTTGACACTAAGAATAGAAAATTTCATTAGGTTAATTTAGGTTTAGTAATTTTATCAATTTAATCACTACTTTAATTTGGATTCACACTACTAACTTGTAAATCGATTAGATTAGTAATTATTTTTTGCAATGAATTTAAGACTAAGATTTTCCAATCTACAATCTCTTGGGTATGATCCTCGTAATACTTTCTTGTGTTTCGTTGTAACACTTTACTATATTACAATTTGACACATTTACTTGTGATCATCGTTAATTTAATTTAATATATTTTTGGTGTAATATTTTTATTCTAATCGTTAGCACGTTTAGAGACAATCGTGCATTTTTCTAGATTTTACATAAAATATAAATTGACAAAAATACACTCATAATAATGTTTGTTATTTTATAAAAGTAATGAGTTTTCGTTAATTTCTTTGAGACCCAATGAAACCAACTTAAACAACCCATCAAATAATAGTATAGATAATAGAATTAGATCTACTTACATTGGTAGTTTTACATACTTTCATAACTTTATTATTATTATTGATATTTTAATAATCTAACTGTTATATTTTATATTCCATTCACGTCAGGGGCGTAGCTAGGGGACTGGCAGGGGCCCCGACCCCCCTAAAATGATTTTTTTTTCATTTAGGCCATTTAAAATTTAAAATTAGTAAAAATAAAATTATACTTTGCCCCCTAAAATGATAAAAATTTAGTTTAATCCTTTAAAAATTATAAAGATATAAACTATTAAAATGATGAAATTACATTTTTACTATTGTAAAAATTACAATTTAATTCCGCCTCTCTTAAGAGAAATTGTTGGCTTCGCCCCTGATTCACGTGAATCATGCATGTTAAATTTGAAGTAATTCTTTTAACCATTTATTTTATATAAAAAAACTTTCAACTAATAAATAGTATTTTAAATTAATATATTAAAGATATTAAATCGATTAAAAATTTTACATGCATAAAAAATATTATTATATTAATAAATTCAAAATTTTGATTGGTAACATATCAATTATAAAAAATATATAAAACTAACATTAATTTTATACAAGTGTAGGTTCATCCCTCCTAAAATATGTATCATATTCCATCTCTTGTATTTATTTCTAAATGGCACGAATCAAGATTAATATAGAGGTGCCTTTTGATTTCATTGATGCTTTATTCCAATTCCCATCATGCATGCATTAATGAAGCATTCCTGTTGGACACGAAAACTCGATTGAACCCATGCTTTCCCGATTTCAGTCAAACTGTTCCTTTAAGTTACTCATTATCATTTTTTTTCTTAGGTAGCGGTTCTTTAAATAAAGTAATTTACCATAGTGACCTAGTTGCGTTGTGAGAGAAAAGGTGCCCACCGTTGAGGCAATAAATATGGATGAAAAAAAATTAATTTTAAAAAAAATCTAAAGTGCGGTTAGGTATTACCTATTTTTGTGATCATAAATGTTATTGAAATCGGATTAAATTAATCTGTTGAATCGAATATTAATTGATATATCAATTTCAGGTATCGTAAATACATATATTTTATATATCATTAGTGAATAATAATACGATACTTCATTATTAAGTAAAATAATAATTATGAATTTATAAATAAATAATAATTTTATTTAAACATAATTATTATATTTGTTTGTCTTTCATGTTTAGATTTTATGCATTTGGATTTAGGTTTTAAGATTTATATCATGTTTAGGGTTTAAGTTTATAATTTAAGGTTTCGGGTTTGTATCAAGTTACATGTTTTGGATTTATGTTTAACTAAAAAATACTAATATTTATTTATAAGTCTTTTACTACTTTTTTATTTTACTAATGATGAGACGCCAAGTTATTGTTTACTGATGGTACATTAGATATTCATTTATTTGATTTTTATTATATCTATACTATATATTGACTAAATTGGTGTTACAAGTCAACCAAACACTAATTTAATTTGAAAATGACTCCCTTAAGTAATAAATTAATAAGAGGATTTTTTTAATCTTTCCGTGTTCTTTAAGAAAATAACACTATAATCAAATTTGAATTTGGAACACCTATTTAAAAATTTTAATTAAATCATTATAATTAAAGACTCATTTGATTTTAATATAAAAGTTTTATAAATATAATATTACATAGATTATTTTTATGCAAGGTAAGCCCTAATCTAATTATAATTATATATTTGTATTATATATACGTACGTAATAATTATGATGTGATATTTTCAGTCCAAAATTCCTTTTTGCTATAGAAAGGTGATGGTTTTATTATAGCCATGTGGTCTTACTATAGCTAATAAAAGCTAAAAAAAGTGGTTATAATATCTTATAATTAATGTTTCTATTAATTAAACTTAGGTTTTAAGTTCTAGTAACTAATATTGAAATGTAGAGTTGAGTAAGTAAAAAATTCGATTTTTTTAAAATTAAAATTTGAGTATAATGGATTAAAGATAATATTGAAAATCCAATGAAATTATCGAAATTTTGTAAAAGAAGATAAAATAATAAGGGGATCTAGTCCTGGAAATTTTAGCTAACCATTGGATCTTCTTTTTCCTTTATCCGTCACTGCAATCCTGACATGGTAGCCTTAAGAGGGAGTAATTTGATGTGAAAATTTAATTACTTCTCACACCACTATCTCCCATTTTTGGTGACATCCATTTAATTTCTCAACTGTATCCATCAACGCAATAAATTATAAGCCAACCACCAAATTATATTTGCCTTTCAAACCACACATGTATATGCTATATAAAGCACCACCTTGGCCCCTTCACTCAACACCATTTAAACTCCAGACACTAGTAGAAGGTTTAGTTTTACAAACATGGCTAGTTCCGGTGTCCTTAAGTTGGTTTCCATGATTCTCATCGTGTGCATGGCGGTGATGGGTACACCCAAGGCTGCCAAAGCCGCCATCACGTGCAGCGACGTGGTGAGCCACTTGATCCCGTGCTTGTCCTACGTACAAAACGGCGGTACACCCGCTGCTGCATGCTGCAGTGGGGTGAAAGCACTCTACGGCCAGGCTCAGACCTCCCCGGACCGCCAAAATGTGTGCAAGTGCATCAAATCGGCGGTGAACGGAATGCCGTACACCAACTATAACCTCAATCTCGCAGCCGGCCTACCTGCTAAATGTGGTCTCCAACTTCCTTACAACATCAGCCCCTCCACTGACTGCAACAAGTAATAAACATAACCATTTTACACACTAAAAAAGAAAAAGAGTATTGTAAGCAGTTCTGATTTATGTTATTTTAACTTGTTGAATGTGTTCCACAGGGTGCAGTGAGGTTGATGATGATGATATGGAAGAAGGAGTGGAAGAAGGTTTCAGCTCAGCTAGATAAAGTAGCTAGCTAAGGTTAAATAAGCTGTGTTGGTGTGTTGTTTTTCAGCAAATTCCATATTTAATCGGGGAAAGGAAAAAAAAAATAGAAAATGTACTATGAAACTGTATTTCATATGTGATATATATAATGTATCGTAGTCTTTAATTTTTTAGTGATGCTACTACGTTTTATACGAGTCTATAATGACAATAGCTTTCCCTTTTCCATATATAGGAAGGCTCGTTTGGAAATGTTATTTGCTTTAGATCCTTATTTGCCATAATCATAAAAACACTTTTAATTAAAAAAAAACCCTAATTATGAGCAACTAATGTACCAAGAAACATTACTTGTAATATTACAAACAACTAATCCCCCATTACATAGATAGAATAATATTTAATAGACTATTAGTGAAGATTTTAAAATCTACAAATATCTTAAAAAAATATAATAATTTTTTAAATTTACTTATAAAATACGCTATCAATATGCCAAATACGCAAAATTTCCTGCACCAATCCAGCCTGTGTATCAAACACTAACATCCCCACAGGCTCCTCTGCATTCATAGTCGCCGTATTATCCGCAGCAATGTAAATATTTCTTTATATTTGGAACATATTTACTAAAATATATATTTAAATTTCCGGTATATTCATATGTTATATATATTATCTATATTATACACATACTTATATAAAAAAATATATTATACCCATATTAAAGAATTACAAAACCGAAAATAAATTTATGAATAAATTATAAATATATAATTTTATAATATTAAATTAAAAGAATTCGTAAAAGAAGTGAAGTGGACGGTGAGAAGCAATGAATTAATAAAGATTGTAAATATAACCTACATTCATAAATATGAATATTTTCAACATCTTACACCAAAAATAAAAATAAAAATTTAACATCCGTTTAAAGATAAATAAAAGTTTAAATTATTAATTAAGTATGATATTAGCATTATTTCTCAATAATATCTTATTTAATAATATTTTTATCTCAAAAGTATTTTTTAAAAATAATACTAAATTGACTCTAAATTACTTTTAACCCTAATCAAAATATTCAAATTAAGTTTGTTCCTAACATACAGGAAATAATTAACCACATTATAACATTGGCTGCCAATGCCATAATTAAGACAATTTGTGGGTGTAAGTAACTACTGTCACTCTTATGACAGCTAGCCCCACAAAACCCATCCATGAATGAATGCACATTTTATGATAATAGATAAGTTCCAACAACCCAAACCTCTAATATAACATAGATGGAACATTTCACCATTCTCTCTCTCTCTATATATATTATGCTCTTTAATATTTCATTATATCAAGGACGGCCAACACCAGCATTTGCTCCTTTGTCCAATGTGACATTGACAATGACCCTGTCCTTAAAAAAAAAGAGAAAAAGAAGAAGAAGAAGGTGGTACTTTAAACTAAGCTTAAGGTTTAGTAGTAAAGTTTGGTGGTTTGATGATGCCATGTTTGAAGACTAAGTTAAAACTTATTGGTGGATAGTTCCAACAGCTAAATGCCAACAACTTTTACATTCTTTTCTTATTTTAACTGCATAAACATTGTAAAAAAAAAGCTAGCAAAGTGTGTTCCAAAGAACTGGTAATTGGAATGGTGAATATGTGGTCGTCAGTTGGTTGTTTGAAAGCCAGTGGGAGCTCTCGTGGTCGTAGGTTCCACTTGTGTTGGTGACAGTGAAGCTGATCATATGCTTGAATGGATACTCAAATGATCCAAGTGTTAGTGAGGTCAGTCAAAACAGATATATATGGACCACAAGGCTTCGTTTTCCGATTACCTTGGCAGCTCAACTTTGGAAATTCGATACCGTAAAATTCAAATACAAAATTTTAAGATTCTCATTTGACTTTCTTATTGAGTCGATATTTCATTGACAAAAAATTATCTGTATCAATCAATATCAAATAAAAAATATACATCTAGGATTAAGGGCGAAGCTAGAATAATTTTTTAGGGGGCTGGATGAAATTTTATTTTTTTATAGTCTGTATATTTATAATTTTTAAAAGATTTAAATTGAATTTTTATAATCTTGGGGGGTCAAAGTGTAATTTTACCTTTACTAATTTAAATTTTTTAAAAAATCTCAAGGGCCTAAATAGTAATTTTACATTTTAGGGGGGTTGGGCCCCTGCCAGCCCCCTAGATTTGCCCCTGTCTAGGATCATATTTAGATTTATCATTTTTTTTAGGTGAGAAAAAGAAAATACAGATTGATATACATATTATATATATCCAAATCATTCCTATTTTCCGGTAGGAATAGCATTTTGATATGATAATAAATAGGATTAGCATGTCGATACGATAATAAAAATGGGTTGTTCGGTACTCGAACCCGGAACTAGTCGGATGGAGTTGATAATTTCCTTCGATTTTATAGATAAATAAGTATTAAATAATATGGTAAAAAAGCATCTACTATTTTAAATACAAATCAGTTTTAGATTTCAAAACATTAAAATTATTAGTATACTTATGCTATTAATTATGTTTTTTTAGTAGTTTATTTATTAATTTGAGCGTTATATATGAATTCAATTAGATAAAAAGCATGTTTAAAATTTGATGTATAAATTTTAAAAGATTTTTTTCTTTGAGAATAACAAAAAAAAAATCTTATAAATTAAATCCAATTTGCTGGCTCACAATAAGAACAAAGCCAAGAGAGGTAAGGGACTTGGCTCATCCTTAAGTGAGTTTAAGCATTTTATTTTTTGAATAAATGAAAATTTTATGTTTTTGTCGATTCTAAAAAAATTAATATTAGTTTTTTTTAAATAAAACTTTTAGATTTATCTCATTTAATCCATAATATTTTTAAATATTCTCCCTATTATATTTAATCTATTATTTAAGTCCTAAGTTAATGTAAAAATTTGATTGCTACGAAATTAATATATTATAAATATTTTTATTATATAAACAGAAAATTCTAAATATTTATTTTATAATAAAATATTTCACAGTTAGATATATACTAAATCTATATACCAAAAAAAAACATATACTAAATCCAAATATTCTCAATCTAGCTGTTCTCAAGTACACTAATTAATCATTTCAATTCAACTTTGATTTCGTCTTCTTATTATATTATTATATTATTATTATTATTTTATTAGTATAAAATTATGCCCACTCTAACATCTGTGATGAAGTATGAACAGTGAAAAGTAAGCCTAAGTGGGTCCACGTGGAGCCCACAACTTTTTTTATTTTTAATTATTTTTCCCTTTCTTCCTCATTACGGGAAAATCGCCCCCACAAGCAAAGGACAAATTTGTTGTTTGTTGATGGATCCATAGGTCCCACCAAAAGCTTTTATCATTAAAATAATAGATCGCAACCGTCCATCTTTTAACTCCCTATTGATCGGACGTTCATCATCCACACTCAGATCCCTTTCTTGATAGCTCACTTTGTTTGACCACACCCGAAAAAAAAAACATGCTTCTATTTTTATTAAAAAAATAACTAATTTTCCAAACTTTGACTGCCCTGCTGTCACTTCAATCGAGGCGCTCTTCGTTGAAAATAGACATTCTCTCCTAATTTACCCTTTTACCCTTTTACTAACCAATAAATAAATAATTCACTTAAATCTATTTTATCTAAAATAAAAAATATTTTATTTGATATCTTATTATTCAAAGTTAAATTGTGGTCTTATTTATTTCATTATACTCAAAATCGAGAATTTAATTTTTATATTTTAATTTGAAAATATTTGTTTTTCAATGCTATTTAAAAAGTAAAATTATGATTATCAAAATAGTATTTTTCATTATTTTTAAATTTTCACATCATCTTAATAATTTTTTAATAGTATCAATAATTTTAACTAATAATAATAAGAAAAATAATTAAATCATATTAAAATATAGAAATTAAATATAATACAAGCACTATTATTCAACTACTCGTAAATAATGTAAGTACTTTTTTGGTACGAAATTAAAGATTCATAATCAAACAGCCAAATTATAAAGAAAGAAAATATTTTCTTTTTGAAAATGTTATAAGCTTTGTTTTTAAGTTTTAGTTTTAACTTTTTTGAGAATATTTTTTAATTTTATTTTATAATGAACTAAGAAACATAATAGTATATAAAAGTGGAGGACAAAAGTGTAAAACACAGGAAATGAGAAACAGATTTCTGTTGCTAAGAGATTTAATATTAATGACTTGGGATATTTAAATATTAAAATATATTTGAAGTGTTCATACCATTTGCATATTAAAATTTAGTATTTGTATTTTTTAATTTAATTTTTTTATTTTTAAATTTAAAAATTCAGATTGAATTACTAACATAATTAAAATTTTCTATTAAATTCTTTGGTGTAATATTTTGAAATTTAAAAAAAAAACTCAAAAATGGCATTACAATATATTTGAATTTAACAAATAATTTTAATAGTGTTAATAACTCTTAAAAATTATATCAACATTTTAATTAAAACAAAATATTGGAGCTAATTAATTCACATTGTAAAAAAAAATTGAGATACTAAATTATTTCAAATAGTTAAGTATATAGACTGAATCTTAAATTTAAATGTAAAATAGGGAAATACCATTATTATATAATCTAAAATTTAAGTGTAGCACGAGAACTAAAATTGAAATTTTACCATTTTTCTAATAAAAAACGGAAAGTGAGTGGGTATTCCACATGTCAGCATGAGGAAGGTTCTTTGCACCTTCCTTCTATATATTTATATAGAGATGCATTTGTTGATGGGTTAAAATTGAGATTTAGTATTTATACTCTATAAAAAGTTAAAAATTTTATTTTTTTATTTTTTTAATTTAAAATTTTTAATTCAATCATTATTGTTGCTTTAATTTCAGTAAAAAAATTAATATATTTATTTTCTATCAATTATATGCAACATCATGTAAAAATAGTCTAATTAACATATCAAATTGATAAATTTTGATAAAAATATTTAAAATATAAATAATAAAATTAATACTTTTAAATAAAAATAAAATAAATTAATTTTTTAATTTTTTAAATACAAAAATTAAATTTTAAATTTTATCAAAATACACGAACTAACAACATATTTGGAGAATGTTAATAATAAAAAAGATAAAGTTTTAATTGTTAACTAAAATAGAAAGTTTGGTTGGTTTAAGACTTTGACCAGTACACATTCGGCTCCATTTTTTTATTATAAATAATAATAATAATAATAATAATAATAATAATAATAATAATAATAATAATAATAATATTGTTCTCATCTTCCGCCTACTTTTCTCTCTTTCCCTCAAAAATCTGTCACACTCTTTAAACGGCTTTTCCCATTAGCT
This sequence comes from Gossypium australe, assembly GCA_005393395.2. Lineage (NCBI taxonomy): Eukaryota > Viridiplantae > Streptophyta > Magnoliopsida > Malvales > Malvaceae > Gossypium > Gossypium australe. Next base: position 4,149,981 of record CM016622.1, on the reverse strand, counting down.
TTCTTTGACTTGCAAAGGTGTTTTTTTTTCTTCTCTTCTTCAATCAATCAACCAAATACCCAAACAGGATTTCTGGGTTTCAGCTTTCACCGTTTTTGCGCCTTCTCGATTTCTCTCTCAAAAGTTTTGCTTGTATGACATGCTTTCATAAGGTTTGATTCTTTTCTTCTTATGTTGTTATTACTGCTGAAAATTCATTAATGATTTCAGATTGGGTTTTGCTTCAAAATTGTGTTTTTTTTTATGCTTGATTTGTTTCTTCTGTTATTGATTAAATGTGTGTGCTATTAGCTCTGCTTTATGTTAAATCATGCATATCTGATTAGAGATTGGTAGATGTGATTTCTTTTCTTTTCTTTTCATTTTTTCTTACGATTGGATTTTGTTTTGGATCTGGGTTGAGTTTTTGTTTTTACCAGATGCTGGTTGAGGCATTTACAATTTTTGTTGTTACAAAAATATATGTTGATTTGTGGAACTTTGGATATTTTCTGGTAGATTAAGAAAGAGAATTTTCCCTTCAATTCTATGTACGATTAAATTGGGTTGTTTTCTTCTATATGATTGATGTTTGTTTTGTACTTGTGGAGCCATGTCAAAGGTTTAGTGATAAACATGCATTGGAAAGTTATAAATTAGTTTGTCAGCTTATGCACTGAATTATTTTAGTGTTTTAAGGAGTTTTCTGCCTTGATAAATTAGAGGGGTAATGTGTCACATTTAGTTAATGTAGTTGCCTTGACAAACTAGTTGGAATCGATGCCGCAGTCGAAGAATTGATGCACATATTGTGTTGAAGATATGGGGTTTAGATATCATTTCGATCAATAACCGCTTCATGTAGATCGTTCGGTAAATGAAGCTTTAAATTGTGTCATAAATGTTCCATAGTTCAAAATTTGTAGTCTAGGCACCGGGAATTTCGGATTCTGTTAATTTCGTTGGTGGATATGAGTTGTTTGTCTGATATGGTAAGACAATGAATTACTCGAATCCGTTTTTCGTTCTACTCGTACCCTGTTTGCAATAGGTATCTTATGCCTATTTAGTAGAATGGTTTCTTTTCTCACTAACTTGAAACTTGTATTGATTTGTGTGCTTTCTTATTTTTTTTTCCTTCTGGCAGAAACATACAAGATTTAGATATAGTTTCTGGAATTTGTATATAGGATGGGTTGTTTTGCTGTTTTGAAAAGTAAGAAGAAAAAGTCCGAGCAGTCAGTTTTTGTGAAACCTACTGCTCGCAAGGAGCAGATGCCCACCACACTGCCTGAGCCCCAAGTTCAGACCCGATCACTGCAATCTGCACCCCCGAGTTTTAAAACCAGAGTAAAACCTATTCAACCTAATAACAAGGCAACCAGCAATAGGACGCGTACATTATCTGCTCCATCAAGTCTCAACACCGCTGAGCAAGATGCGCTTGTGTCAGTTGAATTTGAAGAACAGGAAGAGTTAAAGAGTTACGTTGGAGTAGCAAAGGAACAGCGATCGCCAAGTCCACAACCGCTGCCACTTCCATCCCCACACAGTTCTGCGCTGAAGACAATGGGAAGCTTTAAAGCAGGGAATGTCACTGGCCCTCTTTTTGCCTCTGGACCACTTCCCCTGCCTCCCTCTGGAATACTACGAAACTTCTCTTATGAAGAAATTTCAGCTGCTTGCCATCATTTCTCTTCTGATCGATGCACATCCGAGGGTCTTTCTTCTGTTATGTATAAGGCTTCTTTTGGAGATGACTCATCAAGTTCAAAAAAGTTTGAAGCCACTGTTACTCGCCTTCATCCATCCACTCAGGTACAAGAAAATTTCTACTTATTCAAGTTTATGGTTTATGGCAGACTCTGCATATTGATTCGTGGTCTCCAATTTAAAGGAAGAAGGAAGTTGGTAATTTAGATTGGTTTGCATAATTTTCATGATCCTTCAATGCTCTGCTATATTAAACGAGAAACATTGTGTTATTGCCGGTCCTTTATGTTTTATTTTCCTATACATTCAATTTCAATACTTTGCTAATGTAATATGGTTAACACACCTGCCTCTCATTTGTCTGCCAATAGTTGAAATTGAAACTATTGCTATCTGAACTGCGATGGCAAAATGGATTTTAACAAGTGTGAATATTGTGCTCGTTAGTCGTTATGCTGCAAAAATTAATGGCTACTTTTAAAATCCCAGTCTAACTTTTTCTTTCCTGTTTCCTTATAGGGTTTAAGGGATTTTATAAATGAAGTAAATACTCTTGCAGCATTGCAGCATCCAAACCTCTGTAAATTGCTTGGATTTCATGCGCGTGATAGTTCAGAACAAAGAATGTTGGTCTATGAGAGGCTGTTTCATGGAAGTTTAGATAGGCTTCTATATGGGAGATCAGATGGACCACCACTTGATTGGAATACCCGAATGAAAATTGCTTTATGTTCTGCACAGGGTCTTACTTTCTTGCATGAGGAAGGACCATTTCAGGTAGTTCAAAATATCTATGTGCTTCTACATATCGAGATAATAAAACTGAATGAGATCTTGTCATGTGCCCCTATGCTTGAACCTTGATCATGCGTAAATGGAGATGGCAGTTCTCATAGAAATAAGTTCTGGCTTGCTTGACGTAATCCTTTTGGGAATCTTCTTTTGTTTTCCCGATTACTGTTCTGGTTTTATGCATGCGTAATAATGGAACTTGTTCTATCATATGCAGGCAATGTACAATGAATTTTCAACTGCCAACATACAGATTGACAAAGATTTTAGTGCAAAGCTTTCAGGATATGGGTGTGTTGGTCATATCCTAGAGGCGGAAGAGATTGCTGCTAATTCATTTGTAAATCATCCTACTTCGTAAACACCATAAAAGTAACTTGTTTGGGTTATTTGTTGTTGATTATATCTCCGTTGGTGCAGGCTGTGGCGAATCTGTCAGTAGAGACCCTGGAGAGAGGATGGCTAACTCCAAAGAGCAATGTTTGGACTTTTGGAATTGTCCTACTTGAATTACTTACCGGCCGGAAGAACCTTGACACACGTCATCCCAGGGAAGAGCGGAACCTAGTGAAGTGGAGTCGACCATTCCTAGCTGACGATTGTAGATTATCACTCATAATGGATCCTCAACTCAAAGGTCGTTTTCCTATGAAAGCTGCACGCACAGTAGCCAGCATCGCACAAAGATGTCTCCAAAAGGACCCATCAGAGAGGCCTACCATGAGAACCATAGTTGAGAATCTCAGAATCATCCAAGACATGAAATATTCCTGTCGGTTTCCTCTCCAAGAGCCCGCTGCAATTGCTGGAAAACACATGTTAAGGTCTCCTAGTCTTAACGGGATCATCACCCCTGCTACTGCACCCAAGTTCGGTTTCTCACCTTCACCGCCATCAGGAATCCGGCTGTCTGTTTCTCCTGCAAGAGCAGCTGCTTTGCCATTGACGCTTCCACCGCGAGCTTGTTCCTCTACCCTCTCACTCGAGGAACTCGAAAGGCAAGAAAGTAGGCGATCATCATCATCAACAACCCTTAGAAGGGCTAGTGTGGAAGGATTTTGATTGTTTATAGTATGAACATTTTTTTTTCAATTTTTTTTCTCTTAAATTCAACACCAACATATAGAATATAAAAGATGTGGTTCATCCACTCATCCCTCTATATTTAGATAATGAAATAGAGAGGGATGCTGTTTTTTGTAGATATGAGTGCATAGCTTGATGTGAAAATGGGTCCATTATTTTCCTGAAATCCAGAATGCAATCGTATATTTATATAAATATATACACAGTATATTATATGTTCATTTCATTTTCGTGTCTAAACAGAATTAGCATCTTTTATGATTGTCCACTTTCTTTTTCGCTTTTGAAAATTATTTATTTTATAATTTTTATTTTATTATTATAACATTTTATATTATTTTTGGATAATTTTAGATGAAAATTAAATAAAATAATTTGAATATTTTATTTTTATTCATAGAAATAATTTATTACAAATATAATGTTTTTCTTTTAAAATCAACATTTTTTGCACAATCAGCTATTTATCTATCTTATTCGACTTTTTTATTTTTTCTGAATATTTTTATTAAATAAATATTAAATATGATTATCAAACATAGTTTAAAATAATATTGATTTGTTTTTCAAAATAAAAAATTCTAACACTTTTTCGAATTATAACTTAGGAGGCCAATAACTAAAGCCCAAATTATATACCTATCTATATATAATATAATATAATTTTTTTTCATTCCACTATTGCTCTGATCTACAGCTTCTATGATTTTGTGGAAACGTTCATTCCTTGTAAGTACGCTCTGAATATGGTCTAAAATTTCCATTTGTTATTTTTCCAGCATGAAACTGCTTGCTACAATTTTATTTGTTTCATTTTTCTTCCATATCTTTAAGAATCCAGTCTTCTTTCACGTGTTCCCCATTTTCTTGTTATTTCAACATCTTGATGATCTTTTATTGTCTTCTACGTTTGGCCAACTTCCAAGCCAAGAAAAAGGAAAGGGGAAAAATCAGATCAGTAAGATAAACCCATATTTTCTTGTGCAAAATTCTTTGTTCTTCCTCTATCCATGCATAGTTTTCTTGACCACCAATCAACTAGTTTCACCATTTTATATCATCTTTACATTAGTTAAATAAAATCTTGAATATGCTTATCGCCTTTGCCATATGAATGCTATATATATTGGTTGGTCTTGTCTTGCAGATTGTTGTAGCACATAGCAGATGGTAATGGCTACTAGGAGGAAGAAATACAGTAAGCGCAATACGTACTACTTCAGATATCGCCGACGTCTAATTTTGGAAATGTATAGGAAATACAGCCAACGCTATAAAGACTATTTACGTTACCAATTAAGGAAAACACTACATCTTGGAACTCGAAACGATTTCATCAGTTTCCATATTCCCTACTATGGTCGTTTCCCTAATCTGAAAGTCCTAAACCTCAAGCTTCAACTTACACTACCCAATAGCGTGTTTTTGAATAGGTTATTTCGTAGCTGTCCATTGCTTGAAGACTTGTATATGGATATTACTTGTGTAGACAATTTTGACCGAACTTTCAGATTTTGTATACCAACTCTGATACTTTTGCAATTGAAATTGAATGCTGATGAGTTTGACAGCTGCAGGCATAAAGAGTTCATCATCAACACCCCAAACCTTGAGTCCCTTTCCATTACAAATCCCTCCTTATCTTGTTTTAGGATTCATGATATACCCCCCTCCCTAGTTGAAGCCAACTTGTCCATTGGGAAGTCTAGTTACGTCCATGATTTTCAAGTTTCCAAGGAAGAAGCTAGCCGAGTGATGGAAGTTCTCAAAGGAGTTAGAAATGCTATAGATCTAACTCTTTCGTTTGGTGCTACTTCTGTATGTATTTCTTCTTAATTTGCCTTACATGTGAATTTAACTAAACCCGAAACCTTAAACCTTTAAAACTATTTTGTTGTTGTTGTTGGTTGAAGGCTCTCAGCTATTGTTTTGATGATGGTGATGATTTCCCAATATTCCCATATTTGCTGGATCTTCAGTTGGGGATCGATTATTACTTTGGATGGAAATTGTTACCCTACTTCTTGGAAAACTCATCTCTTTTGCGATGCATTTCGTTGTATAGGGTAAGTAATTTTTTGTGTGTGTGTGTTTCAAGGTAAATGGGTATGGTTACATATATAATTTGTGGTATATGTAGGAAAGTGAGCTGAAATACACTACAGCAATGGCTGAGGGGAAACATAAGGAAGCTGATGATACATATGGTTGGAAACCACCAAAGCAAGTACCTGAGTGTTTAATCGACAGGCTTAAGAACATCGAGGTGAGGAATCTATGGAGAAGAAAAGCAGAATGCGAAGTGGTAAAGTATTTGCTGGAAAATGGGAAAGCATTGGCGAAGATGAAAATCAGTTTTGAAGAGGATGGTATTAGTGATGAGATAGATGAAGATACAATTAAAAACTTTCCAAGGGCTTCTGAAAGTATGATATTGAATATTTCCGATTATTAGAACTTTTTACTTTTGGCTGAGAAAAAATAAATTTCTGGGAGTATATACTGTAAAAGTGAAACGTGATGTGAAGGATGTATACATTTTGCTGCTTTTGTTTTGTTAATAATTTCCCATTGTTACATTTGTGATTCTAAGGGCTTTGAACCGTGATCCATGACATATGAATCTACATAGTATTAACTTCAAACCACTAATCCTAGAAGCAAAATTACCAGGAAGATGCTTCAGCCACTCAAGCAACGCTGTACCACAAGCCGTAATCTTATAAAGCACGCTCGCATTGATCAGTTAGCCCAAGTTCGGGTAATCAAATCATCAAATCCCGTCTCCGGAAGCCATGTATTCTCAAAGCGGAAGCGCTGAACACGACAAACTGGGAGCAACACAAGATTAAGCAATTTCCTATAAGGGAAAAGGTGGAACCAGCTGGGGCTTGCAAACGCCCTATCAAGCCTCTCTAAAACGAAACAATCCGAGCCCCGAACTCTTTCACACGTATAACCAACACCCGTAAGCGGAATTTCAACCAAATCACAATTAGCAATACATCCTCGGAATCCCTCATACCACCTTGGCGGATACTCAGCACCACCCCAGTTATCTGTAATCGAAAGTAAATTATTGAAGTCGCAAATGCAAACCCGGGGAAGAGTATTCAATTGTGCCAAAGAACGTAACAATCCCAACTAGCACGCTTCCTAGATGCCTCAAGAAAACCATAAAACCCTGTAAACTTCCACTTAGCATCATTCAGGCGATCTACAAGCAAATCTATCCTATTATTTTGAGTAACCTGTAACGGCGACCTTATCACTGGAGTTCCAGAAAACCAACTCTGTCAACGGAGACCAACCAATAAAAAAGAACCTTAACAAGTAATTTTCTTTTTCAAATTATAACTAAAGCCCAAATTATATATCTATCTATATATAATATACGTTTAGAGAGTAATTTTTTTTTCATTTCACTGTTGCTCTGTTCTACTGCTTCGATAGTCTGGAAACGTTAATTTCTTGTAAGTATGCTCTGAATATAGTCTAAATTTTCCATTTGTTATTTTTCTAACATGAAACTGCTTGCTATAATTTTATATCATCTTCACATTAGTTAAACAAAATCTTGAATATGCTTATCGCCTTTTGCCATATGAATGCAATATATATATGTTGGTCTTGTCTTGCAGATTGTTGTAGCACATAGCAAACAGAGCAAGTGGAAATGGCTAGGAGGAAGAAATACAGTAAGCGCAATACGTACCACCTCACATACCGCCGACGTCTAATTTGAAAATGTATAGGAAATACAACCATCGTTATAAAGACTGTTTACGTTACAAATCAAAGAAAATCCTACTTCTTGAAAATGACCTCATTTTCCATATTCCTTTCGGCGGATGTTTCCCTAACCTTAAAGTCCTCAACATCGACCTCCATCTTACATTACTCAATGGTGTGTTTCTGAATAAGTTATTTCAAAGCTGTCCATTGCTTGAAAACTTGTCTATGATTGCAACTTGTCTAGATAATTTTGACCAACCTTGAAGATGTTGTATACCAACTCTGAAACATTTGGGGTTTGACTTCAATGTTGATGAGTTTAAGAGCTGTGGGCATAACAAGTTCATCATCAACACCCCAAACCTTGAATACCTTGCCATTAAAGATCCCTCCTTATCTTCTTTTAGGATTCATGAAATACCCACCCTAAGTTTAGCCGACTTGTCCATAGGGAAATTTAATTACGTCCATGATTTTCAAGTGTAAATTCTATAACTTTATTTCTTATGTCTTGTACAACTTCTGTAAGTACTTAAATTCGTCCTTCATGTGAATTCAACTAAATCCAACATCATAAACTCTTAAAATTATTTTTTCGTTATTGTTGGTTGAAGGCTCTCCTATTGTTTTGATGATGGTGATGGTTTCCCAACATTCCCAAATTTGGTGCACCTTGAGTTGGGTATTGATTAGTCCTTTGGATGGAAGTTGTTACCCCATTTCTTGGAAAACTCACATCTTTTGGAATGCTTTGAGTTGGGACAAGGTGAGTACTTTTTTTATGTGCGTGTTGTACGTTTAAGGAGGTAAATGGCAATGGGTACGTATATAATTTGTGCCATATATAGGAAAGTGAGGAGAACCATGAGGAAGGTGATGTGGTGGATGATTCATATGATTGGAACCAACCAAAGCAAGTGCCAGAGTGTTTAATGCACAAGCTTGAGGAAATCAAGGTGAGGAATCTATGGAGAAGAAAAGCGGATGGGGAGGTGGAGAAGTATTTGCTTAAAAATGGGGAAAGCCTTGAAGAAGATGAATATCAAATTTGATGAGGATAGTATTGGTGAAGAGATAGATGAAGAAACGATTCATAATTTTCCAATGGGTTCTGAAAAGTGCATATTGAAGGTTTGAGGTTTAAATTTCTGTGACTATATACAGTGAAGTTGAAGGATACTTTTATTCCATAGTTACAATATTCATTGCATAGCAAGTTGTCTAAGATGAAAAAAATAAATATTTTAAATTGATAAATTTATCCGAAATTACAAATAACAATGATTGGACCAAAATTTTTGAATATAGAAACTAAATCTCAAATTCTAAAAAAGTACAAGCACTAATAATACATTTTAAATCTTTTAAAATATCATCCTCGCATATTTTTATTTTAAGTTATAAATTTTTTTTTATATTTATCAATAATGTTAGTTTAGGTTTAAAATTATCAATTTTGTAAATAAACTTACAAATATTATATCATTAAGTTGCATGCTTTCAAGATTGATTTAAAAAAAATAGTTTTATTAGTTATTTTTTATTAATAATAAATATAATAATTATAAAAGAATAACAATGTAAAATAATAATAGTGGACCATTGATAAGAAAATAGTATATCATTGATATCAGAATCCTTTATTAATTAACTCATAAATATTATATTATTAAATTGTATGTTTTTAAGATTGTAAATTTTTTTTATAATAAAATTATTAGTTATTTTAACTTTTTAAGTATAAGGATTAAATCTTAAATTTTATTAAAATACAGGGACTAACAGCAATTTTAACCTTTTTTAATTACAGAAGCCCAAAACATATGTTTGGGCAGCATGAAAGAACAGGTTTTGCTTTTTAGCCCAAACAAATATCAAATAAAGAAAAGCAAAAAGCCCAATCCTTCCCTTTCCCTTTTGCCTTATCTAAACAAAGAAACACTTCAATTTTCAGAGACATTTCCTCTTTTCTCAAGCTTTTTCCCAAATAGCCATGGCTATGGCGATGGCGGGAACTGCAACCTTCAGTATCTCATCAGCTACTTCAATCTTCCGGACTTCATCTTCACTTAAATTCTCTTCAAAACCAATGCTTATTCCAATGCGTTTTTCTCCAAAAACCCAATCTCCTCCCAGAACTCTCCGTACATTTTCCACTCCCCCCCCTTCATTCCTATACATTTCTGAAACACCCTTTTTTTGAATAATGTGTTTTAATTTGGTTTCAGGGATTTACTCTTTGACTAGTAATGATATCAAAGTGGGTACTAACCTTGAAGTTGACGGTGCTCCTTGGCGAATTTTGGGTACTTACTTTTTTTCTTTCTTTTTTTTTTCTAGTTGTTTCTACAAACTATCAATTCCTATTCTGTTTATATGCTTGGTTATTGAGTACGGAGTGGTGGGTATTTTAATTTGTATGAAATGTGGTTGATTATAGTTTTTTTCTGATATGAAATTCTGGTTCTTTGTAGAGTTTCTTCATGTGAAACCTGGAAAAGGGGCTGCATTTGTGAGGACCAAAATGCGCAATTATATCACTGGAAACACTGTGGAGAAAACGTTTCGAGCTGGAAGTACGGTAATATTCAATCTCTAATTTTAAATTGATGTATCGCTTAGCTGTCAGCCCTTATACATTGCTATTTCAGCTTACACTTTAGTAGCATTTAGGGGATAAAAGCTATGTTACTCAGACTTGGGTCTGAATATATGATACAGGTATATATCCAATACGGGTATGGTTAGCTTTTCTAAGCTTTTCAGTGTATTTGGAGCATCCTTGTAGATTATATCCCCTTATTCATGTGTCGGTTATGGGCACTTAAAAGAAAAAATGAAGAGTTCAAGCACCGTAGAATGAAAATAGGTCATGGAGTTTCTCATAGAGTTAGTTAAGTCGTTTTAAAAATATTGGACTTGGAAGGATCCTTGTGTTTGCCAGCATCTTATATACTGCTGCCATTTCTCCTTTGTTTCGATTTGAATACAAAGCCTTTATGAATACTAGTAGTTTTTTCTTCTTTTCATGCCTATGCGCTTGTTTTTACAGATTGAGGAGGCAAACGTTTTCAAGGAATCGAAGCAGTTCACATACAAAGATGGTTCCCAGTTTGTCTTCATGGACCTGGTAATTTCCACTATAATCATATGCCTGTTAGATAGATAATATTAATTCAATTCCAGAGCTATGCCTTTTTTACCCATCAAATGAAAATTTGAAGCAATGCCATATGGTTCATGCAGTAACTTGTAATCTTCTGCAAAATCAGTCTTATAATGATGTTTTAATTTCTTACAGAACACATTCGAAGAATCCCGTCTAAATGAGGCAGATGTAGGTGACAAGACAAAGTGGTTGAAAGAGGGAATGGACTGCAATTTGCTCTTCTGGAATGGAAAGGTTTACATATATATGCACACGCATATAGTTCCTCTGTTACATAGTAGACATCTGCATTGTATGTACACTTAAAGTCATCTTATCAGTACCGTATGCCTGTATATGTGCAGATTGTTGTATCTGGTAATTAGCAGCAAAGATTAGCATAACATATTATTGTAAATTATGCTAATCTGTCTACTGTCTACACTCTGTTGTAGATTATTGATTTTGAGCTCCCCATCATTGTTCAGCTTACTGTGGTCGACGTTGATCCAGGTCTCAAAGGTGACACTGCTACAGGTAATGTAATATGCTTCCTTTAAGGTCCCAACTCTTACCCCATTATGTTATTGGTCTAATATGTTCATGGTCCTTCATGTTACTTGAACTTTTCATTTTTCTTGAAGTATTCATGTCTGGCATTTTTGTCCGACACATAGATGACTTTGGGTTTTGTTTGACATTATCTAACAATCTTGAGACAGGTGGATCGAAGCCTGCAACTGTTGATACAGGCGCAGTGGTTAATGTTCCGCTATTCGTAAACATTGGTGATGAAATATTGGTGGATACAAGAACTGGGCAATATATGAGCCGTGCATAAGTTTTTGGCTTCGAGAATTCCTATAATTGCTTTTTTTTTCTTTAGTGTATTGCTTTATGTAAATTAAGATTAGACAATGCCAGATTGTTGTACCCTAAAAATTTTATTCGAGGAATTTGCACCAAGCCCTGCCCTAGTGGATTGGTGAGAGGTTGCGGCCATTTCAAATATTATATGGTTTTATGTTCTGTGCATCATTTTGATTTTTTTTTATGGATTTTTAGTTGTTAACTGAGTGTGGTTTTACAAAGTGATAATTTTATTACACAATTCTATACCCACTGAATTTATATTACAAATTGTTTTGGTTATAAGAAGAGGTGATCATGGCCGGGTCCGGTTGAGTGTCAATAGAATTTTCAGTCTTTTTTCTAGGTTCGGCCTGAAAAATGGTTTAAAATTTTACTCAAGTTCGGCTCAGATAAAAATGTTAAAACTTGAGTCTGATTTGGTCCGGTCTGCTTGTATTAACATTTTTTATATTAAAATTTTTATATAAAAACAAATTTAAAAAATATAATACACTAAAAACATTAAAATAAATGTTTTCAATAAATTGAAAATAAATTAAGAAAATCATTTATATTTAAATAACACTAGGATAGGTGCAACTTGGCAAATAAATATATAAAATAAGAATTATATAATATTCAACAGATAACAACAAAGTGGTAGTAGTATAATAGCAAAAAGGCGCTAAAATAGTGATAAAACAGTAGCAAAAAAATTATAAAAAAATAGCAGTAGATTTGTAAAAACTTACCATAGACTCAGCCCGTTTAGAAAATGGGTCTCGTTTTTTGTCCAAACCTATTTTTTAGGCCTATATTTTTTATCAAATCCTTCCACTTTTCGAATGGACCTTCAAACCGGACTGGGTGACCCGGTCCATGATTAGGTCTAGTTATATGTAGAATTAAGTATTGAATAAAATTATTTTGGTTGATATTAGTAAATTTTGGTTTTTGAATAGTTATTTAATAGTTTTACTTTTACTAACATGATATTCTATATTATTTTAGATAGAATTTGGATAAAAATGAAATATAATAATTTAAATATTTATTTTCTTTTTCTATTTAATAATAGAGATGAGGGAATGAGTGTCATACGATCTCGTGCCAAATACAAAGCTTTAACCATTTTTTTTATATACGTATAGCAACCGACTGAAATTATTTATTATTATTATTATTATTATTATTATTATTACACATAAACTTAATGATAAAAGGTAACTTAATGGTCATTGGTAAACCTTGTTATGCTTTGTTATTCAGTGCCGAGTATTGTGCAAATCTTGGAATCCATGTGGTCTGCATCAACAAATGAAAATCACCTCACATTCTAAAACCTTTAATCTATGGGGAAATAAATACCGAAGCAGCGATCTTACCAGGATTTTGTATTTGTAATAGGCATATCCAGCAGTTCCAGCAACACCTAGTCCGAGAATTATTGCCCAAACGACGATCTCACCAGGATTACATCTTTGTAAACTAAGTTTCTTCCTCACCAAGGAAATATATTTGCTTTCACAATACGTATAACCACTGTCTCTAGTTTGTAAACTAGGTTTCTTTCTTGTCAAGTAAACATGTTTACTTTCGCAATGCGTATAACCGTCTCCGTAATACTTCACACCGTTAACAACGGGGCACTCGCATACTCGTCCACGGATGGTATCCTAAAAGCAAAAAAGGTATTAGCAAATAGGTTAAATTGAACATATAGTCGATGTAACAAGAAGTTGCCTACAAGGAACATACTCTGCATGCAGTAATGTTAGCAATGTTGTCCTCCCAGCACCCACCGTTTTTTTCCGAGCACCGATTGGTTTCTATATCCGATAAGACTATTCCTTTACAATACAAGTTCATCATTGTCTGATATAAGTGACCACAAGAAGAAAATGCTCGTAAATCGAATGCAATAGATGATAACCTTCACTTAAACAAATCGCTTGCTCTGTGGCATCTTGAAAACCTGCACAAATTGCCTTGAGAACAGCTCCTTTCTCCAACTTCCCTAAACCCATCAGAAAAAGGCACCGGTTATTCAAGGTAATTCAGGCAATCATGTTGCCGACAACGATGAAAGTAAATTTGTATTCGAACCTCGATACTGCCTGTTATTTATCATTAGAGTTGGCAACATAGTAACATCTCCACGGTTGCTTTCCCCAATCTGAAACCGAAATAACAGCCTAAGTCAGACTCTCAATGCCAAGGTATAGACAAAGATGGTATAAAATTTAAAAAATGACATGACCTGTGCTTTTTGTTCAGCTTCAAGAATCGGATTCTGTGCATCAGCCTCGATGTCTCCAATACAGTCGTCGATTTTAGTAACATCAATACCTACAAATTAAGAAGAAATAAAAAGCAATTGAAGTGTACAAGTACAGCTAGTACATTTTTACAGTCATTATGCATAAAGATGTAACCTACCGAGAGATCGGATAACTTTATCTGCACACTCTTTAGTATACTTGTCTATCCACTTGCAGCGGATTGCAAAGTCTGTAACGTAATCCCACCAAAGCCACGGCTTTCCACTTTCATTTGCAACTTTGAAAAGGCAAGCTTGTCGAAGATTTTGAATGACAATATCTTTACCGTCATATCCTCTGTTAGGATAATGCTTGAGATCCGGAGCACAGTACCTCCCATGATTGATGCATTGCGTTTTGCACTGTTTGGTCAAAATAAAAGATGCAGGACAATACCAAGTCATATAATGTGGGGTGAAACGAGTGTACCCTTTCTGCTCAAGTATTTGAGCAGCTCCCTTGAAGTTGTTGATGAATTCGAGCTGGCTGTCACATGTTGGCCCGCACTCATAGTCGCCGTTGGTCCAAAACTCGTACTCAACCAGCTCGTCAGGACGTAGAAGAGGCTCCCTCCAGTGAAGGTTTATATCAACATGGTCCCAATTACTAAGGGCCTCCTTGATTCTGTCACCTAGTGATTTAGTAATGAGAGCTGATGGAATGGAGATGTCCTGCACGTATTCGGCAAAAGCAGGCGTTTCTTCAGGGGTATTCAGGTTTATCAAGGGCTCATTACGGTCATCGGCGATGAGAATGGCAGCAGCTCCAGCTTGCTGAGCACTCAGTGCCTTCAAGGCGAAGAAGCAATCTACCACAACAGCAACATTATGATATTAAGCAGGCGCAGTTAAAGCAAGTTGAGAAAAGCAAAAACTAGCTTATTGACATTTTTGGATCCCTAGTCAAAATAATAAAATGGGATTTTAGGTTAAAGTTGGAGAATAAACTTTTTCGCTCTCTTAAAAGTTGGTAAAAAAAAATCTTGAGTCCTCAAAAGCTAAAAAAAAATAATTTTTGGGCCCCTTAAAAGTTGGTAATTTTTTTTTTTACTTTTAAAGTTAAAAAAATTAAAATCCTTAAAAATTAGAAAATAATATTTTGGACCCCTTTTTATCTTGGGCCTTAAACAGCCGCACCATCAAACAACTCCCAGGGTCGGGCCTGACAAAGACCTAATACTAATTTAAATCCACACAGAAGGCAATGGTAATGCTAAATTTAACAAATGCCAACCCCCAACGTAGCTTATATAAGTACAATGTAGCCACTTATTTAAATACAATGTAACCTTGGTGGTGACATTGCTGAAAAGAAAAATTACGAACTCTAAATATAAATTGTAAAATGGATATGAAATATATAAAAAAATTTGAGTGGAGAGAGTTAATTTTGAATTCAGTTAATATGGATTGAGTTAATTCAAATTTGAAAATTTTTAGATATTTTAGATTAGGATTGATTTGAAGTTTGGGTCATTGAAGTACAAATTATTTGAATTTGTAATAGAGTTATTTCAAGTACGGATCATTTCGAATTTTATCATTTGAATCTTTCAAGTTAAAGTTAGAGGCGTGTGAGTTGTTTAATTTTTGTGATTAAATTAGAATTAGAGTTAATTAGGTTGCGTTTTCAAATTTAGATAAAAGAAATAACTGTTCTAAAATTTATATTTAATGAAAGATCAACTTAAACCTTATGTAGTAGATAATGTTGAGTTGCTGAAAACGAAATTTTTATTTTCAGCAAATATAAATTCCAACCATGATTAGTAGCTTGAGTTGCAAGAAGTTCAGTGTTTCTTAAGTGAAGTATTGAATTTAAGTCTTATGGATATAGAAAACAATGTTCCATTTAGAGTTTTGATTTGGCTTGACTTCGTATTTAGTTAGATTTAATATAATTGTAGTACATAAATATTAGAATGATATACTTACGAAATAGGTAAAGATATATTTATAAAAAATCATATGTAAAAATAAATGATTTTTTTAGTTGAAATGCTAAAATTGGGGAGTTAAAAATCATAATGTCTAAAGTTCAAATTCACTTAGTATGGATTTTTTTTAAATTTATATAATTAATTTTAATTAATTTTTCAGTTAAATTGATATCCAATTAAGTAATATTGAGGACGAATATATGTTTTAGAGTGTCTCACTCTTTCAACAATGAAAATATTATTCTCGATATATTTATGTTTGATTTTTGTCTCTCTACTATAAAGAAAATTCGAAAGGATTCAGAAAGTTTGAACGGGAAGCATCTACATCTACAAAAAAAAAAACATTTTATCATCTAACTTTGATGGGTTCGAAAGATAGAATTGAAAGGAACAGACCTCCACGATCAAGAAGGAGAACAATGGGAAGTGCACCACGCCTTGATTTGAACGACATGCCAAATTGATCAAAGTCGATGCATCCACGTTTGTTTGCTTCAGGATAAACAACCGTACCCACCAAGGTTCCACCGTGCTTAGGAACCCCAAAACTCCCAATCGCACTGTCATAAACCCCTACGATTGACTCCGCCGACGATGTCACTTTCAAACTGTTCTTCTCCACCACAAAAAATATGCCCAAACAATTCCCCCATAACAACATGCATACCCAAATTAATACCCTAAGCTTCTCTCTCATCTTTCCTTCAAAAACAAAATTTGCTCAAAGATTACCAAATCTTACAATCAATAACTTAGCATAAAAGTGATCAACTTTTTTAAGATCTAAATAAAGACCCAGAGAAGACAAAAATGGAGTCTGAAGAGGGTTCCAAAGTATCTGTTTTTTGTTATTTTATTTGATAAATCCAATGTTGGAGCTTTGGCATATAATGTTATCAATTTATCATATATGACTAGAACAACAAAGTCTTCTTCAGTAATTAATTAGCGACGACGAGTCTTGTGCCGTTTAAAGAATCACTCAACATGCATGCCTTTTTTTTTCTTCTTTTTCATTGCTCGGTCTTAGAGCAGGTGGCACCCAAAATTACCACATTCATTACCGAAATTTACAGGTTAAAGTACGCCGGAAGTACCTGTTTTATTAGGATTAAATTAAATTAGTTCTTCTATTATTAAAAAGATTAATTTAATCTTTATATGGTTAAAAAAATTAAATAAGTTTAAATTGTAATCAAGTTAATATTTATTGTATAAAAAATATCTTAAAATTTATATTTTTCAATTGCCGTCTAATTTCAAACAAGATTTCATTTATAAAACCATAAAAATTTCAAATATATTTACACTGTTATACAATAAATGATATTTTTTTAAACAGGAAATATTAACTCTATTCTAACTTGGCCTAATTTAATTTTTTTTAATAGTATAAGACTAAATTGATCCATTTAATAGTAGAGAGACTAATTTGATCAAGTCCCTGTAATAGAGGAACCTCTCAAATATATTCATCGAAATATATATTTAAAGAAAAAAATTAAATTAAATGAATTGTTAGTTTTAAAATTACATAATAATCTAATTAGTATTTAGTTTTAGATGTTTATGATTTTTCTAGTCTATTTCGGGTTCATCTTAATTAGTATTTAGTTTTAAATGTTTATGATTTTTATAATGTTTCTATTTATATTCATGAAACCTTAAAAAAATAATTTACTTTCATGATAATCATGAGATTTAAAATGTTACCAACCCTTTGATCAAAAATCAAAATAAATATTTTTAAACCAAGATTTATCACCTATTTTATCTCATCAAAATAAAATCTCTAACATCTATTTTTTTTCATTTTATATTATTTAAATAAGGATAATTTTTTTAAAAAAATCTAATTTCTAATAGTTTTCTTTTTTTTTTCATTTAAAATAAAGACAAATATCTTCTAATAATAAATTTTTTTACTAAATAAATAAATTAAATAAAGATACCAATGTTTTTGTAACCAAATTCACTAAGTCACTGGTTTTGGTATGACCGGTTGGTCAAATTTGATTAAATAAATTATTAAAAATCATAAAAATTATATTAAAAATAGAAAAATTCGATTCAACCAATCTATACCAGTTCAACCCCTTTCATCAAAACAATGTATTGATCGATTCTCGGTCCAATTCCAATAATCTTGGAGCAAACATCATATATTTATCCTCAAATTGGTAATAAAAAATAACTATTTGAACAAAAAAAATTAAAGAGTAAAATAGTAACATAAGTGCTATTTTTTTTTCAAATCTATACTCTATTTGAATTTAGAGTTCTATAAAAAATTTATATCATTGTTTAAATAATCAATAAAAAGAATAAATAGTTGTTAAGTATTTTATTTTAATCATGCGAGAAAAATGATAAATCTATGGTTTAAAAACATTCATTTTGATCTAAAAGTTCATTATATTTATTGCGATTCTCATTATAAAAGTTTATATAATAGTTGCTATTTTTTCCAGTGATAATGTAACAATTCGATGTTTTTTTAGTGGTGTTGGAAATAGTGGCTTCGAGGTCACTAAATTAGTATGTTCGTAAATATTATTATTTAATATTTATGAGTCAAATATGATTTTAAAAAGGTTTTTGAATTAGTAATTTATGTTTTATAATGATTTATTAGGTTCGAGTGGTAAGACCTTAGGTCAAGTGGTTTTTGAAAGCGACATATCGGGACCTCGTTTTTATAAACCGAGCCGCAAATATTTTTATAAATATTTATAAAGTGTTATTTAGGTGGTATTAAAGTTTCGTTGAAAAATTTTAATGTTTCGATAGTTAATTAATTAAAAATGACTAAATTTAAAAAAGTGCAAAACTTGTTAATTATAATAATTAAGTGATTAAATGGCTTGATTAATAAATAAAGAAAGACTTAAGTCATAAATATACCTAAATTAAGATAGTGGGACGGCATGTTAAAGTAAAATAATAAAATAAAATGATTGAATGGCAAAATCGTAATTTACTTGAAATTAAAATAAAACAAATTGGAATTTGAAAGTTATCCGTGCATTCTTCTTCTATTTTCGGCCTAAACCGTCATAGGAGGAAGCCTTAAGTTGTTTCTTCATTTTTCTTTTCTGTGAGTTCAATTCTTACCCCTTTTTTTGTAATTTTTATGTTTTTCAGATCGTTGCAATTATGTTCAACTAACTCGTACCTTCGTTTTTGATTTTGTTAAAAATTTTGGAAGTTACCATTGATAAAAATTAAATATTTTTTATGAATAACATGAATTTGGGGCTTTGATTGTGTTGTATGAAGATTTTGTAAAGTGATTTTGTTAAATATTGATTTTAGGACTAAATTGTGAAAATGTCAAAATATTAGTGTTTGATAGTGAATTTTGGGTTTATTGGGGGATGTATGAGGGCCTAGAATATTTGGATAGATTATTTATTGAAGAAAATTAGTTAATTTGATAGATTAACTAATTAAGGGATTAAATTGCAAAAATTATAAAAGTTTAGGGTAATTGCGTAAATTTAAAAAATAAAAGGGTATTAATTGTAAAATGAATTGGAAATGAAATATATGCTAATAAATGAGTAATTTTATATTCTAGATCAAGATCCCGTAAATACTAGTAAAAAAGGAAAAATAGCATAATAGTCTCTGAACTTCTGCAATTACTACAATTTAGTCCAGGTAAATTCGTACGGTTAAAATTTAAAATTTGTATAAATTGATGATTAGTATTATGCATATATTCTTTTGTTGGAAATGAATTGTTGTTTGAATTATAATATTGAATTGGATATTCGGTTTGAATTGAAAGCGGGATTTGAGTACATTCGTAATTTGGTGTATGATGGTATTGGAGGGAGATATCAGCATTATTCCCAAGTAAATCGGGGTTCAGAATTTTTTGCGAACTCTCATGTTTTAATTCTGTTGGCGTAATTGGGTGGATCAGCTCTTACGAGCTTCTGTTCAGCTCTTATGAGCTTCTATTCAGCTTTCGAGCTTCTATTGGCGTATTTGGGAGGACCAGCTCTTATGAGCTTTTGTTGACGATGTACTATTATTCATAAGTCGTTCTTTGAATAGAAAAATCTCGGTAAAGTGATTTATTTAATGAATTTGAAAGACATGTTATTTATTCTTGTACTAATTTTAAATAATAATGTATTTATCGATTGAAATTGTGAATGACAAGGAATTGTCATGGAAAATTTTTATTATTTGATTTAATATAGTTAGTTTGGTAAGATTTTTGTTTAACTCGTCGAACTTACTAAGTTTCATTAAGCTTATTTGTATTGTTTAATGTCATTGTAGATTTTTGGAATGTTGGACGTGTAACATCCCGTTTTCAATAAAATCGAAACAGTGGTTTCAGGACCACAAATTTGATTTCGAAAAGGAAATTTATTTTAATATTATTTTATGATCTACAATATGACAATAATGTCGTATGAAATTTTCATAAAAAAATTTTACTGATTATATGTTTAATTTGATAAATGACCAAATTGCACAGAGTGTAAAAGTTGAGTTTTGATAGCTAATAGCTATGGAATTCCAAATTTGAGATCCTTAAATGGTAAATAGACCATTAAAAATGCTTAGTTGTTAAGGATGGTGATTCATCCATGGAAAATAAAATAAGGAAAATGATGAAATTGGAAAGTGAAATAATAAAAGATAATAAATGATATAAAAAATGAAAATATCATCAATTTTATCATCTTCTTCCCCCAAAATGCGTGGAAATCCTAAGAAAGAGAAAACAAACTTTCTTGGCTTAATTGGGTAAGTAATCTTGTTTCGTGTTTAGTAATTTTTATATTTTTACTATCGGAATAACTTAATCTACCTATTTTAGGGATTAATTTGTAAAGATATCAAAGTATAGAAATTTTTCCATGGATGTAAATGCTGAAATTTTAAATTTTATGGTAGAAAATAAAAGGTTGTTGATAGATAAACAACTTTTGTAAAGTGAATTTTGATGAAATTATTATTTTAGGACTAAATTGTAAAGTTGTAAAATTTAAGGGAAAAATCTAAATTTTATCAAATACATGGGCTATAAATTTTATATGTAAAATTCGGCTAGGCTTTAAATAAGGATTAAATTGCATGAATTTCATTTTCCGAGCCTATGGACGAAATCGTCATTAATTAAAAGTTTAGGGGCAAAATGATAATTTTGCCTAAAATGTGAATTGGACTGAATTAAGTATGAATTATATTAAATTGATTTTAAATTTACTCGTATAGATCCGGATAGACCAAATTTAGAGTTAGGGCAAGGAAAAGAGAAAGTGTCGAATTAGTAGATTTTACGTACACGAGCATTTATTGAGTTCAGTTCGTGTAACTAAATTGTGTTTATTTTTATACTTGAAGTGAGTGTGGTATGTGTTTATATGAATTATATAAATGTTATAAATGTATGAAATAATCACATGTCTGTTAATGTTCAGAAAATGATAATTTTCGTTTGAATAATGAAATTCGATAGATACATGATTTCCCTTATTAAATGTGGTCCTGCATATGTTGCGGACAGAATATAGCTCGGACGAGCAATCCTGTTATATAGTTCCTGCGAGCATCCTGGTCGGTAGTGATTCTGCATGTGTTGCGCACTACCACAGCTCTTTGTGAGCGTCCTGTTACATGATCCGATCGGTTGTGATCCAGCATTTTTTTCGGACACAAGCGCAACTCTTCATGAGCGTCCTGATATAGGCTCTTATGAGCTTCCTAACATGGTTCGCTTGAACTTCCTGTTATGCTACTCGGAGCTCCTGTTACATGGCTCTTTGTGAGCATTCCTGATAGGCTCTTCGTGAGTTTCCTGATTAAAAGTTCTTTGTGATCTTCCTATTATGACTCTTATGAGTTTCCTGGTATAGCCCGGATAAGCTTCCTGTTACATGGCTCACATGAGCATCCTGAAATATGGCTCGAGAGTGTGCTTCCTGATTATGTGCCCTTATAGGTACCCCTGAATATGAATTGACGGTTTCTGATTTGTACACTTCGAGTGTACTACATGTGTATCCATCGATATTTCAAATAAATTCAACAGGCAAAATCCTGACATGAGAAAATATGAACATGAAATGAATTATTACATGTATCTGCCTAAAATACATGAAAATGATGATACGTGATATATGGAAGTATGAGATGGTGATATATGAACATGGAACTTGTTTGATGAATATGTTCATCTAAGATTATAGATTTGTACACTTTGAGTGTATTTTTTTGGGTTTCTATTGATATTTTAATTGATTTAATAAGCAAAATCTTGACATGAAATAATCTAAACTTGAGACAAAATATTATGAAAATATACTTGAAATACATGGGTATGAATTATATATATTATTTGAATTCATGATGTGGAAAGTATATGTATATAGAAATTTGGTTGTTATTGAGCCCATACATGATTCTTGATGTTTATATGAGATAGTATGACTTAGAAACGAACTATTACCCGTATGTATATGAGGTACACAAAAATGCATTACCTGATATAATGATGCATGAATTGGTTGTTACATGAATGTGGATCATGCTGATGACTTTGTTCATCCATGATTAAGTACTATTTGGCTAACATGATGTGGATATGTGTTTAGGGCTTGTGATAAAATTGGTTGATAGTGCATTGCATGTTTATTTTGAACATAATATATGGTAAGTTATTTACCATGTTATACGAACTTACTAAGAATTTAATGCTTACTCTGTTTTATTTTCCCTTTTATAGTAATTTGGAAGCTCGTTGGATTGAAAGCATCGGTGGAGATCACTCACACTATCCATCGGCCCATCTTGGTATATATGGTAAATTAATTATGGTTATAATGGCATGTATAGGTTAATTAGTCAATGTGGGCATGTAAATGTTTGGGTTATAACTAGCCATTGGAATGGTTTGTGATAAACATGTTTTGATATGTATAAATGAGGCTATAACATGTTTAGTGTGTGTTTAAATGATTGATTGATAGAAATCATGTAGGCATATTGAAAATTAATTCTAACATATTTGATAAAATATGCATATAGGTGAATTCAATAAGTTAAGTAAGTTTGTATATTTAATTACATGATGGTAAAGTGTCATTTGAGGTGTTTAAGAGCACATTAATTGTATGTGACGATATGTCATGCATGGGACTTGGTTTTGACTTGAATTAATTGTTTTAAAATGGCTTGTAAATATGTTTAAGTATTGGTGTAAGAGGAAGATCAATTGGGTGAGAAATGTGGCTTGGAAAATAACTTATTTTTTGTCTACACGGGCGTGTGTCTCATCTATGTGTGACATATGGCCTAGCACATAGGTGTGTGATCTGGCCGTGTGTCATCTACATCTTTAAAATTTCAAAACAGAATGCTCAGAATTGATCACATGGCCTAGCACATGGGCGTGTGGATTGACCGTGTGACCCTTGCACACACACACGACCTAGCACACGGGTGTGTGGATTGACCGTGTGACCCAAGTCAGAGAGTTACACGGTCTAAGGCATGGGCGTGTCCCTGGCCGTGTGGCTCACACGGCCTGACCACACGGGCGTGTGACCCCTGCATCTAGGAAAAATTTTTGAGATTTTGCGAAAAATTTTTAAGTACCCGATTTAGTCCTGACTCGTTTCTAATGCATGTTTTGGACTTCGAGGGTTCATATAAAGGACTTTATGATTGATTTCAGACATGAATACTGTATGGTGTAGAATATTTGTTTATTTAATCTGAAAGTTCTGGTAATGCTCTGTAACCCTGTTTCGGCGACGGTTTTGGGTTAGGGGTGTTACAGGACGATCGGATCAACACTCAAGTCACACTATCCAGCTTATCTCAGTAGTTTTTGAAACCTTAAGTACAGTTTATATGGCATGTATAGGCTTTTGTACGGTCTTGGTCAAAGTTTGGCTTATGTAAATATTATGAATAATATTTTGTTTAAATAACCAACTTATATATTGGTATGAGAATAAGGTATAATTGTGATGTTAGTATGAGTGATATGTGTATGTATGTATGTATGTATTTGAATTGTAGTGAACTTTGGTAACTTTGTTAGGTAAATTAATTAGGTAAGTTTGGATAGTTGGTTGACATGTTTTTAAGTTGTCATTTAAGGTGCCTAAAAGCATATTGGTTGTATGCGATGATAATACATGTTTAAGACTTGATTTTAGTTTGTTTTGAATGCTTTGTTATGGCTTATTGATGTCCAATATGTTGAATCTAGGTTAGTGTCAAATTGGGTGAGAAATGTGGCTTGAAAAATGGCTTATTTTCGTTTATACGGGCAGAGATACAGGCGTGTGTCTCAGCTGTGTGTCACTCACGGCTAAGTGACACAGCCGTGCATCCCCTGTACTTTCTTAAGAATGCAAGTCAGTATGCTCACACAGGGTTGTGACTTGGCTGTGTGACCCAAGTTAGAGAGTTACACGAGCACGGACACGGGCTGAGACACGGCTGTGTGTCCCTATTTCGAATGCCTACACAGCATGAGACACGGGCATGTCTCCTAACCGTATGAGTCAAACGGCCGTGTGATTCACACACACGGCCGTGTAATCCCTGCAACTTTGAAATTCAAATCCTAAAACAACATTATTAGGATAAACAAAATTAACCTTATGGACCATGTAAAATTACGATGCAATTCAAAAGAAAATAATTTCTATGCTTAAAATTGAAAACCACAATGGTTATATTTTCTCTATTCATATAATATAAAATATATTTATATTTATATTTATATTTATATATTTTGACAATTAAATTTAAATCATTTTCATAATTTTATTTGAATTTTATCTATAAAATTTATTTAAATTATTTTATCTAAAATTGACCAAATTAAATTAGGTAGAATGCTTAACTCAAGAATAAATCTATAAATATATAGGTTGCAAATAATAAAAGTGTCATAATATACCTAATTTATTCTATATGTAATTTAAATATATATCTATACATCTATACATAAGGCTGTAAATTTATATGAAATTGTATATGTATGTATGAAATATTTATTATAAGATATAGCCGGTATATATTAGCAAAAATACAGCTTAAAATAAAAGAGATATAGAGAGGCTAACAAAGGAGGTCCAGAAAAAAGCCCAAGTGAAGGAAACGTAACAAGCTTGACAGGACTTATGTACGAGTACGATCAGTGATCACACATCACATGCCGTCCATTCCATTGTGATCATTGATAATTTCTTTTGATTAATTTCTGGTCGATGATCGTCGATGAATAATAACAACAACGTTTCATCCGTATGTGGTTCTATTACCAAAACCCCCCTTACTTATCCATATATTTACTATTCGATCCAAAATAAAGCCTCTCTATTATTTTCTTTTTTTTTTTTCCTCCTCCTCTCGTTCTCTCGTCAAAAAACATCCCTTATAAAATCCTCTAGATCTCTTTTTACCTTTGATTAACTCTAGGTTATTCCGCTTTGCCCTAAATGGAGAGGGAGCTGCTGCATTTGTTCGACGCGGCCAAAAAAGCCGCCGATTTGGCCGCCTCCGACGCCGTTTCCTCCAACGCCCCCGAAGTTTCCAGATGCGTTGACGCCTTGAATCAGCTTAAGGATTTCCCCGTCACTTATGACACTCTTGTTTCTACACAGGTTTCTCACTTTCATCCCCCTATTAATATACATCTTTTAATTCCGATTGATTAGTAATCTCATATATATATCTTTAGATAGATAGGTAGATGGATTTTAATTTGTCTCTAGGTTAAATTTCTTGAGTGAAGTTAGGAGGAAAAATATATTCCTTTTTATGAAATATTTTTTTATCCGGTTGGTTGAGAAATTAACCTTTATCTTTTCTTTAGGCGGAAGCAAAGAATACACACACACACACACACACACACACACATAATAGATAAATGGATAAATTTAGTGATTATTAATTCTAAATAGTTGCAGTGGAGATTACAAACTTCAGAGGAATTTATTTCGATTCGCATGTCTTGAGGTTTAAATAATCTGAAGTCAGGCAATGCTGCCTTTTAGGTTTTTAGGACAGTTAAATTGCACTGCATCTAGTGCTAAATATAGGAAAACCTAATGTATGATGTTTTTGTCAAAGACTCCACTGCTTTTGCCAAACTGGAAGGAATGATAGAGAGCTGGATATATGGAAAGTTAGGAGAAACAGAATGTAGGAAACATATACATACAGATAGATATATCTTATACCTTCCTCATTTACCCTACCCCTAATTTGTTTGTGTTTGGTTGGTGGGTAATATTCAACCATCCATCCACCTATCACATTTTGTTTTTTTATCACTTTTCTTTCTTACAAAGCAAGTTAAAAGTGTTTTTCTCCTTCATTTCCCATCCACATATTTAGCATCTCATTTTCTTCCCAATCAAGCATGTTAAAAGCTTTTTGTATTTTGTAATTTTTTAAATTATTCATGAATTAGAGCAGCGTGTTATTTAATTTATTTTGTATATGTAGAGTTATCATGAAAAAAAATGTATTCTGTCGCACGCTAACATGAAAAAGGCAATTTTGGTACATGAACAAGTCATAAGATTCCCAACTATTACAACTATTATTGCAGGTAGTTGTAGTTTAGTTATAACTTCTTGAAGATGTTGGTTAATGGCACTGAAGATTATCATTGTATTTATAGTAAAAACTGGTGACAGCTTTAGAATAACGGGGGCATATTTCAATCTGTTAGTAGGTCTTACCCGAGTCATTATCATCTGCTGCTGTTCATGTTGTTGCGTCTCTAGTTTTATTTATGTTGATGAATATGCACATTTCAAAAACAACAACTGAATTCCTTGCATATTACAGGTTGGAAAAAAGCTGCGACCTCTCACAAAGCATCCTAGAGAGAAAATCAAGACTGTGGCTTCTGACTTGCTTGAGTTGTGGAAGAAAATTGTTATTGAGGAGACTACCAAGAGTAAGAAAAATGGCACCACTAGTGCTGTCAAGGTTGAGAAACTTCCTAAGCCAAGTGCTGTAAAATCTGAAAAACTCTACAATACAGAATCTGTGAAGGTTGAGAGATCTAAAGGTGATTCGGTAAAACCCATCAAAGTCGAAAAAAAGGAATCAAATGGAGATACTGTAATGGTTGACAAGAGAGACCGAGGCGATACTGGGAAGATTGAAACAATTTATAAGGATGAGAGACCATCACCAAATGTCAAGAAACAATATCAGCCGCCTGCTGGTCCTCCGAAGTTGACATCATTGGTCAAATGTAATGATCCTTTGCGTGACAAATTTCGTGAGATTCTTGTAGAGGCCTTGTCTAAAGTTCCCAGCGAGGCTGATGAAGACATGCTGGATCAAGTGAATGCTTGTGACCCTATCCGGGTTGCTGTATCTGTTGAATCTGTGATGTTTGAGAAGATGGGTAAATCAAATGGCGCCCAGAAATTTAAGTACAGATCTATAATGTTCAACATCAAGGATCCAAAGAATCCAGATTTAAGGAGGAAGGTTCTTCTGGGCGAAGTGAAACCTGAAAGGCTCATAACTATGACCCCAGAGGAAATGGCCAGTGATGAGAGGCAACGTGAAAATAAAGAAATTAAAGACAAGGCTCTGTTTGATTGTGAACGTGGTGGTGCACCAAAGGCCACGACAGATCAATTTAAGTGTGGGCGTTGTGGTCAACGCAAGACCACTTACTATCAAATGCAAACAAGGAGTGCAGATGAACCTATGACAACCTATGTAACATGCGTAAACTGCAACAACCATTGGAAATTCTGTTAGTTGGATCCTGAGATCTGTCAGTCAATGCGGTGAAGGTGTAAGGTTGATCATCTTGGAAGCTACATTCTGTTCATCTTTGTTTGTGGATTGAATTTTAAATAATAGTGTAATGTCATATTTATATGCTATATAGGGACTTCCTTAGGGATAACTAGGTGTTTGGGGGATGATTGTGCCAAGATCATAACTCAGTTGTTACACATCTTAGGTGATTGCATATCCTCCCATTGTTCCGGAAAACAGGAGACTTGTCTTCTTTGTATGTTTCTGGTTGTAGAAGGCATTCATGTGAACTACGTAATGCTTGTCTTTTTCATCATGACCCTTTTAGATGCCTTCATGGTTATTCTAAAGGGTAAGGAGGATGCTAGTGGTAGAATTAGGCCGTCTTAATTTCTTAATGTACCAACGAACACTGCTATAAAGGCATGCTTTGATTTTTCCATTTGTTAGTTTTGTATCATTCCCATGGTTTCTCCTCTACCGTCATGTGATGGGATCTTCTTGATTACTTGTTACGATATGCCATTGTTTTGGAGGAAGAAGAAAATATCTCTGTTATGATCCGAGTAATCTATGTTCAAATTTTGCATGAGAATATGATCACTGCTTTTGGTTTGGAGTAACAAAATATCTCTGTTATGATCCGAGTGATCTATGTTCAAATTTTGCATGAGAATATGATCATTGCTTTGGGTTTGGAGTAACAAGCGCTTGCATTCTTTTTAACTTTTTGAACAAAACTTCAACAGCTGGCCTATTAGCTCAGTTGGTTAGAGCGTCGTGCTAATAACGCGAAGGTCGCAGGTTCGAAACCTGCATGGGCCACTTACTTTTTTTTCTTGAATACCTGGCGACTTGCATGGGCCACTTACGTTTTAAATTTTCAATATACTTATAAATAAGAAATATAATTTACTTTTGTTAAATGAATTTATATAATAAAAATTTAATTTTATACTAAATTCTTTATATCTAAATTGTTCAGTTTCCACAAGCCGAAAAATAAAAAAAATTATTTTACTTTTAAATAATAAATTTTAATTATTTATGTAATAGGTAACTTAATATTTTATGTATAAAAATATATTTATATAATTGAATAA
This sequence comes from Gossypium australe, assembly GCA_005393395.2. NCBI lineage: Eukaryota > Viridiplantae > Streptophyta > Magnoliopsida > Malvales > Malvaceae > Gossypium > Gossypium australe. Next base: position 4,121,526 of record CM016622.1, on the reverse strand, counting down.
TGTATTATATCTACAAATTATCATGTTAATTTATTAACTATTAAGAAAAAGGAAAGGAAAAATCAAAATAACATGAAATTTATTTTATAATATATCAATTTTTTGTTACAAATACTTTGATTTAAGAATTTTTTATTAGCAGTGTATTTAAATTATTAAAATAATTACTATTTTTATTATATATTAATTATTATTTTGAATAATGTTATTTTATATTAATTAGAGATAAAAATTATTTGATGATATGGTTGCAGTTGGGATAAAAATTTTGATTGGTTAAAAATTATTTATGTGGTATTTTGTAATCATAAGTAAGATTTTTATACATTTTAATATTCATATTATATTTAATGTTTTAAAATTAAAGATGAAGTCCACTAGACCACGGCTGATGAAAAAATAAATATTCTCAAATTTTCAGGTAATACAAATTTCGGTTTTGATTAATCATCAATTTTTACCCATTTCTTTAAATAATCTAATATATAGTTAGTTTTGGAAGCAAATTTGAAAAGTTGCGTCAGTTGGCATAATTCCCATATGACATTTGGCAAAATAGAGTAATGACACGTAACAACTCTTTTTCTTTCTTGAGAACTATTCAACCTGCGGAATTTTATAAAACTTGATTTATATATCAAAATCCGTTTCAAATGTTAATCGAATCGAAATAATATTAATTAGAGTAATAGAATACTTTAATCATTTAATCGTTAATTGAGTTGAAATTTTTTTAAAATAAAAATTAACTAAACTAAAATTTATATGTTTTTGTTTTTTATTAAAACAAGTAAAAAAACATATAAAAAATAAATTGATGATGTTCATTTAACCGAATTATTCGAATTAAAACTACATATAATTTATATTGCTAATTATTAAGTTTGGTTAATTCCGTTAATTACTCGATTTCGAATTGAATTAACCGATAATCGAACTTCTAGAAAATCATTAACCGACCTCCGACCAAATTAGATCAATTGACCAATTTATTAATCGAATTAGATCAGTTCGATCGGTTAATTCGGTATTAATCGAAATTTGAAGACCCCTACACATAATGATTACATGTCCATAAATATTGTTTTATTCTATTTCTATATCCTAATTTTTCCTGATAAAAAATAAATTAAGGAAATAAACTTTTTAAATACACACCTTAATTTACTTATAATAGGTCTCATCATAAGTTAATATATACATAAATTCAATTTAAATTCAATCTAATCACATTTCTAGTGTAAATACAATAATACGAATGGCGACTATATAGTTCAATTAAAATCAAATTAACTGAACTTAATAATTTAAATATTATATATAAGTGCAATATATATTAATCGAATGGATCCAATAAAATGTGAGAGAATGGCCGAATCAAAATTTTTTATAAATTTAATTAAAATATAACAATGAAAAGAATATATTATGTTTTTAATTTAATATTGTCACTGTATTATTTATTATTTTGTCATGTTTTAAACTAAAAAAAGAAAAAGAAAAAAGAAAACTAACATTTTGAAAATTATTGATTGGTTAAAAATTTTAATTAAATTCAATTAGTGAAAAATGAATTTAATTATGAAGCAAATGAGGGACTGAACCCCCATGGTGATATGGTAATTCCAGGGTGCAAGTAGGGCTTTTCACCTGGAAGTGGACCACCCTTCCCATATGCAATATTCGAATTGGGGCCCAAAATTAAAAAGTCCAGCCAAGCTCATGCAATCCACTACCTTTTTTGTATTTTAGTGAGGAAAAAAGGAAACGCGTTAACCAACGCAACGCGTCAATCATCTATCTGTCATCTGATCATCAAATTATTCTAATCTCTAAAGTCAAATCAATTGGCAGTGATAGTTTTTTTAGGGCTTTTTTTGTCCTTTCCACCTATTTCTCTGTCTTCACCACTTCTTCTTTGTCCCATGATTTGAAAAATATTAGAATAATAACGATGGTGATTTTTATTTTCTTTAATGTTTTCTTACATTCAAAATTATATTTATGTGATTAAAATAGTACAAATTAAAACTAAAAAAAAAATTAACATATAAAATATAAAAAGTTTTTTTTTTTTTTAATCATGTGAGCCAGTCACCCAATATAACACAATTTACTCTTTCATACCCACTTACTGCTTACAGCTACTACTTTTTCTTTTTTCCTTTCAAAGCTTACAGAACAGCTACTAATTGAAGGTTGAATAATGCAACTAACGAACATAAATTATAATTAAATCGATTGATCAATTTCAGACAAAATATTAAACTAAAACTAGAAACTAGAAAGAGCGGTTCCCCTTCTTCTTCTTCAACCTAAAACCTACTTTCTTTCCTCATCTCTCTCTCTCTTGCCATACTCTCCATTTTCCTCTTCTCTTCTCTTGTTGCAGGCTTCCATAAAAAGGTAAAATTTATTTCAAAGCCCCTCTTTTGTTTTTGTTTTTCTCTTTATTGTTCTTCAGCTAGCTTTGAATCTCCCAAATCTTTGGTCTTTTCTAGCTAAGAAATCCTGGGTTGCCTTTGGTTTTTTTTCATTTGTTCTTAAACCGAATCTTTTTTTCTTTCCCTGGATCTCGTTCTGAGTCCATGAAGAACTCAGTTGCTACACAATCCTTTCCCAAGCTTGTTTCCGTTTTCGCCTCCTTGTTGCTTCTCTTTCACCTCGTTTTAGCTGCTGACTATGTCCCAACCGAAAAAATTCTCTTAAATTGCGGTGAAAAATCCGACCTATCCGATAACGATAATCGGAAATGGACACCGGATGTCGGGTCCAAGTTCCTCACCGGAACTGAAAAATCCGTCACCTCCCCAGCCGCCTCGCAAGATCCGGCAGTACCCGAAGTTCCATACATGACGGCCCGTGTTTTTCACTCCAACTTCACCTACAGTTTCCCGGTTGTATCCGGCCGGAAGTTTGTCCGGTTGTATTTCTACGCTAATTCCTACGACGGTCAAAACGCAACCAACGCTCTGTTCTCGGTCACTTCCGGTTCCTACACTCTCCTCAAGAATTTCAGTGCTGCTCAAACGAGTGAAGCTTTGAACTACGCCTTCGTTATCAAGGAGTACTCCATTAATGTCAACGGCGACCATTTGAACTTAACGTTTAGTCCCTCTTCCACCCCATCAAACGCCTACGCCTTTGTGAATGGGATTGAAGTACTGTCGATGCCTGATCTATACAGTAACTCCGATGGTGTACCAATTGTGGGTCAACAAGCTCCGTTCACCATTGATAACACCACAGCCCTCGAGAATGTTTATAGGCTAAACGTCGGTGGAAGCGATATCTCCCCTTCCGGTGATACGGGTCTTTTCCGGTCTTGGTACGATGATCAGCCATACCTTTTTGGGGCAGCCTTTGGTGTTTCAGCAGCTGCTGATCCAAATGTCACCATTGATTATGGGACCATGGCTACATATACTGCTCCTGTAAGTGTTTACACCACGGCTAGATCTATGGGACCGAATGCACCAATAAACGATAACTATAATTTAACCTGGTTATTCAGTATTGATACTGGGTTTTCTTACTTGGTGAGGTTACATTTTTGTGAGTTTACTGATAATATCACTAAGATTAACCAGAGAGTGTTTAATATTTTCATCAACAATCAAACTGCTGAGTTAGGGTTTGATGTGATTGCCGCGGCGGAAAAAGTTGATGTTCCTGTGTATAGGGATTACGTTGTGGTGGTTCCAGGAAGCAATTCTCAGCAGGATCTTTGGCTTTCATTGCATCCAAACGAGACTGATAAGCCTCAATATTATGATGCAATCTTGAATGGTGTGGAGATATTCAAGATCAATGATTTGAGCAACAACCTTGCAGGGACTAATCCGATCCCTGGTCCGAAACAGGATATAGTGGACCCGTCATTGGCTTTGCCGTCACATTCAGGTCGTACAAAGAACCAGACAGCTATCATCGCTGGGGGAGTCAGTGGTGGGGTCATCCTTTTGCTTGTAATCGGTTTCTGTGTTGTTGGTGCTGCACGTAGTCGAAGACGGGGGAAGGATTCAAGCACAAGTGATGGCCCTTCGGGATGGCTTCCTCTTTCATTGTATGGGAATTCACACTCTGCAGGTTCAGCCAAGACAAATACCACGGGGAGCTATGCTTCTTCCTTGCCTTCAAACCTTTGTCGCCACTTCTCGTTTGCTGAGATCAAGGCTGCCACGAAGAACTTCGATGAGGCTTTAGTCCTTGGGGTGGGAGGCTTTGGTAAAGTTTACAAAGGTGAAATTGATGGTGGGACTACTAAAGTTGCGATCAAGCGGGGCAACCCGTTATCTGAGCAAGGTGTGCATGAGTTCCAGACTGAAATCGAAATGCTTTCCAAGCTCCGACACCGCCACCTTGTTTCGTTGATCGGTTACTGTGAAGAGAACTGTGAAATGATCCTAGTTTACGACTATATGGCTTACGGAACTCTGCGTGAACATCTATACAAAACACAAAAGCCTCCTCTTCCATGGAAGCAAAGGCTTGAAATATGCATTGGGGCGGCTCGTGGTTTGCACTATCTCCACACGGGTGCCAAACACACTATTATTCACCGAGATGTGAAGACAACAAATATTCTGTTAGATGAGAAGTGGGTAGCAAAAGTTTCTGATTTTGGGTTATCGAAAACTGGCCCTACATTGGATCATACTCATGTGAGCACCGTCGTGAAGGGTAGCTTTGGGTATTTGGATCCCGAGTATTTCAGGCGGCAACAGCTAACCGATAAGTCCGATGTTTACTCATTCGGGGTTGTCTTGTTCGAGATCCTTTGTGCTCGTCCAGCATTGAATCCTACATTGCCAAAGGAGCAAGTGAGCCTTGCAGAGTGGGCTGCACATTGTCACAAGAAAGGCATCCTTGATCAGATCATGGATCCTTATCTCAAAGGAAAGATAGCACCAGAATGCTTCAAAAAGTTTGCCGAGACCGCAATGAAGTGCGTGGCCGACCAGGGTATCGACAGGCCATCGATGGGCGATGTGCTGTGGAACTTGGAATTCGCTTTACAGCTACAAGAGAGTGCAGAAGAGAGTGGCAAGGGAATCGATGCAATAGATATCGAGGAAGGAACCTACGACATAACCTGCAAAGGTAAGAAAGATGTATCCCCTGGTTTTGATGGTACTGTAACAGATTCAAGGAGTAGTGGGATGAGTACAAGTATGAGCATGAGCATCGGCGGTCGCAGCCTCGCTAGTGAAGACTCCGACGGGTTAACACCCAGTGCTGTTTTCTCACAGATAATGAACCCTAAAGGGCGTTAAAGCGACGGCAAATGGCCAGAACTGAGTAGTCAACAGATCAAAACCAGTAAGCCAATAACGCTTGCTGTTACTATTTTGTGACATCATTGGAATGAAAATTTGTTTCACTTTGTTTGTATTCATTTTTTTTATCTAATATAGCGTACATTTATTACCCCTTTTCACTGGATATGTTTTGTAATATGTGATTGTGTATCATTGTCTTCATTAAACATATACATAAAACAAAGTTTCCCTTAAACTCCATTGCTTCCCTGTTTTATTGATTCTTGAAAGAGATGGCCTAAAGGGTAAGCCAAGATTATATGACCCCATGTGAGTAGGGTTATTGTTCTCGAAGTTTCATTGGAATAGGCACAGTCCATGACATGACTAATGATAAAATTGATTTATTAGTTGAAATATTTTAAATGGGAAAGAATATTAGGATATGTATCAACTAGCTAGCTGGCAGAACGTGGGATGTTGATAGAAAGAGTGAAAGAGCTGTATGTGTGTTGTATATATATGACTTTTGTTCTGTATAATCGGCCATTTCTAACTTATATAATTTTATATATAAAACGCAAAGATTAAGGTTGAAAGTGATATTTCCTTCAAATAAAATAAATGTGAATTTAAAGAATAGGGTTTGGAATTTTATGATGTTTTAGTTAGGGTCCACACGGATCCGGTGAAGGAGGGTCGGGGTGGTTAAATGAGTGATGGGTGCGTTTCCTAATTGCTGCACTAAACGCGCTAAAAAGCTATAGGAAAAGGAAAAGGGTGTGACAGCTGAACCAAATAAATGGCCTCTGTTGTATTGCACCCAACTTGGGACTTTCTTCTTTATTATTTTATTTTAATATAATATAATCTTCTTTTTCATAAAACTAGAAACTGTCTGCACTGCTACCTATAATATATTATCATTTTAGTGTTTTTTTTTTTTTATGCCAGCCCAAATTTTCAAGTAACAGTTTTAAATTTAACTTGCGATTTCAATTATGATTATTATTATTTTAGCACAACATTATCCAACCATCTTACTATATCGGTTCATGGGTTAAGTTATTTGTCTAAGTTTAAAAATTTACCCAAAATTTAAAAGGATTTAAATAAAAATATTAGACTTAAAAAATAAGATTAGATAAAAATTTGACCCATTTAAAATATGAGTTAAACTCAAATTTGAATATTTAAGGTCCGAGTCTAACCTTGCTTGGCTATTTTTAATTTAAATTTATAATATTTATATTGTTTTATATATTATATAATTTATAATATATAAAAATAATTTTATGATTATATTATATACTACTATAGTGTAAACATTAAAAAAAATGTTAATATGACTATATATAAAAATTTAATAAATATATATATTTTAAAATTATTAAATATTAAATTAAAAATGATATTAATATTTTTTAAAAGAATTTGAACGAACCTAGATAAAATTTTAGATCCATATTTTGAACTAAATTAAACTTCAGCAAATATCATGCCTTCTCTATTGTTTAGTGGTCTTAATAAGTGATCACATCTGCGTATTGAATCAAAATTTATCCATAATTTTGTGATTTATTAAAAATAAAAAAGCATGAAAACAACTTTTGGATTTTGGATGAATGTCATGCAACCATAAGCAGAGTTACATCAACCATTAATTCATTCTTACAAGGACAAGAAAAGGCATTGCAAAAGAAAGGGAGAAAAAAAACACCTTATACATATACAAATACCAGATATATCATATATGCATGTATACACAAACAAGCAGCTTAAGCTCATAACATCAAAAATTAAAAGAAGAAAATCTTCACTGATTACATTATGAAACAGCAACCATCACAATTTCACTTCACAGAATCTAAAACGGCAGTAATCTTCTTCTGCAACTCCGGCTTGTTTGCTCCAACAAGCTTGTCGATTTGCTGCCCGTCTTTAAGAAAGAAGAACGTTGGGGTCGCTTGTATATCCCATGAGCTGCTGAATTCCTGCATCACACATCCATTTCTATTTTCATTTCACCGCTCTATTCATAGGGAGACCCATTGATTTGATGTTCTCCGTCGTATAAACCCTAATTCACTTTTGAGTGTATGATCATCATTCATATATGCCTAGATTCCTTTTCTATATGTTCACTTGTCGCACGAAATAAATTAAACAATAATACACAAACGTATATAAATGTTACACTATACGTATCTGTACTTACAGTTAGTTCATCGACATCTACCAACAAGAACATCAGAGAAGGATGCTTCTCTGAGAGCTCGCAATAAAATGGTGCGAGCATTCTACAAGGTCCACACCATGCTGCACTGAAGTTTGCAATTACCTAATAAATCATGGGATTCAGATGTGAGATAAATCAAAGGCAATTGTAAAGACATGACAGATTTTCGAGTAAACACATATTGCATATTACAAGGATGAATGAACCATCCATAAAGACTAAATTATTGTTGATAAGTTCTCTGGGGGAGACTTTCATGGCCGCACAACCATAGATATAGATACTCACATACAGAATTTTTCATGTGTAAGAGCACAATAGAAAGTGAAAAGAAACTCACAATCTTGCCATCTCTCTTTGCTTCAGACAACTTTTGATCCCAATCCTCTTTGGAAGTAACAGGTTGCACGTTTCCACCAACAAACTCAACATGCTGGTCGGAATCAGCTCGGTTACCCTACAAGTATCACAGGCATCATAAATTCTACTCCTACAAACTTTAACAAGGCAGAAATGAAAAATCCCATGAAAGATTGTGCAATAAATATCGAAACAGAAAAGGTAAGTAGAGTCTAAACCATGATCTTTGTTATTTAAGATATCATGTTGGTAACAAAACCGCTACCATTTGACTCATCATACCATATTCCCCATGGCAAGACAGTAGCATTTAAAAAGTAAAAGATATATAGTGCACCAAGAACGAAGTTAGAAAGCCAGTTCCTTAAAAAGTACAAGATATATTCATATATTAAACAACTGAAAAAAAAATATCAAAAAAAGCAATTTATGGTCCATTATTACCATGAAGTGGTTGCAACAAACACCATAACATAAGAAGGAACGAAATCCCCTTGCTACATGAAAACGTGTACTCTTCACTGAGCCTTTACCTCAAAACCAACTCACACATCCAATAATGGAAGTAAAATATCAGCAAACTTCAATTTTAAAATCTTTCAGATTTTCGTAGTTTCTGTAATTAAAGAGCCATTAGCTTATGGCCAGCAAAATTATCTGATTATATATGTTACAACATTCATAACTCAAATGATTAAAGAATATATACCCTGTCCTTGTGATAGTTCAAGTACTAAAGAGAAAATATTAAAAACAATAAAGCCAAGAAAAGGAACAATAACAAAACAAATCACCCTTCAAAGCAAAGGGCAGAAAAAGATTGCCCCCGTAGAGGTCATTCTTCAATCAAAATTATCCATACAAAGCCACTAACCAATACAAGTAGGAGGCTTAAATGCTTACCTTAGAAAACTTAGCAAACTTAGTACTACATCCTAATATAGCAAACTTAGCAAAGGTGGTGAGCCGGTTGATTACCGACCCTATGAACATGTTTAAAATCAACCACCTAAAAGCTAGCACATGGGGACTTAAATGCTTACCTTAGAAAAGCATAGTCCCATATTTTCTAAACTGCCAAAAATGCCTGTTGCAGCAATGAACCAGCACCCTGAAAATGGGAGAATATCAAAAGTTCAGAAATTATAAACTAAGTCCATGGCAGAAAAAAGCAACTTAACTATCAATTCATTTACAGTAACCCTCATAACAAAAAGTCATCACCAACAATAATTAATCGTAATATGATAGGAAATGCTAGGGATATCAATATTAACAACTCATTAGCATTTACAGTTTATCAGCTTTCAAGAACAAGAAACAACTTAAAGTTCAGCTCTAGATTTAAAAAGTTAATAATAGTTTCCAAGCTCAGAAAATTGATGAATACCCAAAAATCAACACATGCTGCTTTTTTCTCTATGAAATCATTGTCATAAAGAAAAAACAAAATCTCCATAAATGAAATTCAGTTGAGCAAATAGTCAACGATTCCAATATAGCTTTGACATGGCAGATATTTTTGGTACTTAACTCCTCAAAATCCTTAAGCTTTAATTCTTTAAACCAAAAACCAATTCTTTTTTCCATTTCAACCGTGAAGTCAATGAAAACAAATTGGGAGAAAAAGCATATTAAGGAAGAACAAAAAAATAAGCAGTTAGTTTAACTTACGATAAAAAATAAAAAACTGAAGCGCTTGATCCTAATTGCAAGCAGAAAGATCAAAGATTTGGGTTAAATTTTATTTTTTTTCAACAATTTTCTAGAAATTTGTGAAATAAGATAACAATATAAGCAAAATTTAAACCCCAAACTATCAAAAAGGGAAGGTTGGACTGGGAGGTGGGAACACAGATAGGGTCGTGTCCAAATTACTTATATGCCCCCACCAAACTTTATTTTTTTATACATTTTCTGCTTTGTAGGGTAAAAATACCATAATAGTCCCTGTACTATACCCGAATTGCATTATAGCCATTTTACTTGAAAAATCAGCAAAACAACCTGTTAGTTATGAAAATTGGGGGGGTAATTTGGTTAGTGTTTTGAAGGAATTTTTTTTTATTTGAAGATTTATTTTTCTGTTAATTAACAATAATAATAAGTAATTAAAAATTCATCTCATCTTTAATTTTTCATTTCATTTAATCTACATCAGTATTTAAAATGTTAAATCACCAATTTATCAGCAATAAGTAACGGGAGGAAATATCTTGTTTAGTTTTCAATTAGAGGGACTAAAATACAATCTGAGATACAGCATGGGACTGCTATGGTATTTTTACCTGTAGTTGATTCTTCTGTATTGTTGTTATAATCCTTCTCATGTCTCATTTTTCATGTTCGGTGACACGTTTTGTTTTTCTTCTCAATTACCAGTCAAAAAGGATGTCCAAGAGATCGCTAGAGAGGTCAAAAGTTGCATTAATCCAGAACCGATTAATTTGATAGTTGAATTAAATCGAAAAATTAAAAGAAATTATCAATCAAAAACCTTAAAGGAAACCCAATAGAAACAGATTCTTTGTTTTAATTAATTTTAAATTTTGTATTGAAAATTTAAACATTTTCATTTTATTTTGATTCGTTTTCATTCTTTAATTTTTCATAACATAATTTTTTTTTTCTTAACCATCCTTAAAATTTGTTTTCAAATATTTTAAAATAATTGAACCGCTTAATTCAACGGTTGACTCAAAATCCACCGGTTCGGTTTTTCAAGCATGCCGTTGTCCCTTCATTTATATTTGTCCATTTTCTTTTTATAATCAAGTCTAATATTATCCATAAAGACTCCCACTCAAGCCCACATACTCCTAATTTTAAAATCAATTCGAGACGAAATGCTTTCATAAAAGAAGCAAAGGAACGGTGGCATATATCTCTTATAACAATAGTCAGACCATTCAGTACGCACTTTAGGAGTAGAGTGGACCGAAGACAATATTTCAACACTGATCCAAAGTATGAAAACACAATGACAAGTTCCCTTTAAGAAAACATGCCTGCTAAAGGTAAAACATTTGACGACATACAAAACCCATAGGTATATTACACACTAACCACCACCACCATCATCATCATCAACCCATTGCATACTTCTGGGTCCAGCTGCGTGCAGTAGCTTCGTACTTGGCCCGATCAGTCTTGTACATGTGAGCAATCTCTGGAACAAGCGGATCATCAGGGTTTGGATCCGTCAACAACGAGCAAATAGAAAGCAGAACCTGATCACCACTAAAGTTAGTTTTTCTACAATGCATACCTATTTTGAGTCAAAATCTATTGATTTTTGTTTAAATCGACTTAAAATTCCAATAAGCAGCAACAGAAACGAATAGTAGTACTAACAGAATTGTTTGTCATTGAAAGTGGTATAAGCCTCATTTTACGCATTGAAGAACGAAACTGTTCAACAGTGCCATTTAAGAAAATGCTGTGGCCATGCATGGAAGAAAAGCAAGCCATAGCCAGCCAAAACAGAGATTTTGGACACTATAATGTAATAGAATTACCATAATATTAACTGGGTTATGGTCAAACCTTGGAAATGGTCAGTGCAGGGCTCCACTGTTCTTTTAGGATATCAAGACAAATGCTCCCATTGCTGTTGATGTTTGGATGGAAGACCTTGGTCCTAAATGCAACCTAAACAACAAAATCAGCATTATCCATTAAAAGAGTATATCATAACTAAAAACAGCCTTTTTCACACATATCACAAAGGGGTGCAATTTATTACCTTAGGAGGCTTGAATGGATAATCCGGAGGAAAATGAATATTAACCAAAAACACACCTCCTGCAAAAGGGCTATCGGAGGGGCCCATAATTGTTGCTTGCCAATGAAACATGTCTTCCGCTACAGGACCTATTACAAAACAATGCAAAGCACTAAAAGGTTACCACTAAATGACATTCACTGATGCACATGACCATTAACATTTATCCTTCCGTTAATTAAAGGAAAAGGAAGAATACATTCTCATGAACTTATACGGGTAAGATTCACAAGTCTATGCACAGACAATAATTAGCGAAAATGCCAATGAATCATAATCCTCCAACTCCCCAAGCAAGTCCAACCTTAGAGAGGTTTAGGGCTTAAATACGACTTAACTATACCCAAGAATCAACAGTCAAATTTATGGTTTTCATCCTTATACTATACTGAATTTAGAAACTTAGTCCCTGTAATTGGGCATAATTTGGTCCTCCTACTGTTATTAATGTTATTCCTTAGTTCAAATCACTAACACCTTTAAAAAGTTTGCCATTTAAAAAAAATTCCAGCTCAACCTAATGATTTGGACTTCTTTTTAAAATTTTCACCTAGCTGTTTGATGGAAATTTTTAACGGCATTAGTGATTTGGACTAAGACATAACATTAATAATAGTAAAAAGGCAAAAATTAAACTACAAGAACTATATGCTCAAACCAAGTATAGGACTAAGGACGGTAACCATAATTTGACCAACAATCAGCACAAGCTCTATTTTCTAACCAGATTAAAAGAAACTCATCATGGTCTGATCTTGATCAAGTGATTCTGATATGAGAACAGCACAAAAGCTTCCCAATTGCATTACCATTGTGCCGGTGAAGAAGTGAATAGAGACAGACACCCCATGCATTCTTTAAAAAAATACTTCAGAGATAAGCAGCCAGAACAGATGAAAGGAAACTTGTGTATGCAAATACATAAATATAAAAAGCAGAATACACTTTGTATGCGGTTCTTTTGGTAAGGTAAGGAGACGTTATAATCTAGCAAAAAAGAGATGTTGTGGAGAGATGGCGGAGAGGAAGATCGAAACAGACTCAAGAAAATAAGTGCAGTGGTGATGGATCTAAACCACCTAATTCTCATCATTGCATCCATCACCACCACCTGCCACCGCACTTAGTCTGCTCTCTAACATCTCTCTACGGTTTTGGTAGTATGTTGTAACATCTACTCACCTTACCAAAAAAAACGCATATACTTATTTGGAATTTAATCAACTCATTCATGCGCTAAAACTACAGACGCAATTGGATAGTGAAGGAATTCTGATAACCCATAACACAGCACATAAATCTGAGCATTGCAAGATACCCAAACAAGAGAAAAATAAGGGATCGATGAAATTATTACTAAGAGGGCTTAAAATTAAGAATTAAATATAAAAATTGAGAATGGGTACCTGCACTACAGGAAGTTGGTGGATCCTTCTGCAAATCCTTAAGTTCTTTCAAAATCCGCTTTGAAGCCATGAAGACGCTTGAACACAAGGAATATCGACCTGGATTGGAGCCTCAAGGGGAAAAAACATATGGAATTGAGAGAGAAGAGAAAGCTCGAAGATAGGGAAGGAGATGTAATTAAAATAAAAATACCTGAGAGAAATTGAGGGGGTTAGAGATAGGTCGGGAATAGCGGTAAGAAGAGAAAAGGGAGTTCCAAGTTAGATCCGTCACCGCTTCTTCTCCACCCACAATCCCTTGACTCTGCACTTCAAAGCTCGAAACTCAAAGTAACGCTTCAAAGTTTGTACTTCACCCTTTTATTTGGACAGGAGTATTTTTTATAAAATAAATAATGGTAAATTGTCAAAATATTCAGTTTTATTTGAGTCGGAAATAAAGAAAGAAAAAAAAAATTAAAAAGGTCATAAACAAAAAAATTAAATCACTCAAAACAAAAAAATATGGAGATTAATTATATAAATTAAGATTAATTACATAAATTAAACTAAATTTTTTTGTTTAGGATGACGATGTAATGTGCCAAGTTAATTTACCGTTACGCTAATAACGAAAATTAACTGCTCAAGTATCTCGATATGCATAGGTCTCCACTTTCATTGGTATTGTGTTTAGTTAGCTATTTTTTTTGTTAAAGTATTTAGAAAGTTGTTGTATTATATGAACTAGATCAATTAATCTCTCTATTATTAAATATATTAATTTAGTCTTTATATTATTAAAAAGAATTAAATAAGTCTAAATTGTAACTAAGTAAACATTAAATGTATAAAAAATATCTTGTAATTTATTTCTTAATTGCAATTCAATTCCAAACAAAATATTTCCTTTACATAACCATAAAAACTTTAAAAATATTAACTCTGTGAAATCGTAAATGATATTTTTATACAATAAATGTTAATTGTATTCCAATTTGGTCTTTTTGATATGTTGTGATTGTACAATGACTAAATTTATTCATTTAATAGTAGAGAGATTACTTTAATCAAGCCGCTATAATAGAGGGACATCTAAAGTATATTCACATTTTTTTCATATATATTAATTTGAAAAAGGGATAACTATCGAATTTGTATAGACTTTTGGTCCAATATACAAATTAATATATGAATTTTGATTTAGTGCAATTATACACATGGAACTTAAATTGTGGTTCATATGTACATATGAAATTTTGATTTTGATTTAACATTTAAATAATTAAATACTTACATTTATTTCTATATTAGATTAATATAATTATTTATTTTCATAGTTACATTTTTTTTTGTCATTTACTTGGTGTTTGGGTCACATCATCATTGATGACTAATGGTTGACAGGGTACTAACATAGAAAAATTTTAGTTTAAATACTAATTTTGACAAAAAAAAAATTTAAGTGACAAAATGGAAAAAAGAGTATAATTTAAAGGGGAATTTTTGTATTAAGCGTATTTATAATGGTCAATTTTGACTGATTAAAGGGGAAAGGAATTTAGATGGTGTCTGCTATCCGATTAAACAAGGTTATTTAATCATTACAGGACTAAATATTTAAAAATAAAATATAAGAATTAGATTTTAGATTCTGTAAGAATACAGGGACTTTCGGAAAATTTAAACCAAAAAATAAATATAATATTATTTTTTGTATTCCTAATTAAAAGAGGGGAAGCGCGATTGAAATCCCTAAACGAGTGAAGACAAAAAAGAAATATCCCCAATCGAATTCCATCATCCTTGGTAATAATTTTTGTTTTCCCTCAAAAAAGTTAAAAACTTTTCTTAATTGGATCGAGTCTAAAAGGGTGAAATGGAGGAGGAGAAGAAGAAGAAGAGAAACAAGAAGAAGAAAAACAAGCAGGGCAAAGCCACCGAAGAAGACGTAGATCAGATTCAGAATAATAACTTTAGCAATGGCCAAAACAGCGGAAATGCTCTGGATCTGGATACTCATCAACCTAATGGCGCTCTTCCCGTTAGTGAATCCTAATCTTAGTTAATGCTTTGCCTTTGATTATTATCCGCAATTCATTTTTCCTTTATTTTTTTTTAAATTACGGAACGAAAAATGATAATCCAAATTTCATTTGTATTGCAATCGGTTCTTATTCAAATTTGAGATTGCTAATTTGCTATGCATCTCCCCTCGTTTGAAATTTGCTAAGAATAACGATTTCCATAACATAAGCTTCTTCATCTTCAGCAGTTGTAATGTTGTAATATATTGACCATGTATTGTTGTTGAGTCAGTAGTATGTTGTTTTCTTCTTACAGAACTCTGCGGAAGAGCTGATTAAAGAACTACAAAAGGAGAATGAGTTACATGTACAGAAAGAGGTAACATTGAGTTATGTATTTGTGGTAATAGACAAGCACCTATTCTTGTTACCCGCATGTTTTAATTTGTTTCTTTGCCTTCATTTTGATTGTTATCAATAACACAGCCTAACTTGTCACATTTCTACAGGCTACTTTGCAAGAGAGAATTCAACACTTACAACATGAAAATGAATCACACCTACAGAAAAAGGTTAATTTAATTACGGAAGAAACAAGCAATCTATCTTGTTATTTGTTTAAACAAGAAAATGCGGTTCTTTTTTCTTCTATATTTTATTTCTGTTATGAAGTCCCTCTCTTTTCTTTTCTTTTTGTATTTATTTTTCTTGCTTAAGCATTTGCGTTATACAGGCTTTGTTAGAAGAGACAATCAATCGGCTAAGAAATGAGTTTGATTCCCACCTAAAGAAAGAGGTAACTTGTTACAAATCTAATCGTGAGTGTCAACTGAAACCTGTTCCCTGAAATTGCACTCATATATATAATATGTGGGTGTATATGCGTGTAACTATGTGTAAAAGAGAACCGTTGTCTAGTTTGGTCGTGTTATGACATTTGTTGTGATTTTTTTCCCCATGAAGCATGAGCGACTCTCTTTGTTTGAATGTATGCAGGTTTTAGTTGTTAAAATTATGTGAACTTTTCATACATGAAGGATAGCTTTACCTTTTTCTAACTGGTGGTCTTCATACAAAAAAAGAAAAAAAAAAAAACTGCTGTAGTTTAAACTTTTCTTTGTTGAAGCACAAAGTAACCCTCTATCTTCTTGCAGGCTTCTTTAGAGGCGACAATCCAACAATTGCAATATGAAAGAGAATTACATGTGCAGAAAGTGGTAACATACTGAAATTTACTCCCTTTTCTTTTTTGGTACTATATAGAACATTCTGAAGTTAATATGTATTCTCATACACATGGTTTCGGGTAGAATGCATGACTAACAATTTCTTGATTTTTCTGTAAATGTTCTTATTTCCGTTGTTCTTGTTTCCCTTCTCTCTTGATAACTGCTATACTTAACAAGATGATTTACAGGCTGGTTTAGGGATCAATATTGTAGGATTACAGAATGAAAAAGAATTCTGGTTTCAAGAAAAGGTAATTTAGGTTCATAGATCATTGCATAAGGATGACAGCTATCCTTGTATTTGTATCTTTAGCATTGTTGTTTGAAGGATTTTTGGATATTTTGTGATGTCATGCAATCTGCAGGCCAGCTTGGAAGAGAAAATCAGTCAGTTGCGGGATGAAAAAGCTGGTCTGCATCTGAAAGGGGTAAATTTTCTCATATTAGTTTTTTGGCTGTCATGATTAGTTGTTTTATGCCTGTATCTTTTAGTTTTGCATCCTTTATGGGTATATGCCTTTCCGTTGCTTGCCTAACCATGTAGTTATTCCTACAACTTTGTGATTTGGAATCTTAAATAAAAAAAGCTGGATAATATGTGCAGGCAACCTTGGAAGAAAATGTTAGACAGCTAGAGAAAGAGAAAGAGTCTTGGATTGTGACACAGGTAGTCAATTTTGCTCTTATTATACTTGTCAATAATGCATTTTACTGGAAGATGGTGATCTGTTGGAAGTAAGAGCCTGGGATCTTGCCTTTGTGTGATCTGCATTATTGGTTTTTCCTGGGAAATGGTGAATTTTCAGGTGTAAGAATGTGAGATTGAAATGAATTATGGACTGTGTCAGACTTTTTATAGCATAATTTCCTTTTTGAATCTTTCTCTAGGTTCTTTTATTTACAATCCATTCATTTTCATCTTCTGTATATATATCTGAATCATTAAAACATAATAGCATCAGTTTTTATTCTTCTAATTTAAATGTTTACTGCTTATAGAGTTCCACGAAAGAAGCAATTTCTAGCCTTAATCGTGATATTACAAGACTAAAAATGCAGGTACAGTATCTTCACCCTTGTACTTTAGTTGCTTCTGTTTTCTTCTTTTCAGCTGGTTATTAGACTCTGTGGTGTGATCAATCAATCCCATATTTGCTTGACAATAAGTTTATTCTCAGTTGTTAGTATCAACGACTATGGGCTGCAGAAAAGTCAAAACCATTTATCAGTGCAACTCTTTTTTTCTAATGTGGAAAATTAAAACAAAGCTTGGCAGGTGGTTGAGTTGGAGGAATCCAGGAACAAGCTTTTGCAAGAAAATCAGCAGCTCACTGAAAATATATCTAGCATGCAGTTACATATTCAAAACCTTGAGAGGAACAGTACCTCCGATTCCCAATCAGAAGACGTTGAAAAGGTTCACTTCCTTTAACTTCATTTTTGCTCCCCTTTTCTCTAGTGTCTTGGCTATTCTGTTTCTAGTTGAATGAAATTTTGCTAGTTTCGCTATGTATGAGAATTCACAAGATATATTTGGGTTTGGCTCGATTTTGTTTGCTGTCTTGCAAGGTTTCCTCTGTAAAAGTTGGTTTTAATTTTCACATGTTGAAGTTATTCAGAAATATGCAAATCCTTAAGCAGTTAATTACTTGTGATCTACTTAGCAATTAAAGGTTATAACGTACACTGTTTATGTCTCTGAAGAAATTTAGGAAGAGAACAATGTATCTGACTAGTTTTCTCTAATGTAGCAAGCTTCTGGCAATGATGATAAGGTGCCTTTTAACCTGCAATACTACTATAATTTAATTTTTGCTACTAGTTTTCCTTTTAGGGCCAATATATTATACATGTGAATTTGCCCAACTCTGTGGCAGGTGAATGTGTTGTATGCTATGCTTGAGCAACAAAGTAAGGCAGCAGAACATTCCAAGGTCATTGAAACGACTAATTCTGTGCCTCGATCCCTTGAGAATGGCTCTATACTAGTTCCGAAGTTGGATTCTCTTGAGGCTTCTCCAATTACAAACGGCAAAATTGAAGGTGAGAACGTGGATGGGCAACCTGCTGCCCCTCTTCCACACAATGTAGAATCTGAGGACTCGGGGGAAATTGTACAAATCCCTCTGGATGATACCGATGTAAGGGATTTGGAGTCCCAGGCCACTGGAACTGAAGAAAATGCGGTGGCCCTCACCGATGCTCCCCTTATTGGTGCTCCATTCCGGTTAATATCATTTGTTGCTAGATATGTTAGTGGTGCTGACCTTGTTAACAACACTTGAAGTTCCGACTCATAGCTTAGATGCATTTTTTTCCATTCACTATGGATGATCAATATGATTTGGAATTATACATGGTATACACTTTTGAACTAGAGATTCAAAATGGTCAAATTGACCGTCTTCATTGTTTACTGATTAGTGATGAGTGTTATCTGCTGAGGGGAAAAAATACGGTTTTTCGTTTATGTTTCGGATATGTTATGGGGAAAGCTATCATGCTATTCCTATCTTAATTTTTCATGTATACAATTGCATTAATTCAAAGTTTTTGTATCAGATTACACGCATGTATGATTTGATAAATTATAATAATTCATGTTTGGATCTCTCCAAAATTCAATATCTTGAATGATATTAATTTAGTGTTTTAAGTTTATTAATATTAAGTTCAAAGATTAAATTAAATTTTATATTCTAAAACATACTTCCAAACTCAAGTATAGGTCCAAGAGAAAAGAGTTGAGAATGTGGGAGTCTATTCCATAGGATAAGGAATTGCCTGACTGTCCAAATGAGTTGCATGATTGGTAAGCTTAAGTAACAAATTTTCCTTTTCCTTAATTAGTGGAGTAGGTATTGGCAAATCTTCTTCTTAAGTTAGATATCACTATTGACAATCCACTTTTAAATATTCTAACATTTTTTTCCCAGATGAGAATGAGATTAAACTCGAACTCTCATGCCTACAACATAATACTTTTGTGATTGAGCCAAGAGATTGTTGGCTTCATATTCAACACTCTTAGGAGGAGTTTGGTTCGCCGAATCTTAAATTACATTTCATAATATAATTATGGGTGGAATGTGAAATTACATTTTTTGGTTGATTTAGTTGGAATATAATATTTAAGTTTTGGTTGACGGAATGTAAGATTACTTAAAAACATATTTTACTCAATTGTCCTTGTTATGATTTTTTTTAACGAGTTTAGTTCCTTAAATATTTTTTAGTTTCCATAAAATTATAATAAACTATTACAATTCTTACTTTTTATTACAATTTATATATTAATAAATATATATATTATGTTGAAATAAATTTATAAATCATAATTATAATAATTTATGAAAAATGATTGCAATATCAACTATAATTATAGTTATAACAATGAATAATATATTAAAAAAATATTAAATAAAATATAATGATTATAATTGTGATGTAAGAAATCTATTGGTTCACTATTAAGATTTTTTTTTTAATAATTAGTCTTAAACTTTATTGAAGAAAAAAAGTCTAAATTGATTAGAACAATAAAAACAAAGGATAAATTAGTCTAAAATTTAGGATTACACCAGAAGACGTAATATGGTGGATTACTCTATGCCAATCAGATAATTTTACAGCTCTACGCCTTAAACTCAAATCTGCCAGACTCGGGGTATGACACACCTTATATTACAGATGATCGTAATGTGAGATTACAAGATGTTCGGAATATTAAAATTCAAACACCATAATCTCATTTGGAAATGTAACATTACGAGACGAACCAAATGTCCATTAATTGTTAAAAATTTTGTAAAATTACTTTAAAATTTTATGCCTTTTTATATTAGTATTAAATTTTCTCACCATCCAATAACAATATAACATTATTATTGATTATTGAAGTTGAAGTTGAAGTTGAAGTACACAATTATATATATTTATACTTAAATTAAAATTTGGCTCTTGAATTATATTTTTCTTTTATTTTTGTACTTAAATTTTTTATGTCTTATTTTAATATTTAAACTATTTCATTTTATTTCAAAAATTATTGTCATCCAATGAAAATATTCCATGTGTTATGTTTTTATTGCCATTTTCTTTTGTCGTAACCATTTTTTTGAAAAAACGGGAATCGACCTTGTTTTGAAAATAAGAAATGGGAGTCGCCACCGATCTTTTATCAGGTGTGATCGGATCACCTTTGTTTTAATAAAACATTTTGATTTACTAAAACAATATTTTTGGTCTACGAAAATTTGAGAAAATAGGTTCGGGAGTCGGTTACATGCGAGGAAGGGTTAGCACCGTCGTCACGCCCAAAATTGGTACCGAATTGATTAATTAATGTCCCAATGTCGAAAGTTGAAAATTTTGAAAAGAATTTAAAAATCAATCTCTTTCTGAAATATTTTAGTTTTTCTCGAATTTAATATCAAGATTTTCTTGTTCCGAAGGAATAAAATATCACATCCAGTACGTAGGACACGATGATTTTAATCTTCAAATCCAAGATCGTCTCTTAATTCCCGAGACTCGCGCATTAAAATATCAAAAGGATATTCGATTGTTTGGCCAAGCGAGAGAACCGAAACCCAACACATAGGGCACGACCTCTCGAATTTCCAAACACGGAATATTGCCTTACTTTGAAAATTTTGGTTTTTTGGATAAAATTGATAAAAGATTTTAAGTTAAGTTTTAAAGGAATATGATTCAAAGCGCGGATGGAATTACGCGATGAAGAGAACGATAATACAATGTGAATTTGGCATAATGACAACATAATACTCATAATATATGACATTGAAATCATTAATCTAAAATTTTGACATGCATGAATAATAATAATATCAATAATGGACAATAATATGAACGATAATGATGATGACAGTGAAAATAGGAACAAACAAATCATAATACATGCAAGAACGGTAATCACATAGCTTACACCATTTAAATATCAACGTTAACAATATAGGGGCAATGAGTTAAACAGTTTTGAAAGGAATGACACGTAAGACAATTTGAAAGAATCAACGAAACGACTTTAAGATAAAGAATACATAAAAAAATGCAGTAAATATCATGAAATGATTTAACATAATGTTAAGATGCAAAATAAACAGTATGCATAAAGTTTACTAAAAATAGTATACGAAAACTCCTTAAAATAAGTAAGTAAGTAAATAAGTAAGTACTAATAATAATGATAATGATAGTAATAACAATAATAATATTATAGTAATAATAAATACAATAATAATAATGATACGAGATATATATACAATATACTAATATGAATATAGTAGTGATAATAATAATCTAATAATAATATAATAATAAAGATGGTAACATAGTAATAATAGTAAGAATAATAAAAAATCATATACAACGTACGAATGTAATAATATAATAACAATATAACAATAGTAACAATAAATATAATAACAATAACAACAACAACAATAATAATAATAATAATAATAATAATACAAAGAGGAGACCAAATCGAAATCAAAACGAAATTAAAGGGGTAAAATAGCAATAAAATAAAATAAAAAAGGGGATCAGGGACTAAAACACGATGCGAGCCACAACAAGAGGGACCAATTGAGCAATTTAGCCCCTCTTATGAAACGCGCGTTTTGACAGGGACTTGATTAAAACTTCAATGAAATAGTGGGGCAAAATTAAGAATTTAAAAAGGTGTAATTAGGTGCGATTAATGAGCGGCGCAAAAAGGGAGGGACTGGCTACGTAAATAAGCCTTTTAAAGAACATGTGCGGTAACCCTGTTAATCAAACGGTGCCGTTTTGTATCGTATAAAACCATCCTTTATTCCCTTTTTTTTTATCATTCTTTCTTCTCCCCGAAATGAAAAAATGCTCTCTTTTCTGCTAGGGTTTTCTGCTCCCATCTCACGCCGCCGATTGAACTTCTCCAGCCCACGTCGCACCATCGTGCTGCCACTGTATTGGTGACCGGTGATACTCAAGATCGAGCCTTTTGACCCCTTTTTGTAACCCCTCGAAACCCCGAAAACCCGAGAGAAAAACCCCCTTTTTGGTTCGGCTTTATCGACGGAGACGAGGCTCCGACGACGCGCCCCGATCGTTCAGGTATGGTCTCCTCTCTCCTTTTCTTTTTGAGTTTTGTTTATGAAATTTTTTTTTAAACAACAAAAAAAATAATAAATAAAAAATAAAGATATCCGAAAACAGTAATAGTAATAGCAACATAAAAATCCCAATCAACCTTTGAATCTTTCTTGGTTTTTTATTTCTGATTGCTTGTGAAAATTTCGTGAAGAAGGACGGGAAAACCGAACCCCTATTACATCGATTTTTACTGACTTTATAGCCTAAGGCTTGCGACTGGTTTATTATTCTATATTTTGTTCCATGCTCCGTTGTTTGTTTTCTGCTCGTGCTGTCTGTCTTCTTTCTTTGCTTTGCGCGCGTCGTTTGCAGGGTATGGGCAAGGCTGGTGTCGATCGAGGCGCGAGGGTGCTGGTGGAGTCTGGCGTACGACGGGGTCAGTGTGCGTGGTGGCATCGAGACGTGGGGGAGAGCGCTGGAGCGACACGCGTGGGCTCGAGGAACGACGCGCGTGTGAAGTCGACGTGCGCGTAGGGGGACGCGCGGATCTGAGACGTCGCGCGTGGTGTCCGGGGGGCGACCAAAGGTCGGCGGCGCATTAGGGCTTTTCTCCTACTGTTGTTTTTCTTTTCTGTCAATGGGTTAGGGTTTGGGTTTAAATTTGGGCTTGGTTGTTGGGTCAGGGTCTATTGGGCTAGGTTTAGCTACTGGGTTTAGGGTTTGATAACTGGGTTTTGGGCCTATTTTTTTATTTGGGCTTGTAAGTGGACTGTTACTATTTGACTTCTTATATTTTATTGGTTTTTTGTTTTGTTATTATTTTTTTGACTTTGTTTGGGCCCCCCTAATCTGTATTGGGCCCGGGCAAAAATTGGGTACTACAGCTGCCCCTCTTTACTCATTGTCGTGAAACGAGAATAGAGCAAAGACAATAAAAGAACCAATTTTGCCCGGGCTTAGCTAAGCCTTGACTTCTTGATCCGCGTCTTCTTCAAACAGCTTCAAACTTCTTGGACTGGCTTCGATTTGCTTCTCTGTAACTTCGGGAATGACTTCAATCTTCAGTCTGCTCCACTATCATCACTAGGGAACAAAATCTGAACTTTTCAATTTGCTTCCTTACTATCTTCAGGAAGACTTCAATCTTCAGTCTGCTCCACTATCATCACTAGGGAACAAAATCTGAACTTTTCAATTTGCTTCCTTACTATCTTCAGGAAGACTTCAATCTTCAGTCTGCTCCACTATCATCACTAGGGAACAAAATCTGAACTTTTCAATTTGCTTCCTTACTATCTTCAGGAAGACTTCAATCTTCAGTCTGCTCCACTATCATCACTAGGGAACAAAATCTGAACTTTTCAATTTGCTTCCTTACTATCTTCAGGAAGACTTCAATCTTCAGTCTGCTCCACTATCATTACTAGGGAACAAAATCTGAACTTTTCAATTTGCTTCCTTACTATCTTCAGGAAGACTCCAGTCTTCAGTCCGCTCCACTATCATCACTAGGGAACAAAATCTGAACTTTTCAATTTGCTTCCTTACTATCTTCAGGAAGACTTCAATCTTCAGTCTGCTCCTCTATCATGGAACAAAATCTGAACTTTCCAATTTGCTTCCTTACTATCTTCAGGAAGACTTCAATCTTCAGTCTGCTCCTCTATCATGGAACAAAATCTGAACTTTCCAATTTGCTTCCTTACTATCTTCAGGAAGACTTCAATCTTCAGTCTGCTCCACTATCATGGGGCAAAATCTGAACTTTTCAATTTGCTTCCTTACTATCTTTAGGAAGACTTCAATCTTCAGTCTGCTCCTCTATCATGGAACAAAATCTGAACTTTCCAATTTGCTTCCTTACTATCTTCAGGAAGACTTCAATCTTCAGTCTGCTCCACTATCATGGGGCAAAATCTGAACTTTCCAATTTGCTATACTGTCTTCTAAGGGACATGTCCTGTGGAGTATGCTTATGCTTATGCTCATGCGAATGATGAGGATGCTATGATATGTGCTATGAATGATGAATGATTAGGATGTGATGATCGTGATGAATCAAATGCTCCTAACTATATGTGCTATGGATGATATTTACCTGAATGTTGGATGTCGTGAGAATTAAGACTTTTCACGATGTAAAAATGGCTAGGATGTAATGATCGCAATCACATGTTCTTAACTGGATGCGCATGAATGCATGAGAAAGGCCCTTTTTATGGCTCGGGTTGTCGTTGCTCATAGTTTAACAAGGTTCTATCACCGACGCATTACGATGCTCTCTCGTTCAGCCAGTATATTTTGACAAAAAAAACCCCAAATAAGCGACCGTATTCTACTCCGAAAGCTTGCCCCGCTGAAATTTTGGAGTCCCCTGCTGGGACATAAAGCTTATACCTCCTACTGCAACTTCAGGAGAATAACATTTGGTTTCTTCCAACCATCCTACTTCGACTCTGAGGTATGGTACCATGATTTCATTGTGTACCTGGGTCGACATTGCTTGTCGTTTGCTAAGGTCGCATCACTGACGAAATTTCTCGTCTTTGTCCAACCAATAAAATGTTCAAAAGGGTAATCATTTTTTCCCAACATTTCCAAACCTTAGACTGAATGAGTTCTGAACAATAGTCATGTTTCAGGTCCTTGTATTATTCAGATGCCTTCAGAGTAATGTGTGAAACTTCTCTTATGAAAGTACTATTAGTCCTCAAATCGTTATTTCGATGCAAAATGCCCAAAAAGATTGTAACTATGGATAAGAAGGAAGTTGATTGGGGGGAATAGCTCGAAACAAACAAGTTTGATCACAGCTAGAAAATACAATCAAGAAGGAAATTTATTGATAGATAATCATAAATAACGAATTAAAATGGGTAAAATGGAAGCTAGGTGCCCCAGATATCGCAGCCCGAGCTCCTCTGTTCTAACTTCTTGAGGACCATTTTAAGCTCAATATGTGTTTAGGGGATCAGAAGTACTTTGTCGATGCCCCAAGATGTAACATGTAACACCTCTCACTCTTATCCAAACCAGAATAGGGTTTGAGACATTATCGGACTTAAAATTCACAATCTTACAAAACCGGGTTACCAAATTTTGCCTAAAATTTAAAACTTTTCAAACATATGCATTTGACATTGTCATCTATTTAATCATTTATACTACATAGCAAGACATTAACATATACCATGGACAAATAGGCGTACAAGCCAAAATCATTATAAGCCACATCTCATGGCTGTAATTAACAAATCAATATAAGCCAATACATTTGGCTAATCACAACAACATCCGTCATAGAAAAACTAAAACCCTATACATGCCAATACTCCTAGGATAATGGTTCGATAGTGTGATGCTGCCTTCGACGATCTCCAACCCCGAGCTGACTTGACAAAACTAAAAGAAATGGAAAGGAGGGAGTAAGCTTTACGCTTAGTAAGCCCGCATGAAAATAATAAGCAATACGATAACATGCTATTTTCATATTCATTCTATTTATTCAAATTCCAGTTAAGCTATTTTCTCGAGTCATAGTCATTAAATAATTTATATCTGGAGCTATGGAACTCCAAATTAAGATCCGTAGATTTTCCCTGAAAATAAACTCATTTATGTTATTACCATAAAATTTTCAGAATTTTTGGCTTAGCCAATTAGTACAGTTTATTCATTAAAGTTTCCCCTATTTCACTATTCAACTATTCTGACCTCTCTTCACTATAAATCAATTTTCTCTTCGTACAGAATTTATATGGCCTCCTTGTTTTGTTCATTTGAAACAAGACTCATTCAAGATTTCAGGCATATAAATTATATCTCATAATTATTTTTGTACAAATTTTAATGATTTTTCAAATGCAAAACAGGGGATCACGTAATCATTCTGAACCAATCTCACAGAAATTCAAATATCTCAAAATATAAGAATCATTTGTTTGCTATATTTCTTTTACATGAAAATAGACTCAATAAGCTTTAAATCAATATCTCATCCAACTTATAATTCAATTTCTACTATTTTTGGTGATTTTTCAAATTTACATCACTGTTACTGTCCAAAGCAGTTCTATTGTAAATTTTTGCTCTCTTTCACTTTAATTGTGTTCATCACTTGCTTATACCAATCTTTCCGATTTCCGATTACATATTGAGCATATTGTTCATGCGTACATTTGACACATTTCTCAATTGGTCACATTCACACTTGCACTTATTCATAACATGATCGTATTCAATTACACTTAGTCATCACACAATCACATGTATTTTCTCTTAGTCCACTTAGTCATCACACAATCACATGTATTTTCTCTTAGTCAATTTTTCGTTGAACTCGTCGTAATAATAATAGATACACGGTGGCCTACACATGGTACCACCCTTGTAAGCTATCTGGTACACATAGTAGCCTGCACTTAGTACTATACATGTGACCAAAACCATTTCGTAATTCTCTTGTACACATAGTTGAGCTCAACATTAACAATCATTCAATCTCTTTCATTTGATTCACTTCTTTTGTATTACTTATTATCAAATTAGGAAACGTCTTACGAATTTGAGTACGTCGTTGCTCAGTGCCACGTTTCACAACTCAGTATGGTTTTCCTCATTGAAATACAATACCTACATTTCACAACTCGGTATGGAAATACCATACCTACATTTCTTAACTCAGTATGGTTAATACCATACCTACATTTCACAACTCAATATGGATGATACCATACCTACATTTCGTATCTCAGTATGGTTAATACCATACCTACATTTCACAACTCAGTATGGATGATACCATACCTACATTTCATATCTCAGTATGGTTAATACCATACCTACATTTCATATCTCAGTATGGATGATACCATACCTACATTTCATAACTCAGTATGGATGATACCATACCTACATTTCACACTTTGCCATGGATTAACCATGGTCTTATTCCGTCAATTCATCACATGTCACGATACGAACGTACTCAATTCTGCGTTTTTCCTAATTTGAATTACCGCATTTATTCTCCCATTTTATCATAATTTTCACAATCCCACAGCAAATTCATAATTAACAACGCATTATATCATTCAATCATTCACCAATAAACATGTAAACTCAACTATATGAACTTGCTTGCCGAAATCTCGTCAGGTACAGCTGCGTAGCAACTCATACAACCCATCTAATATTAATTTAACATTCAATCTATGTAACATTAATTTTGCCATTTAAATTCACATAACACAACAAACATCACATTTTCCATATCATACATCAACTTCTCCTAAACATATTAAATCTTACAATTTATGCCATATCAATAGAAAATTACAATTCAAGCACAATGTTGCATTATTATTAACACACGAACTTACCTCGAATGCCAAAACGATCATTTTACCAACTTTCTCGATTTTCGATTTTCCTCCAGTTCTACATCTAAATCTCGTTTTTCGGGATCTAAAACATCACATTTCACTTATTTAATTAATATACTACTCAAAACAGTCCCTAACTCAAACTTTGGCAAAATTACAATTTTGCCCCTAAACTTTTACATAATTACGATTTTGCCCCTAGGCTCGAAAATTAAACTTTATTCCTTTTTCTTATGTTTTATGACATGCTGAACATTTTTCCCTTCTATAGCAACTTCAAATTCTTACTATAACACATACTTATGAACAATAACAACTTTTACCAATTAACTCGTTTTACTCGTTTTCACCGAAAATCACTTAGTAAAAATCGTCCCTCTACTCATAAACATGCATAATCTACCATAAAACATCAAAATACACAAGCTTTAAACAATGGCATAATTCAAAATATCCATCAAAATCAAAAATTCAAGCATGGGTTTTGTAGATAACTTAGCAACGATCTCAAAAACGTAAAAATTATTAAAAATCGAACAAAAACGGGCTTACCAATAAGCTAAGAAACTTGGCCGAATGCTTGAAGCTTTCATGGCTGTTCATCTTTCTCATTTTCGGTGGAAGATAATGAATAGGAAGATAAAATTTGGTTTTATTATATTTTATTATCATTATTTGCCTTTTTACTAAATTAACCTTTAAAAATAATTAAATTTACACAAATGCCAAACCAAATATCATCCACTAACTCACAATTGGATTAATTATCATATAAGGACCTTTCCTTTATTGTTCTATAGCTATTTGACACTTTTAACTTATAGAACCCAACTTTTACGCTTTACGCAATTTAATCCTTTTTACCGAATTAACCACTTAAACGATAAAACTTCTTTACGAAAATTTCACACAACTCTAATATCGTGTTGTAAATATTAAAATAATAATAAAATAAAATTTTCAATGTCGAATTGTGGTCCCGAAACCACTGTTCTGACTAAGCCCAAAATCGGGTTGTTACAACTCTCCCCCCCTTAGGGATTTTCGTCCTCGAAAATCTCATCAGTTAATGGATTTAGGTTTAATTTCACAAGTCACTTTCAGCTTCTCATATAGTCTCGGCATCTTCAACATCTTCTTAAACTAAGATTCAGAACTATACTCTCCTATCATGAACATAAAAATCATATTACTGATCTTCTTAAATTCTGACTGAAAATCCCACTAATAAGTAATTGGCCTTATTCTATCAATAACCTCATACTCTTCGATGAACCACAACTCACCTATCTTTACTTATCCAGATGAAAATTCTTTGTTAATGAAATACTTTCAGAAGCACTTGACACTCATCTAAGTTCAATACTCTTACCTTTCAATTCTGTATGCAATTTTTTTTTTGATAATATATAATTGATTTCTTGGTACACAAACTCCGTCTTGAATCAACAAATAAATAGTCGGTTTCTGACCTGTAGTTCTGAATCGGAAGTTAGTTCTTTTCGAACACTTCTAACTTACCATTTACTGACAAAATTCTAAGTTTCACAAAATCATAGAATAAACATCATTATTTCTGAATAATAATCATTGTCTAATTCACATCATAAGATTCTTTTCATGCAGTATTAACTAAGTGCAAGCATAAGCTACCATTTTCACGTTCTTGTATCAAAATACACTTCAAACCAATAAACTATCCAGACTAAATAATTGAATTGGTCTTGGCTGTTTCACAGTACCCTTCTAAAGGAACTATTTTCATCCAGTTGCCATGATAACTCAAACATGTATCCTATTACAATTCTTTCCGGTTACGAATCAATGATCCTTAAATCAACTATACAGTTTCAATGATATATAACAATCTCGTTTTAACTCATTGAAATATATAAAATTACTCAGAAATAACAATCATAGTGCAGATTCCAGCTTGATCCTTCACTGTTTACTTTTTTTTTTTATCAATGTTGATTTCTTTCTTGAAATCTAAAGATAGATTACATCTAATAAAATTTATTTTACTGTTACTTCTCAAAATACTGAACCACATTGGAATTGCATCTCTCTGACAATTAAAATCGTAGTGCCATTTCAAGGGTAACTTCTCAGTCACATCGATAAACAATACTTTTAGTCTTTACACATCTGACAATAGTAACACTGTATGTTCACTATCAAACTAGATTTCATAATCACATAAGTATGATTACTTCCAGTAAAAGAATATCTCTTGCACAATTCATAAAATAAAGTCAATAAGAAATCTGAGATAAGGAAATCCAAGATTTGATATCGTACTAGAAGCCCGAGAATATAGCTCATAAGAGAAATAATACCGACTTCGACTAATTCTCAGAAAATTTCCAGAAGGAAAATAATACTTATAAGCACTGAACGATAACAGAAGCAACATAGTTTTCATATACACATTTCACAGAATAACAATCAGTGGAAACTGAATTTCAACATCATATGAATGTTACTGTTTCTTTTCTATCAACTCATTTTAATAGAATACCAGAAAAGATAGAGTAAACTGATCACGACCCAGACAGATTAACACTGCTTCCATCTATCACTGAAATCAACTAGCATTCTCATATGATAAGAACCCCGAACGAGTCGATTAGTCAATATTAACTTTTTCCTTAACTGTAACATTGCGAAACCCGGATGATTTTCATAAAATTTCATCACATCACTGAAGTTATTTTAGGTCATTTAACACATATTCACGGTATTCATCCGTATCCTTTGTCTCTTTCAAAGGTTCATCCGGAAATTTCCTCACTTTCCATCATTTTAATAAATATCAATAATATTCACTCATATTTCATATGATACATTAATATGTAAAAACATAAGTAAAAAGGACGTATCATTTACATATAAACTTACTCATTTCAAGTCTTACCACGTTCCAAATGCATATCATAAACATTGCTCACATTTACATGCACTTATACCCTGCATTTGTCATCACATAGTCACACATAATTTTCACTTTGTCAAAGTTTCCCGATGATCACTTTAGAATAATATCGAATACACAGTGGTTTTGTACACGGCTCACCAGTAATAATAAATACGGTAGTATCGTACACAGCCCACCAATAATGATAAATACGGTGGTATCGCACACAGCCTACAAATAATAATAAATACTGTGGTATCGCACACAGCCCACCAATAATGACATATTCACATGCTGCCATAATAAGACTAATTTCTCAATTACTTTAGTAGATAATGCCTCAGCTGAAAACAAAACATCTCGATCATCGGAGAAATTTAAACACAAATTTCCATAACAACCAATACTAAAGCACAATTTTTATACCTCTGGTAACTGTATCAAAGAACTCTCGCCATCAAGTCAAAAATTATAATCATTCTAAGCATTTTAATAATAAGAAGAAACCATTTTCATCAATAGAACATTTCCAATTGATATCTCATGGTTAATACTTTGAACAATAATTTATTAAGGAAACAAAAATAACAAAATCTTAGAACATGGAGCTGCACAGAAAATACTCATAACATTCACTTAATTTCACAAGTTATACTCATAGCATCATACAAATGCAAAACAACATGAACACTTATCATAGTGTAAACTCTCATTTCATCTCATCTTTCATATTCCAGAAGAATTTTTTTTTTATCTACAATTTATTCATCATCACATAAACATCATAAACTATTACTCTTACTTTTTACGAGTCTCAACTCATTATAAACATATTGTTTGCACTATCAAATTTAGTTCGGTTGAATTGTGCATCTGTCTAATAAAATAATTTACATCAGGGTCGGAAGTCGTCACACTATCACAGTTCATTATGGCATGTATAGCTAGACTCTCACACTCACTATGGTAGCCCGAGAACTGACTAAACCATAGCTCTGATACCACTAAATGTAACACCTCTCACTCTTATCCAAACCAGAATAGGGTTTGAGACATTATCGGACTTAAAATTCACAATCTTACAAAACCGGGTTACCAAATTTTGCCTAAAATTTAAAACTTTTCAAACATATGCATTTGACATTGTCATCTATTTAATCATTTATACTACATAGCAAGACATTAACATATACCATGGACAAATAGGCGTACAAGCCAAAATCATTATAAGCCACATCTCATGGCTGTAATTAACAAATCAATATAAGCCAATACGTTTGGCTAATCACAACAACATCCGTCATAGAAAAACTAAAACCCTATACATGCCAATACTCCTAGGATAATGGTTCGATAGTGTGATGCTGCCTTCGACGATCTCCAACCCCGAGCTGACTTGACAAAAATAAAAGAAATAGAAAGGAGGGAGTAAGCTTTACGCTTAGTAAGCCCGCATGAAAATAATAAGCAATACGATAACATGCTATTTTCATATTCTTTCTATTTATTCAAATTCCAGTTAAGCTGTTTTCTCGAGTCATAGTCATTAAATAATTTATATCTGGAGCTATGGAACTCCAAATTAAGATCCGTAAATTTTCCCTGAAACTAAACTCATTTATCTTCTTACCATAAAATTTTCAGAATTTTTGGCTTAGCCAATTAGTACAGTTTATTCATTAAAATTTCTCCTATTTCACTATTCAACTATTCTGACCTCTCTTCACTATAAATCAATTTTCTCTTTGTACAGAATTTATATGGCCTCCTTGTTTTGTTCATTTGAAACTAGACTCATTCAAGATTTCGGGCATATAAATTATAACTCATAATTATTTTTGTACAAATTTTAATGATTTTTCAAATGCAAAACAGGGGATCACGTAATCATTCTGAACCAATCTCACAGAAATTCAAATATCTCAAAATATACGAATCATTTATTTGCTATATTTCTTTTACATGAAAATAGACTCAATAAGCTTTAAATCAATATCTCATACAACTTATAATTCAATTTCTACTATTTTTGGTGATTTTTCAAATTTACATCACTGTTACTGTCCAAAGCAGTTCTATTGTAAATTTTTGCTCTCTTTCACTTTAATTGTGTTCATCACTTGCTTATACCAATCTTTCTGATTTCCGATTACATATTGAGCATATTGTTCATGCGTACATTTGACACATTTCTCAATTGGTCACATTCACACTTGCACTTATTCATAACATGATCGTATTCAATTACACTTAGTCATCACACAATCACATGTATTTTCTCTTAGTCCACTTAGTCATCACACAATCACATGTATTTTCTCTTAGTCAATTTTTCGTTGAACTCGTCGTAATAATAATAGATACACGGTGGCCTACACATGGTACCACCCTTGTAAGCTATCTGGTACACATAGTAGCCTGCACTTAGTACTATACATGTGACCAAAACCATTTCGTAATTCTCTTGTACACATAGTTGAGCTCAACATTAACAATCATTCAATCTCTTTCATTTGATTCACTTCTTTTGTATTACTTATTATCAAATTAGGAAACGTCTTACGAATTTGAGTACGTCGTTGCTCAGTGCCACGTTTCACAACTCAGTATGGTTTTCCTCATTGAAATACCATACCTACATTTCACAACTCGGTATGGAAATACCATACCTACATTTCTTAACTCAGTATGGTTAATACCATACCTACATTTCACAACTCAGTATGGATGATACCATACCTACATTTCGTATCTCAGTATGGTTAATACCATACCTACATTTCACAACTCAGTATGGATGATACCATACCTACATTTCATATCTCAGTATGGTTAATACCATACCTACATTTCATATCTCAGTATGGATGATACCATACCTACATTTCATAACTCAGTATGGATGATACCATACCTACATTTCACACTTTGCCATGGATTAACCATGGTCTTATTCCGTCAATTCATCACATGTCACGATACGAACGTACTCAATTCTGCGTTTTTCCTAATTTAAATTACCGCATTTATTCTTCCATTTTATCATAATTTTCACAATCCCACAGCAAATTCATAATTAACAACGCATTATATCATTCAATCATTCACCAATAAACATGTAAACTCAACTATATGAACTTGCTTGCCGAAATCTCGTCAGGTACAGCTGCGTAGCAACTCATACAACCCATCTAATATTAATTTAACATTCAATCTATGTAACATTAATTTTGCCATTTAAATTCACATAACACAACAAACATCACATTTTCCATATCATACATCAACTTCTCCTAAACATATTAAATCTTACAATTTATGCCATATCAATAGAAAATTACAATTCAAGCACAATGTTGCATTATTATTAACACACGAACTTACCTCGAATGCCAAAACGACCATTTTACCAACTTTCTCGATTTTCAATTTTCCTCTCGTTCTACATCTAAATCTCGTTTTTCGGGATCTAAAACATCACATTTCACTTATTTAATTAATATACTACTCAAAACAGTCCCTAACTCAAACTTTGGCAAAATTACAATTTTGCCCCTAAACTTTTACATAATTATGATTTTGCCCCTAGGCTCGAAAATTAAACTTTATTCCTTTTTCTTATGTTTTATGACATGCTGAACATTTTTCCCTTCTATAGCAACTTCAAATTCTTACTAAAATACATACTTATGAACAATAACAACTTTTACCAATTAACTCGTTTTACTCGTTTTCACCGAAAATCACTTAGTAAAAATCGTCCCTCTACTCATAAACATGCATAATCTACCATAAAACATCAAAATACACAAGATTTAAACAATGGCATAATTCAAAATATCCATCAAAATCAAAAATTCAAGCATGGGTTTTATAGATAACTTAGCAACGATCTCAAAAACGTAAAAATTATTAAAAATCGAACAAAAACGGGCTTACCAATAAGCTAAGAAACTTGGCCGAATGCTTGAAGCTTTCATGGCTGTTCATCTTTCTCATTTTCGGTGGAAGATAATGAATAGGAAGATAAAATTTGGTTTTATTATATTTTATTATCATTATTTGCCTTTTTACTAAATTAACCTTTAAAAATAATTAAATTTACACAAATGCCAAACCAAATATCATCCACTAACTCAAAATTGGATTAATTATCATATAAGGACCTTTCCTTTATTGTTCTATAGCTATTTGACACTTTTAACTTATAGAACCCAACTTTTACGCTTTACGCAATTTAATCCTTTTTACCGAATTAACCACTTAAACGATAAAACTTCTTTACGAAAATTTCACACAACTCTAATATCGTGTTGTAAATATTAAAATAATAATAAAATAAAATTTTCAATGTCAAATTGTGGTCCCGAAACCACTGTTCCGACTAAGCCCAAAATCGGGTTGTTACATAACATATATCTTCATCGTTATTTCAAGCGCAACGAGACTACTGCATGCCCCATGTTTTATCAACATTTGAGCTGCCCTTTTCGGGTTTTCAACTCAATCCACCTTTGGTCTCAAAGCGTCCTTTGTAAGTTTTCGCCTTGGCCTCTCCTTTTTCTTTCTTCCTTTTTTGCTGATTTTCTCTTCTTCTTTTTTGACCTTGAATTCATCCATTTCGGTCGATATTTATGCTTCCCCAAAACAGGCCTTCTTCGCTTCATGAGGTCCTTCCTAGTTCGGCACTTGCTTTCTCTCGAAGTCCCTTTTGCACGGAAGAAATCTTCTCCTCTGCCCTATCGTGAAATTTTAGGACAAATCATCTTTGCTACTATCTCGCACCATTTGATCGTTACAGATAGCTTTCAAATTTGCCTGATCGTATTAGATTGGATCTATTTTGCCCCATCTAGTTCTAACTCCAATTGGCAAAATCGATAAGAAATGTGTTGCCCCGGTGAAGTTTCTGTTGCCCCAATCAAGGTTCCAGCCAATGCTCTAAAACATAGGGGGTAAATGGTAACTTCTCTA
This sequence comes from Gossypium australe, assembly GCA_005393395.2. Lineage (NCBI taxonomy): Eukaryota > Viridiplantae > Streptophyta > Magnoliopsida > Malvales > Malvaceae > Gossypium > Gossypium australe. Next base: position 4,085,867 of record CM016622.1, on the reverse strand, counting down.
TGCCAACCTTTACAAGCCTCAGTCAGTTTTCGCATGATTTCTGGTTGTTTTTGCTACACTGGTAAGGTGTCTGATTCTGATTTTTTTCTGGCGTTCTTCATTGCCACTTTTGTTTTTTTTTGTTTTTTTTTTATTTTTTTTTTTGCTTTTTTTTTTAACACCTGAGCTTGGATTTGAATTTGTATTCGATGACTGTCGCCTTTGTAATTTTGGCATATGAAGCAACCTTCACCCTCTTAGTGAAGTATATGATAACACGAAGAAGTGTTAGTATCGGCTGGATACCTTTGGCGAGATCGGTGCCGTAACATCTATGCCCCCCTTATATGGAGGAGGTGCATGAGTCTTGACTTCCTTGATTTGGCGTCTCTTTTCTGGGCAGACCAGTAGCTCGAACTTATTGATTAGCTTGGCCATTGTGGAACTATCAACATGGGTTCCAAGTTTGGCAACATCCAACGTTCCAGTAGTCTGGCGTGTCTCGATATGATCGTGCAAAAATATCTTGGGATCCTTGCAAATAGCTCAATGATGTCTCGCCTTATTTCTGTGGTGGACTAGGTTTTTTCCCAGTTTGCAACGTCTGCTGACCCTTTTTTACAAGGTAGAGTCTATTCTCGCTTATTCTACCATCCTTAACAAATCAAGAGATAAGTTACAATCTCTATCATCTTCAAAGTCTTGAGATCCCATAGACCCATATTTCGCTAAAAAGGGAGCCAGTAACAGTGTCGCTCGTGTCATTGATATCTGGGGACCCATCGTGGGTGTAAAGATATATGATATGGGCACGAATAAAAAAATAAAAATGCAGAGCATGAAAATATTCACTTATAAAGATGCATTTCATTAAAATAACAATTCTGGACACAAGCCTATTTCACAAAAGATTCTTATTGCTCTTAGGCTTTAAAGCAACAAGTGTGTTTTGAACATTACTCTAGATTAGCCCTGAAAACACACGTCTTTTCTACAGCCCTATTGTTCAAAACACACCCAGGCTCATGTTTCTGTATTTGGCGTGTCATCCAACTTCACAATACCCATGCGAATGAATCTTTCCACTAATTTCTTGAAAGCCAGGCAGTTTTCTATCGAATGCCCTGTAATCCCAGCGTGGTACTCACACTGGGCATTTGGGTCATACCATTTTGGATAAGGAGGTTGCATCGGTTTCAGGTAGTGAGGAGCCACCACATGTGCATCGAATAAATTTTGATAGAGCTCCTCGTATGTCATCGAGATGGGCGTGAACTGGAGCCCTCCCGTGTTAGCCTTTAGGTTGGAATCTCGTCTAAGGGAACCTTGATGACTGGTAGTCACCGTCCTTGGCTGCCTTATTACTATTAGTTCTGGAGAGCTCTCGTCTCGCTTACTCGTATTACCCACTTCCTCTTCCTTCTTCTTCGGAGTCTTTAATGTCCGCTCCCTCCTTTCTTTTGCCCCTGCCCCAACAATCAGTTTGGCTGGATTATCCTTAGGGTTAAAACATGAGCCCATAGGGAAGTTTGACAGGGTCGAGGTATTAGTCTGACGCCGGGGTCCGATAATGATGGGTGCTCCTTGCGACTGCGAGTCTGGTTGAGTCGGGATATTCCTCGGGGTGTAAACGATTTGTTCGCCACCATCTGCACTGCCGACCATTGGGCCACTCCTCTTTTCAAGTCTTTCGGCAAGTAGTTGGGTTAACTGACGCATCATATTCATTTGATCTCGCACATCCCGCTGAATTTTGGCCAACTGTTCTTGCATCAGTATTTGCCTTTGCTCTAATCTCTCCAACCTTTGTTCCATATCTTCTAAGTTAACTGGAATAATTTCACCTAATTAGGATTTTTCTACAAGTTTTGATGCATGCAATATGATGTAATACAGATGCATGAAATGCAATGCAAAATGCATGAAATGCAATGCAAAATGCTTGAAATGCAATGCAAGAAGAAAGGGGACGTTGATTATGAATTCAATTCCTATTAGAAGAACTTGCCTAGAAAGTATGTTTCTTTAATAAAGTGGACCGCATATACGGCCTCTTCCTCTCAGTCCGTGTGAAGACACCGATCCTCTTCTTCGTACCCGAATATTGTGGTCGTGTCCTGTCTCTTCTAGCTCTTTGTTTGCTTGATCCAGGTTGTTCTTCATCACTCCTTATCTTTTATGATGCTCATAATCTTCCGATGACTCCCGAACAATCCTTCTCGGCTTGAACCTTCCAACAAATCCCCTTCTTCGTATTCGAATGTTATAGTTATGTCCCGCCTCTTCTAGCTCTTTGTTTGCTTGATCCGGGTTGTTCTTCATCACTCCCTTATCTTCTGCGATGCTCATAATCTTTTGATGACTCTCGAACAATCTTCGTCGGCTTGAATTTTCAGACAAATCTTCTTCTTCTTATCCGGGCGTTGTGGTCATGTCCCGTGGCTTCCTTAGTAGATGTCTCTTCTAACTCTTCGTTGTCGTACCTCATCACCCACGTGTCCTCCGTGGTGCTCATAATCTTAGGATGGCTCTTGAACAATCCTTGTCGGCTTGAATCTTCATGCAATGTCTTGTCTTGTTGTTTCCCTAGGCCATGTTCAGATGACCGTATCGTATTCCACTTTATCAAGTAACACATTTTCTTATGACAAATTCTTCTAGTTAGCAATCAAACACGAATCAACATCTCCTTTCTAAGATGATGTAATGCAATGCAAATGCATGGAATGAATGCAAAAAGGAAAGAAAGGCGCTGATTGTTAATTTAATTTCATTAGAAGAACTTTTCTAGAAAATAAAGCTCTTTACATAAAATGGATTGAATATACGGTTTTGTCCTTGTAGTCCAAACAAAACACCAATCTTTTCCTTCGCGGCCGAATATCATAGTCATGTCTTGTGCGCTTTCTTCGTAGATGCCTCTTTTAGCTCTTTGTGGCTTGGTTTGGGCCGTATCTCTTCACTCGTTTATCCTCTGTGATCGTTCGTAGGCTCCTTTAGAAAGTCTGGGGGTGATGACTCTTGAATAATCCTTGTTGACTTGAATCATGGAGTGAAGTCTTGTATTCTTCTGTGGACTGTCGGCCTTCTTTCGTTGTTTATTTGGACTATATTTGGGCCACCGTATTATAATCCACTTTATCAAGAAATTTAATTCCTTATGACAAACTCCTCTATTTAGCAATCGAATATTAATCAGCACCTTCTTTCTATGATGATGCAATGCAATGCAATCAACATCAAAAGAGAACGCGTTAGCACGGGAGTAATAAATAAAGTACCTATTCGGGAGATCACTAGGGTCTGACATGGCTCTACCTAGGGTGGGCACTTAGGGTTCACTATATGTGGTTCGGTTCTAAAGCAAGGGTACCTGAACCAGCAGATTCCTCGATCCTCACCCATTATAGGCTCCTACGGACCGAGTTCAGTTCAGGGGAATACATTTCCCTATGGCTGCACGGAGATAAAAATCTCACGAAGACATAGGTACGGATGTATCCCAGACGCGATCCACTATCTTGCACGGAGGTAAAAACCTCACGAAAGAGTAGCTTCTCACTCCCACTTAAGGGTGAGACCCCGAGGGTCATGCAGGGTGATGAAAATGTCATTCGATCAAAATAGTACAAGTATGTATTCCAAACACAGCTTAAAGCAAGCAAGAAGTAAATCACCTACTCAGGTAACCGTTAGGATTTGGCGTGCTCTACCTAGGTTAGGCTCCTAGGTTTCTCTATATGCGGTTTGGATCTAAAGCAAGAGTACCTGAACCAGCAGATTCCTCGATCCTCACCCATTATAGGCTCATATGGACCGAGTCCAGCTCAGGGGAATACATTTCCCTATGGCTGCACGGAGATAAAAATCTCACGAAGACATAGGTACGGATGTATCCCGGAAGCGATCCACTATCTTGCACGGAGGTAAAAACCTCACGAAAGAGTAGCTTTTCACTCCCACTTAAGGGTGTGACCGCAATGGTCATGCAGTGCAATGCCAAGGTATTTTATAGGACTCAACATTATTGGAACCATAATATCAGCAAGTGCATCCAAAGAAACGTGATTTCTCAAAATAAATTTCCAAATTTCAACAAAGGGACAAAGAAGAATCAATTTTACGGCCTGACTCTCTTTAGTTTGTCCCCAGTGGAGTCGCCAAGCTGTCATAACCATTTTTTTGAAAAAATGGGAATCGACCTTGTTTTGAAAATAAGAAACGGGAGTCGCCACTGATCTTTTATCAGGTGTGATCGGATCACCTTTGTTTTAATAAAACATTTTGATTTACTAAAACAATGTTTTTGGTCTACGAAAATTTGAGAAAATAGGTTCGGGAGTCGGTTACATGCGAGGAAGGGTTAGCACCCTCGTCACGCCCAAAATTGGTACCGAATTGATTAATTAATGTCCCAATGTCGAAAGTTGAAAATTTTGAAAAGAATTTAAAAATCAATCTCTTTCTGAAATATTTTAGTTTTTCTCGAATGTAATATCAAGATTTTCTTGTTCCGAAGGAATAAAATATCACATCCAGTACGTAGGACACGATGATTTTAATCTTCAAATCCAAGATCGTCTCTTAATTCCCGAGACTCGCGCATTAAAATATCAAAAGGATATTCGATTGTTTGGCCAAGCGAGAGAACCGAAACCCAACACATAGGGCACGACCTCTCGAATTTCCAAACACGGAATATTGCCTTACTTTGAAAATTTTGGTTTTTTGGATAAAATTGATAAAAGATTTTAAGTTAGGTTTTAAAGGAATATGATTCAAAGCGCGGATGGAATTACGCGATGAAGAGAACGATAATACAATGTGAATTTGGCATAATGACAACATAATACTCATAATATATGACATTGAAATCATTAATCTAAAATGTTGACATGCATGAATAATAATAATAATATCAATAATGGACAATAATATGAACGATAATGATGATGACAGTGAAAATAGGAACAAACAAATCATAATACATGCAAGAATGGTAATCACATAGCTTACACCATTTAAATATCAACGTTAACAATATAGGGGCAATGAGTTAAACAGTTTTGAAAGGAATGACACGTAAGACAATTTGAAAGAATCAACGAAACGACTTTAAGATAAAGAATACATAAAAAAATGCAGTAAATATCATGAAATGATTTAACATAATGTTAAGATGCAAAATAAACAGTATGCATAAAGTTTACTAAAATTAGTATACGAAAACTCCTTAAAATAAGTAAGTAAGTAAATAAGTAAGTACTAATAATAATGATAATGATAGTAATAACAATAATAATATTAGTAATAATAAATACAATAATAATAATGATAGATATATATACAATATACTAATATGAATATAGTAGTGATAATAATAATCTAATAATAATATAATAATAAAGATGGTAACATAGTAATAATAGTAAGAATAATAAAAAATCATATACAACGTACGAATGTAATAATATAATAACAATATAACAATAGTAACAATAAATATAATAACAATAATAATAATAATAATAATAATAATAATAATAATACAAAGAGGAGACCAAATCGAAATCAAAACGAAATTAAAGGGGTAAAATAGCAATAAAATAAAATAAAAAAGGGGATCAGGGACTAAAACACGATGCGAGCCACAACAAGAGGGACCAATTGAGCAATTTAGCCCCTCTCATGAAACGCGCGTTTTGACAGGGACTTGATTAAAACTTCAATGAAATAGTGGGGCAAAATTAAGAATTTAAAAAGGTGTAATTAGGTGCGATTAATGAGCGGCGCAAAAAGGGAGGGACTGGCTACGTAAATAAGCCTTTTAAAGAACATGTGCGGTAACCCTGTTAATCGAACGGTGCCGTTTTGTATCGTATAAAACCATCCTTTATTCCCTTTTTTTTATCATTCTTTTTTCTCCCCGAAATGAAAAAATGCTCTCTTTTCTGCTAGGGTTTTCTGCTCCCATCTCACGCCGCCGATTGAACTTCTCCAGCCCACATCGCACCATCGTGCCGCCACTGTATTGGTGACCGGTGATACTCAAGATCGAGCCTTTTGACCCCTTTTTGTAACCCCTCGAAACCCCGAAAACCCAAGGGAAAAACCCCCTTTTTGGTTCGGCTTTATCGACGGAGACGAGGCTCCGACGACGCGCCCCGATCGTTCAGGTATGGTCTCCTCTCTCCTTTTCTTTTTGAGTTTTGTTTATGAAATTTTTTTTTAAACAACAAAAAAAATAATAAATAAAAAATAAAGATATCCGAAAACAGTAATAGTAATAGCAAAATAAAAATTCCAATCAACCTTTGAATCTTTCTTGGTTTTTTATTTCTGATTGCTTGTGAAAATTTCGTGAAGAAGGACGGGAAAACCGAACCCCTATTACATCGATTTTTACTGACTTTATAGCCTAAGGCTTGCGACTGGTTTATTATTCTATATTTTGTTCCATGCTCCGTTGTTTGTTTTCTGCTCGTGCTGTCTGTCTTCTTTCTTTGCTTTGCGCGCGTCGTTTGCAGGGTATGGGCAAGGCTGGTGTCGATCGAGGCGCGAGGGTGCTGGTGGAGTCTGGCGTGCGACTGGGTCAGTGTGCGTGGTGGCATCGAGACGTGGGGGAGAGCGCTGGAGCGACACGCGTGGGCTCGAGGAACGACGCGCGTGTGAAGTCGACGTGCGCGTAGGGGGACGCGCGGATCTGAGACGTCGCGCGTGGTGTCCGGGGGGCGACCAAAGGTCGGCGGCGCATTAGGGCTTTTCTCCTACTGTTGTTTTTCTTTTCTGTCAATGGGTTAGGGTTTGAGTTTAAATTTGGGCTTGGTTGTTGGGTCAGGGTCTATTGGGCTAGGTTTAGCTACTGGGTTTAGGGTTTGATAACTGGGTTTTGGGCTTGTTTTTTTATTTGGGCTTGTAAGTGGACTGTTACTATTTGACTTCTTATATTTTATTGGTTTTTTGTTTTGTTATTATTTTTTTGACTTTGTTTGGGCCCCCCTAATCTGTATTGGGCCCGGGCAAAAATTGGGTACTACATCTTTTATACAAAACCTATCTCTACTATTCTACTTATAATTTCTCTCAATTCTTAAATTAAAGAAAAAAATGTATTTAAAGGTAAATCTACTATCTCCTAGTTATTATAATAGCAATGATGTTTAAGTTGAATGGGCTCTTGCTATTTTTTTTTTAAATAAATAGAGAGAAAAATGATAATACTAAGTAATAAAATAGAAAAAGAAAAATAAGAAAACGGATCTAAATCTAAATCTAAATGAAGGTTAAATAATTGCTTAAGCTATTTTTTTATACCAAGTATACCAATTTCAAATAAATTGGGAAGATGGAACATGGTACACCAATATTAAAACCAATATTGTGGTAATGTAGAAATCTACCACGTGCAAGCAGTTTCGTTGCCATTTGGCATTGGCCTCTCTCTTTCTTTCTCTGTTCCTGCTGTGAGTATCTGTTTTTTAACTCGAGCCTATTGGGGCTTATCATTACTTAGTACTAATACGGTAATACGATGCGTACACGAGACTGAGTCGACGACGGGGTGAATTCAGCAACCGCACCACCGCGGCTTATTCTGAAATCAGAGATCACAAAGAAAAAAAAACCGCCGCGCGGAGAAAACCACAATATTTAGCGGTTTCTGTTACTCGTTTTGAGAGAGGAGGCAACACGAAATTGACGAAGGAAACCAAATAGCTGGCACGCCACGCCATCTCTCTGCATTTTTCCACTCGAATTGCGGTTTTAATTTCTACATTACAATTGTAATCATCGTACTGAAGGAAGGAAGGATATGAAAGGTGGCGGTGGCGGTGGAGGAGTTGGTCCCGTGAAGCGGCGATGGAGATTTCTGGCCGTTGGCGTTCTTTTCCTTGTGGTCCTCTCAATGCTGGTTCCCCTTGGATTCTTGCTTGGCTTACACAATGGATTTCAATCTGCTGGTGCCTTTTTTTTTCTCTTTATTCTTTTAGATCTGTTTTTTACAAGGTTATTGTTATGCGATCGGAGTCGGATTTGTAGATCTAAATTTTTATTTCCCTTTCTTATTAGCAATATGAACCAGATCTCTGATTGTACTCAGTCATTTATGCTTTATTCGTTTTTCATTTGCGCTTTTACCTGTGCCTGCAGGATTTGTGCCTCGTCCACATACTACAACTTCTGTAAGTCGTTTACATTACTTGTCCTTTCCATTTTACTGGCTTCCACTCCGTTTATCTTCATTCAATTTCCTTTTCTTTATCACTTTTCGCTGCTTAAATCAGTTTATTTCTTGATTCTCTAATACCAATGTATTATTGTATTCAAATGAGAAAGAAACATCAAGTTAAACTAGAAAAATGATCTAATCAATTTTCATAATGGTTTCGTGCTTTGAATTTTTCTGACAGGGGGATCGTTCAAACCATGTAGATAACCTTGTGAGAAAATTAGGGCCTACTCTACCAAAGGTTGGTTTTTTCATGATGCTCCTTTACGTGTTTTCTGTTTCTGATTAAATATGATGTGCTTTTCCTTTTCTTTCCTCACCTGCACTTGCCCAATGACGTATATGATTGGTGTTGGTAATGCTTGAGTTGTTGTAACAAAATTATACAATGATGGTCAAGTAGCTATATCCTTTCTTTTGACTGAGTCTCTAACCAATTACTGAGATGTAAGACAAGAAATGATTGCGGGCATCTAAACTTCTCCTAGTTTCAAATTTTATCTATCTCACAATTTCTTTTTTCATCAAGGCTGTAGATGATATGGTCAAGGAATTGACATAAAATTGGTATTATTACATTGTGTTGTGCAATCCATGAACTATGCTAAAAGAAGTGAGTATGGAAAATGAAGTTAAATCCTTGTTTAGTTAATTGGAGACATATGAGACAAGGTAGAATAGAACTTGCTTTTCGTTTCACCACTTGATTGGTATTTTTATAGTGTGTTAAAAAAAATGAAATGAACAAGCTTTTCAACTGTGTGAGCAAGAATGTAATTATTCAGTCATTTTTCAAATAGAATAAAATTATGTTTGTTTCTTTATTTGAAAAGAAAATAAGATTCTAAGAATGTTAGGGAGTTAAATAAAGGTGAAAGATGATGATGTCATTAATTGCGCGGAGAAATTACTTTCTAATTTTGGTGAGAACTTTGTATCCTCTATCGTGATGCTGCAACTGTTGGTTGTGAAAGAAAAAAGACATGGCCTAAGGTTACCATCTAGCTTTGCTAGTATATTCTCTTGGCTTTGTACTAAACATCTTGTGGTTTAGATCATCTTATGTTCACTACTTATCAGGGATTAAGAGATTGGATTAATCACTCTCTTTTTGTAGTTTATATCATTTTTAAAGTTGATCCCTTAATTTGAGTTTGAGTCTCTTGTATATGAAGACATGTTTGCAGTAGCATGTCCTCCATTTCTCCATTAACTTGTAATCTAATTTGAATACCTTAACCTTTTTTACAGTTATCAATTAAGCACCTTAATACTTAGTACTGAACTTTCATGTTTTATGTTATTGAGTTACATGTATTCTAACTGCTCTGTGGCTCTTGTCTAGGCTTATAAAAATACCTCTTATGCATGTAGTTTGCTCATACTGCAGTGGCCTATGACTATATACATATTGCATTTAACTCTTCCTTTTCACTTCAGGATATTCTTAAACACTATGTACATGAAGCTAAAAATGAAACCAGCAGTGCAAATGCCACGCGTAAAAGTCAGAAAAAAAAAGGTCTGGTTGAACTTGTTTTTCTTAACTGTGCCTCGGGTAATTATCCATTCCCTTTTATGAGATTTCAGTTTGATTTAAAAAAGAAAATACTCAACAGGTACTCCAGTTCCTCCTCAAGTCGTGCTGCAACCACTCGGCAAAAGAAATGTATGCATATTGCTAAAAGTTTGTTACATGCTATTTAGTAAGTCCTTTTAGTGGCATATATAACATCTCAAAATTTTGATTTTCTCTCACAGATTAGTGGAGATGGTGGTAAAGCAGGGATGAAAGGTGGTATTGATGAAGGTTTGAGATTATGTGAGTTGCAATATGGGAGCTACTGCATTTGGCATGAAGAAAATAGGGAAGACATGAAAGATTCCATGGTGAAGAAATTGAAGGACCAGCTTTTTGTAGCCAGGGCATATTATCCTAGTGTTGCAAAAATCCCAGCCCAGAACATGTTGACTCGTGATCTGAGACAAAATATTCAAGAACTAGAGCGTGTCCTTAGTGAAAGTACAACAGATGCTGATCTTCCACCAGAGTAAGTTATTGCACATTCTTCATGACTTCATAAAATTCCATGAATAGGGCCAACTACTCCAGGTTTAATACCATGAGGATTTTGACCCATTTACTGACTAGAAATGTTAGTTTACAATAAAATGTTGTACTTCACTTCAAATTGAACCTCCACTATAGCATAAAGCTCTTGGAACGGTGTATTTTGTCCTTTACAAGTATTACCCTTCAAGTTTCATAAAAACTTTAGTATCTCACCAAAGGGAAACATTGGAAAAATTTATTCCGTCTAAGGAAACTGGACATTTTATTGAATCCGGAAATAGTAAAAATGGTATTCAGTTTTAACAGAGGTGATATGTGGACAATTTGTCCTTTTGCATTCAGATCTGTTTGTTCATTTTCTCTCCTTTATGCTACTTTTGTTCTAATCCAGGAGTAGGGACTCTATCTTGTAGCTTACTCATATATTGCTTTTAGTAATTGGGTGCTATATCTTTGTTCACCTGATATTTTAATATGTTGCATCTGATAGACCTGTATCATATTTCTGTAACTCCTTTCATGGTTCCTGGTGACTTGATATGACCTCAGCACACTGGAGTTAGCTTCTTAGATGTTACTTCAACTCTTCATTTTTCTTGGAAAAGATGTGTCCAACTCCTGTGTCTGACATATCTGGACATGGGCATGGAGATATGACCCTTCAAGGAGCCTCCAACATTTTTACTTGAGTCTGAGTAACATACCTTAGTATTGATTTATTTAGTTCTTTGTTATGATAGGCAGTTTAACTGAAATTGTCATTATGAATTCTTAATCTTAAAGATATCACAAAGTGGCCTCAACATCGTTGTGAGTAATATTGTGTTTTGAGTCCTACAATTTGTCTCCCCCCTCCCCCCCCCCCTCTCTCTCTAATTTTGTCCTTTTGGCAGATTGATCGGATAAATAGGGGTCACCGTAATGTTTCATTGTTTTGAATAGCTAGAATATTCATATTTCTTGCTTCAGCACCAAATCTTTTTACTGGTTTTGTATCAGGATTCAAAAGAAGTCAGAAAGGATGGAAGCCACAATAGCCAAATCCAAATCAGTCACTACGGATTGTCATAATGTTGACAAGAAATTGAGACAAATATTTGACCTAACTGAGGATGAAGCTAATTTTCACATGAAGCAGAGTGCATTTCTTTACCAACTTGCTGTCCAGACAATGCCCAAGAGCCAGCACTGCCTGTCTATGAGACTAACTGTCGAATATTTCAGAGACGATTCATTTGATCAAGAGCTGCCTGTGAAATACTCTGATACCACATTGCAACACTATGTTATATTCTCCACTAATGTCATTGCATCAACAGTTGTAATAAACTCAACTGTTATGCATGCAAGAGTATGTCTTAGTTATTCTTGAAACATCATTTCATGGTTCTGCTATGCCTGAATTCTAGTGGTGAGACTGACTTGTTACCCTGCAATATTTCAGGACAGTATGAACCAGGTTTTTCATGTGCTGACCAATGGACAGAATTACTATGCAATGAAACATTGGTTCCTGGGGAACACATTTAAGGATGCTGTAGTTGAGGTGTTGAATATTGATCCTTTTATTCCAGATTACTATGATAAAACCACTCCATCTCACCTAAACTTACCTACAGAATTTCGAGTTTCCTTTCATGGCATCAATAACGCATCAGCAATGCATAGCAGAACACAATATATATCTATTTTTTCTCATTCCCATTATCTTCTTCCTGAGATATTCAAAAACTTGGAGAAAGTTGTGGTTCTGGATGATGATGTTGTTGTCCAGCAAGACTTGTCAACACTCTGGAGCCTTAACATGGGACAGAAAGTGATGGGTGCCATCCAAATTTGCTCTGTCAGATTGGGTCAGGTGAGGAGTTATTTGGGTGAAAGCAGCTTCCACAAAAACTCATGCACTTGGATGTCCGGATTGAACGTAATTGATCTGGCCAGGTGGAGAAAGCTTGGCATTTCTGAAACTTACTGGAAGTTGGTGAAAGAGGTAAGTAAATCTTATATTGATAATATCTCTTCTCGTTCATACTTGTGCAGAACACTGTTTAAATTTGATATTGATATTGCATTGACTCTGTATGAAATTAACCTCTATCCTAAATCCATTTTTAAGGATATTTATGTTTTGCTACGGTGTCTTTGACATGGAATTTAGAACAATCCAGAGCTGCAACTGTCAGACTATGAAAAATCGCTGTGTTGACTCTCATTTGTTATGATGACAGCAGGTCAGCAAGAAGGAGGGATCAGCTGCGCTTGCAAGCTTGCTTACTTTTCAGGACCTAATCTATGCGCTCGACAATGATTGGGTTTTATCAGGACTTGGTCATGACTATGAGCTTAGCACTCAAAGCATCAAGAAAGCTGCAGTGTTACACTATAATGGAAATATGAAACCTTGGCTTGAGCTGGGAATTCCCAAATATAAGGTATACTGGAGAAAGTTTCTAAACCCTGAAAATCAATTTCTAAATGAGTGCAATGTAAATCCATAAATTGGCCGGTGGTGGGGTTGACACACTCTGAATCCTTAGAAAATTGAGGGCTCAAGAGGAACTAAGGTGCTGACAATTTTGACACTGAGCTAGAGAATTTTGAAGGGGGTGTTAGATGGCAACAACAAAAATATAGCTGTGATGACCTGGATGGGTGCATATATGTGTATGTATTCTGAAACTTTTCAGTAAAAATAAAAGGACTCCCTGGAGGTGGCTACAGATGGATTTGGGGGGCTATTGAAGTGATTGTTGGAGAATGGAGAGGTAGCTTATTTCATTGTCTGCTTCCTTCTAGCTTTGTGTGGTACAGTGAATTAATGTGAGAAACCTTGACAAAATAATCTTACACCGAGAAGGGCGTGATTTGCATTCAAATTCAATGGCGCCATTCTCAATCAAAGAAACTGCTTTCATCCATGGAGTGGTATTATGCTCCTTCAAATTTTTTGGATTTTCTATTTCATTTTTTATTTTTATTTTTTGTCTTGTTTTGTTTTGTTTTAGGTCATAAGGAAAACGGTCCAACTAACTAAGCCTCCAATTAATTTTTTTTTTCTTTGTATTATTTGATTTTGGATTTCTTTTCAATGCACAGGTAATTGTCGTAATGCTAGCTGATTTCACAGATATGCATTACTCACATTGCTTTCCTTATTTATTTATATGTTATTGCAATTTATTCCGAACATGTAACATTATAACATAGAATCATATACTTAGGACCGTAAACAAGATAGCAGGGTATCATAAGTCGTATGACTATGTACATGATTGGCACGGGAGAACGTGTCAATAAATTAGTAACTATACCAAAGGTAGTTCATAGAGTGAGGCAGCAAGGATCATTGAACTGAAGAGTATTATTATGGTTGTCTTTTAGAGAAAAATATATATATTTTACGAGAGGAACTATATGTTCCGTAAGTGAAGATTGTTCTTATGGTTTTTATCCTTTTGAAAATAAATATATACTTTATAAGCGACCTTCGCATCTATAGCCCACTCTCCCAGTAGAGTGTATAATGTATTGAGAGGGTTTTTAGGGTGTGGTCTGTTTGAAGCCAACAGTAACAGATGGATTTTTTAACAGTGGAAGTATTGTGGTTGGGTATTTGTGCTTGATTTTATTTTTGAGTTTTGTTTTTTTATTTCACGAAGAGTTCTCAATGGTTCATCAAGGAAAGGGTTCTTAAAGCGAGAGTGTCTCATTCGTTAAGGAAATATTAGTAACTTGGTCTTGGTGGGATTTGAACTCATGTCCACCCTAAGTATAATATTTGTTTGTCTGACTTCTGGTGAATGACATCTCAAAGACTTATCTTAAATTTTTTTTGACATTTCCTAAATCATTTTCTCTTTGATAGTCCATTATAAGAATTAAGTGATAATTAGATTTGCTATAGGGCATATTTCCTAACATATGGTTACTCGCTTGTGCATTCAATAACCGGGTTTGGACAAGTAGGTAATTATATTAATCAATTGGTGAGGTTAGCAGTCACGAGGGAAGTTCGGTGATCGTATTACACACTAGCCATATAGGACGATAAAAACAGGCGACTCTTCAACTTACATCAGCGGTGGGTTTTGATGCTTGGATTATGGACATGATCAATAGGACTAACTAGGAAGCAGTCACACCTGTGGCAATTGTTGGGTTATCTTGTATTAAATGATGTTGGTAAGTGAAAGATATATGAATCCGTATATTCATACATTAGTTACCCAGGAGAAAACAAAATGATATTTTGAGATGTGGACAAAAAAGAAAAATGGGTGTCGTTGTCACAGATAGTATCATATTATAAATGTGGTTTTGTTTTAGGGTTGTAAATGGAAAGCTTGAAAGAACAACAAGGGGCTATTAAAGATATGTCAAGCGATAATAGTAAAAAAGGTGCCATAATTGGGAGAATATGTGTTGTAGAAAGCTAGAGAATGTAGCACATGTTTGGTGCCCTTGTAACTTTTACACCTACTCACATAATTAAAAATTTCTTCTCCTTAACCTATATTTCAAAACTTATTTTTTAACCTGTTTGAATTCTCTATATCCGATAATCATATTACATTTCAATTAACTTGGAACAAAACTTTAAACATAAAATAATATTAATTCCTCCATTTGCAAAACTCAAATTTAAAACTTTACTTAAGTATAATCTAGATTATCATTGTTTTGACAATTGAACCTATTTTTAGGCCTAGTGAGTAGGACATAACATTGATAACCTTTAATTTTTCTTTCTTTTCCTTTCCCATATAACAAAACAAGCTGAACACCTATCTTCATTTATTTAGTAGTTGTCATGTGGATTCCATTTTTATATTACCAAATGAAAAGCATAGAGCTTCCAAAACATTGCCATTATGATGAAATAGAAATTTTAACTTAAGCTTATGCTAGTATGGTGCAAGGGATACCTCGTACGTTTTCCTAAACCAAAAACCCTGAAAGCAACAATAAATACCACTAAACTAAACGACGATATCAAATTCATTTTTTTTAAAGAAAAAAAACCCTATGATAATCTCATAATAATAATACAGTGGGATCCCTTGAGGCATTAGGTACCGTTCCTCAAATAAGTCAAAAGACATACAAATATATATATATATATAGCTTAGCTGCATTGCAAATTAAAATGGAAAATAAATAAGCTAACGGTGTAGAGATGTGGTAGTGGTAGCATGGAAGGGTCTCCAAGCAGAAGCAGTAAGCAAGCAAAGGTCTTTCCAACCAAGCTTGAGCGCGCCATTGTCTTCGACCAAGGTGTAACCGTCGGAAGGGAACATTCCCAATAGCAAGGTGGCCTGCGTGGCAGCATTACCGGCTAGAGAAATGGGCTTGAACCCGGACTGCTGCAGCTTTTCCCTCCAGTTATGGAACTTGACCTCCTCGCTGCTTCGGGAAGGACCGCCTAGTGCCAGCACGTTCCGTATCTCCTTGGAAAGTAGCTGTTGCTCGACCACGTGCCGTTCCTCGCTCTCCTCGCCGTAGCTTGCTCCAAGGGAATCGAACAAGGCAGAATAGTAGTGTATGGCTTCCACAAACCTTCCCAAGAATGACCCACCGTGGCTCAAGTCTTGTTCTACTACTGTCACTACTTTGGGTGCCAATCTGATTAAACACAACCGCATGTGTTAGTGCATATATGTTGATTTGTTTACTATTATATTATAGGATTTGTATGTGATGCATATACAATTCTATAACATGTCATACTTTCATTTTTTTTATGACATTCCATCATCAAATTCACTATATGTATATCGAACATATATCTTTCAATTATTACACGTTTTAAACACAAACTTTGGGATATCATGTTAGGTCACAAATGCATGTTGACTCAAATTTTCCATTAAAATTACTTAAATGGAATTAACATAAGTGATCTAATTCATTGATGATAAAAGTTCACTAATGTATTTTCATGAAACTAAAAAGTTGTAACTTAGATGAAAACCGATGGTAAATTAAATGACCTATACTATAAATTAAAAACTCATGAAAAAAATCATAGAAAACCCTCAATTACTACATTATATATAATATTTCACCAAAATTAATTAATGTGATATTGTTCATATTCATAACAGGAGTAAAACAAGAGAATTGTAATGAAGAGGACAACACAGACTGACAGACAGAGAGTGCTTTGATTTTATTAACATGAGTAAAACAACAAAAACATGCTTTTTTTAAATAAAAAATATTTTAAACTATGTATTTATATTGGATGCAACAAAAACATTTATATTTTATTTTAAAAACTATTGAATGTAAAGCATTATAAACCCATTATATATATATATATATATTTCATATTTGAAGATGCAGTCTCATGGCCTGGCCAGTGATGTTTCAGACATTGAATACATGCAAACAAAATAGCTTCTATTTATATGTAAAAAGTGATCCAGGACCTGAAAACTAAAAGGGACATATGAATGTTTTTGAGATCCTGGCCTAATGCATGTGTATCTTAATTACCAATATCAATAATGGATGCTCATTTGATGCACTAACAATAAGCTTGTGTATAGGACGATAATCTATCAATAATTATGTGTTAATTAGTAATAATATACTAAGCAATGGAAAAACAAAGATCGAAAATTTATGCAAGTAATTAAGGATGTTGTTAGTCACCTTTGCAACAGCCACAGTGTATTGGTATCGGAGCCGGTTACGTCATAAAGAGAGTGCTGCAACCAGTGAACCGCCACGGCTTCCGTCTTGCTGACGTTGAGTCTCTCGGGTTCCAAGTTGCCCACTTTATCTGCAACGGGGCAAAACTCGAATGGTATTCCCAGTTTGTCTGCAAAATCAGATAAACGTTTACCGGTGGCTTCCAGGGCCTCTAAGGAGGTTCCAAGTCCGGTGAGGCGGACGTGCGGTGGGCCGCCGGGTCTGGAAGCGAGAATGTGGAACAGTCCAGGCCATTGCAGGCCTTGCATTATGTCAAGATCTATAATGTGCACTCTCTCCTCCCTTTCGAACGCTTCTTGTATGGCTTGATTGGCTGTGAAATGCGAGAACTTAACGAATGGGCTTATCCCATTGAAAACCTGGAAAGCCGACACCATTTTTTGGGTATGGCTCGACGGGATTGATGGTAGCCCGCCGCATATTCCCAGGCAAGAACTGACCAACCTAGCCGAGATAGCTTCCGAGAAATATGCTGCCACGCGCTGAGCCGAAGTTCCGAACGGTGTCGACAGTTGGGACAACTCTAACAGCATCCTATTTGCATCCTCGAAGTTATTAGCTGAAACCGCCTCGGCGCACTGCAGGAGTAAAGTCAAGAGGTGCAACCCTTCTTCGTCTCTCTTCTGTTGCCGTAGCTCCTCTTTCCTGTCTCTACCGTTGCATGCTTGGACTGTTTCAACGGTGGACGTCGGTGCCGTTGTGGTAGTCCCTACCGTCGCCGTCGAAGCCGTTGTCTTCTCCACCGGGGAGGTGTTTTCTTGTACCAATGGTTGCTCTTGAGCTCGGTGGTGCTGATTTAACGACGGAACCGGTGGTGTAGTCGCCGAAGGACTACTGCTAACCTGATTGTTAGAAGAGATGGGAAGTGGGGTTATTCCCCAGCTTAAGTACTGATTCATGGCGCAGGGTTCGGTCAAGGAGTAATTAGGGAGGCTATCTATGGCGGAGTCCAAGTTAAGCGTGAGCCCAGAGGAGCCTTGTTGTTGTTGCTGCTGACTATGGTGTCTCGCCAACGAGACCTCCGGCAGATGCAATGGCGGCGGCGCCGCCTCCTTCCTTCTCCGTTCAAGCGGATCCATTAAGGAACGGAGCCTGTACTCGAGAAGGGCAGCAAGGTTTGGGTTGCAAGGGTAAATGATCTCCCTCACGTTGTGGATGAGCTGAGGAATGGAAACGTTAGAGGAAGTGTGGATAAGGTCCCGTATGACACCATCAATCCACGCCGTCGCCGAACTATCATCCATAGAATTCGAGATCGGAGCTAAAGAGACAGGGACGGTAGTATTCACGGACGTGGCAGTAACGGCGGCGGAAGCGACGGCGGTATTCCGATTCCTCTCCGTTGGTGGAAACAAAGGCAAACCCGAAAACCCACACACGGCAGGCGGCTGGGGACTATTAGTACCCACGGCGTCGACGCAAGAAAAGTTAGAAGCAGTCGTAGATAAAAAAGCAGGCCCGGCTGACGTCAAGGCGGCGAAATTCGCAGAAGGGACAATGGTGTTAACATTATCCATATTCATAGTGGAGTAGTTGAATAGCGGATTAGGGTTATTACTAGCACCGGTGGCCGCCATGAAAGAACAAGCCATGTTGTTATCAGAAACAAACTGAGTCCGACGAGGAAACCTGTGGTAATCAGCCACCTCGGAAGCCATCCTCTTCCTCATCGTGCTCCTCATTGGGCTTTCATCGTTGCTGTTTCTACCATTAATACCACCATTTTCACCTACCAAATCACAAGCGGCCATTAACATCAATGAATTTCACTCCTCTTCATACAGCTAACAAAAGCAAGCAGTAATAATACACCGTTCTGCAACAAGTACACTATATTTATGACAAAATGGGGTTGTGAAGGAGAAAGGTCGTCCAAGAAGAAAACGGTAGGAGAATTGGGACAACAACGGCTTTGGGATTCCACTCACTTCACTCACTGTAATAGCTAGGCTAGCACGACATTTTATGCTAAACCCAGAAAAAATAAAGAAAGGCCAATATATATATATATATTAAATGCATGAAACGCCGTTGGATTTGGATGTTTGTAAGTTTTTTGAAAAAGAAATGAAGGAATTAATGATGGATTTTAAAAGGAAAGTATAGATGAAGAAGAGGGAGAATGGTTGCTGGGGGTGGGTACATCAATTTATTGCCTCTGCCAATTTAGAGATGCAATTATTATATATCAACCATCCCTTTTTTTTTTCTTTCACGATTCAATACTAACTTAACTTTCATGTATTTCGCCTACCATTATATTTATATAAAAATTAATTAACATTTACTTTATCAATAATTTAAAACTTTTATCAAAATTTATTGGTTAACCTTTTTCAATTTCATAATTAAATCTTTAATACCAAAATTAGTAGTTCAATAAAATTAGCAATAGGTTTATGTTTTTTGAATCTTATAAAAAGATAAATTCTATAATAAACTAATTTTATTGCCAATAAACCAGTATAGTAAATGATTTAGGTTAATGGTATCAATAATAAAAAGGTTAAATAATTAAATTATTAATTTCGCTAATCTAAAATTTCATGTACATTTTTTTTAGTTTTTTATCCATTAAAAATGAAATAATTAGTTTATAACATATTTTTAAAAGCAATTCATTTCAATGAAATTAAAATTGATTTTCAAAAAAATTAATTAAACTATTATCCAAATTGAAATAAGAATTCACTCCCAATTTATTTTAATTAATGTTTCATTATAGTTAATTAAAAAAATACAAAAGCCCCATTATAAGTAATAATATTTTGATTTATTCTAGCCAAGGTTATACCCTAATTATCAATCCATTTAATATTTTTATTTTTATTGTAACTACTCAGTTGTGGATTTTCCTTTTCCTTAATCAGTAGTTATGGAATTCCAAGTAGATAACCAAATTGGTTGACTGAAACCAATTGAATTCCATCAAATTGGTCCAATCATCTTCGGTTCAATGACGAATTGACTAGTCTATTACTCAAATTTAGGGCATGCAAAGGGGTTAAGTGAATAGTCTTGGAATACAATGACAACCTTATTTGAATATTTTACAATGAAAATTTTGTAGCTGTAACCCCCGTAATTTTATTTATACGACAACTTGGTCCTTTTTTTTTTTTTGTATTCTCACCGATACTTAAATACTAATTCTTTTTAGGTATTTGTTTTGAAACTACCTTTATACTTGGCGTATAGAATCCATACATAAAACAACAACAAAAAAAACGAAAAGAAAAAGCACTTTCCAAAAAAAAATAAACAATCAAAACCAAGATTATGTCTGATTACGAGGCTATATTGATTCAATTTTTTAAGAATTTACATGGAGTTTGATAATTTGTTAAAAACCAATCCCTTTTTTAAATAAAAAAATACATAATAATTTCACATTTAAAATAATTTACAAATTTTTTTATATGCATGCTGCTAAATGTGTGATTAAATTATTTGTGCGTAATATTAATTTAGGAAAACTCAAAACGGATATACACTATAAATGTGCTTCGCAAAGGTTCCAAATTCTTGGCATCTACCCAATGAAGCTTTGATTTTGATGGATATGGATGAATTTTTATTTTTTGGGTAATTAAATTTGAATTTTATTATATGTTTTTTTTATGTGCGGATATTTAGTTATAATGTTTATTTTGTAATTATAATGTAATTGTGTTTGTATTAAATTATTCATAGTGATTAAAAAAAATTATCATATGTGTACCTGTTATGTTTTGAAATTAATAAATAATAACACGTAAAATATATTATAATACTAAATTTATAATAAAATTAATGTAAATAATTTTTTCCTAACAGTTTTTCTTTTACATTGTTATGTACAGCTTTATTTAGTCAACTCCCACTAATTAGAATTACTTGTATTATTGTGAATGTCAATAAATTTTGCCCAAAATAGACGCCAATTTATGCACCCACTATATGATATATAAGTCTTTATTAACACACTAATTAAATTGAACTGTCCTTTCGCTTACTATATTTTTTTCTTTGCATGATAGAATATCATAAAATGTAATTTCCGGAACTTTGTTATTTATTATATAAACTCTAATAATAAAATGTATATTATAAACATAGTAGTTATAATTTAATATTATATATTTAAATAATAATTCACATTTGATGCGCTGATTATATAAAATTTTACATTGCACATCAAATATCATTAAACTTTTAAATATGCAAAAACAAAAATTAAAAAAATTGAATATACTATTTCTAAAATTCAATTTCTCAAATGCAATTTATTGGATTTTGTGAACCATTTTTCTTTCCAATTTGTCTATTATCATCTTCATCATAATCACCACAATTTAATTTTTTTTTGACACAATGTTTATAACTATCCATAACTTATCACCAATCCATAAATAAGAGGATAATGCGCTTCAGCACAATCGAACTCACGTCCTCCTATATTAGCAACAATACTTATATCAATCGAGTTAAGACTCGATCGGCAAATTACTAATTTAACTAAAAGATTAAGATGAGGTGGATGGGTAACCAGTGTTTTGTTTGATCGATTGTTAGTTTTATTCTTTTTTTTTTTTCGCTATTTTACATTGTTTTTTTCACAAATAGGATGATGTATCAGTAGTACACTAAAATAAAATAGATACCTTTAAAATTTTAAATTATTAAATTTAATTTACAATTCAATTAAAAAGTATAAATTTTTATTTTATGATTAATTTATAATTATTTATGATTTATAAAAATAAGTGTTTTTATTTACTTGAAAAATAAATTTAAAAATATTTTATGAAAAAATTTAAAAAATTTACCCCGCAAAATAAAGTCATTTTGTCAAAATAAAATCTAAATTTAACATGCCAAAAAAATTAAGAAACGTGATTGAATTGTCACATTTATTTTTAAGAGGGGATATATCCCAAAACTATTAATAAATTTTGGTCTAATGTGCAATATTATGTATAAATTTTAATGTTGTACAATTTTATACACAAAATTTTGGTTTAATTCAATTTTCATAAATGACTGGCATCACACACAAATATTTATCTAATATACAAAAAGTTAATGTATTCATTTATTTAAATGTATATAAATTAATAAAATAAAATTTTCATATATACATTTGAACCACAAATAAAATTCTATGTGTATAATTACACTAAATCAACATTAATTTAATAATTTATACATTAAATCAAAACTCATTTATAATTTCAAAATAAATTATCCATCCCTAGTAAATGACTACTATCATTATCATACATGACAATGAAATAAGTATGGAAGTATTTAATAGTATAGTTTATGATATGATTTGGTTAGCAGGAAAACTCTGTTGGGTGATTTGCAAATGCATACCATGTGTTAGACAAGTTTAAATTTCCTCTTATTATTTAGTATTTAATTTAATAGTTTCAGAATAAGTGTCTTTTTTTAGTTTAATTAAAAGAAAAAAAGAGATTAGACTACTATCATTATCATACATGAAAATGAAACATCTACAATTTGTTGATCGTTTACTTTATGGTCCAATTAGCTTATAGATTTGATGGTAAGAGAGAAAAGTTATGAACCGAAATAAAATAAAAACAAGTTCTCATTATTTGAAAGATTAATAAAATATTTGACCCTAACTACAACGGGGAGGTGGATGTTTTTTTCTTTTTTTGAATTGATCTGATTTTTATTTATATATCCAAATCTAATCTCTCTCGAATTTTATTTAATACATTAATCCTAATTTTTATTACATCCATGAAATTAGTTTTGTTTTAATCCATCTCAAATTTTAAGCAATATTTTTTATTATATTAATTTTACAAAACTAAAAGAAACATATATTCTGAATTATTATAAAATTAAAATATCATAATTAAAATTAAAATTATAAAGAAATTATTATAGAATCCAAAGAGAAATATTTTAGTAAAAAGAAACCATGAATCATGAACCAAAATATTAAGTTTAAGATTCAAGATTTAAAATTTAAGGTTCACTTCAAAGTTCATAGCTTAATGTTTCTAAAATAAAATTTAAGATTCAAGTTAAAAAATATTAAATTTATATCAATAACATGAAAAAATTATTAAATATTTTGAAAGAGATACGAGATGAGAGAGTATCCCCAATCATTTCTCTTTAATAAATCCGATTTGATTTTAATTTTTTTAATAAAAATATACTTACACTCCCTCGATTTTTTTAAAAATAATAGCCCCTATAAAATCCAAAAGATCAAAGTTGTTTTTTTTTTTTTTCTTTTTCTGAAGATAAATGCCGGTAATATTTAGAAATAAATGAAATCTACACATTCTAGTGTATTATAGAAAACAGTAGCTACTATAATAAAAATAGTAACATCACTACACATTGTCTTATTTATTTAATAATTAAATAGTGGGTTTTATTTTCTTTGTTTTTTTGCTCTTTTCTATATAAAATCCATTCCCCAGGTTCAGTATTTTGGGGGGTTAACCCTGTCTAATCCATTAATAGTTACAAATAGTCAACGAAACTTTACACAGTTGTCCATGTTATTGGAAAATGGCAAATATTACCATAGGCTACACCGCTGTTTTTATTTATTTTAACCATCCCTTAACTATTATATAATAACATTATATTTATAGAGAAAGAGCACAGAAAGGAAAATTACATTTATAGAATTTAATCCAACGGCAATCAAGCTTAATATATAATTTGATATTTAATATTTAATAAATATAAATATTAATTTATACCAAATTAAAAAAAATTCATATTTTTTTAAAATTCGACCCAACTCAAAAAGAATCTAAAAACCAGGGAATAGTAAGGATAGAAACACACGTTGCATTAGGCAACAAAGATACAAAATCAAATTAATAGAAATAAGAGAAATAATAAAAAAGGTAAAGTTAAGAACATTAAGGTTAGGAAGTAAAGGACAGAGAGAGGAAGAGGAAGAGCAAAGCAAACAGCACTGGGGTCGAGGAGCAACTTTCAAACCCCAGTTCCCAAAACTGCAACCCTAGTGTTTGACATTTTGCATTCAACTTAGCTTTTTACATATTATATATATAAGATGCATGGCATCATCAAAATCAATCTTCTTTTTATTTATAAAAAAAATTTCACTCACCCACCTACTCTCTGCCATGCCCCTCTTTTTATTTTTATTTTTCCTTTTAACACACAAACCCAATGAATATTATTACCTAATAATACCATGTAACTCTCTGCCAATACAAATCACTCATCCCCATACATCTAACTACGTTTACCCCACTAATGTTTTGGATTTCATCGGTTCTTTTTTTATTATATTTTATCTTAATTGGTAAAATTCATGGCAACCCCTTGTATAGTAAAAGTGTTCATGGATCAAGGACCGTATTAGAAATTGTGAGCTTGAGGTCAGTTTGTTCAAGCATAATTTAAAAATAATAAAAATTTCATTATAAAAATATATAAATATTAATATATTTTTAAAATAATAAAATAAATCAAATCGAACCCACTTGAACTTGAAAAACAAAATTAAGCACAAACTCGGGTCATAAAAGTGTTTTATCCAGAGAATAACATGTAATTTAAACATACAAATCATTTTAAAATTTGGATTATGTCATGATCAAATTACTTGGGATTATTTTGATTTGACATTTAAATTATTCAAATTTGAGAGATTTTTATTTTTGATTATTCGCGTTTGTTACTTGAATTTTTTTTTTAGAATTGTTAAATTTAAGATAAAATATGAGAAAAATGTAAAGAAATTATTTGATTGAGCTAGATTTTTTTATAAATTTAAATATAAAAATTAATATTAATTAATTTTAAACAAAAGTTGCTGACAAGAGAGACTATAGAAAAAACATATTAAGTGATTAATAATTATATTTTGGTATATAATAAGTTAATAATAGTAATAATTGTATCCAATAAAAAATTGAAACAATGGGGAAAGTAACTATCATGTCCTTGACACCAGTTTAAACTCTATTATTAAATAAGATTAAATTATAATAAAGTTTGAACTTAGAACTTATTTCATACTTTTATTAATATAAAAATTAACTTAATCTAATTAATGGTATAATAATTAATTTAAATCAATCTCTATAATAAATACTCATCTTGTAATAAGCTTTAAATGAACCAAGATTTTCAAATTAGCTTTTAAAGTTTTATTAATAAAAAATAATATTTAAAGAATCGATTTTCAACTAATTTACTCTTAAAATCATATCAGTATATATGATAGTGACACATAACACCTTTTGATCGAGTGTTGTGCACTTCTTAAGAGAAAATTAAGTTAAGTTTGATGGTTTATATAGATTTTTTTTATAAATTATAATAATAAGATAAAATTTGAATAACAAATACGACTAGGGGTGGTGAACATCCTCTTGATTATCAAATCATTATATAAGATTCAAAATCAATATGAAACTAAAGTATAATTTAAGGGTTAATTTATTAATTAAGCCTTGAATTATTTAAATAAAGCGGTGATTGGTTCACATTCCTTGGTGGAGTGAAGCGGCCCTATCTGAGTGAATCCCCAGAAGCAACCCAGGCAACGCAAGCTAGGCTTTAGATGGTAGGTTAGACTTTTTTTGGGGTTGGGAGTGAACAGAGAGAAAAATCTTGCATAATATTGGAAGGGTGAAGTGGGTAGGAGGAAGGATCCAAATCCTTGAAAAGCAGACTGCACACTGCAAACGAACCCAAAAAGCAAAGAAACAGGGCAGTGCTTCGCATTTTACAAGGACCGAATATTTATTACATAAAACAAACAAAACCATCATTAAATTTATATATAAATCTAACATGGTGGTGGTAGTGGAGATTTTGGATTTGGAAGGGGAAAGTAAAAAAGGAAGAAAGGCAGAGGGGCATATAGGCGCAAAGGCCACAGTAGTAGCAGTTAGTTTGGCGTGAAAAAGTTGGTCGTCTTTTAGGGGCAAACGATTAGGCTTGTCCTTTTGTCAAACCCCACTACTGTTACTACAACTTCAACACGTGAGAGGCACATTCCCCCACACACCCTCTGATTGCGATGAAAGATCTCAGCCGCATCAGTCTTTTTCTATCTCAAACCCTTCTTTCTCTGCCCCACTTCTCTTTTCACTTCAATCTTATTTTATTTTTGGGATAATATAATTTTTAGCCCCTGAACTTGATTTTTATTAACTTTTAAATTTTTTACTATTTTAATCTTTAAATTTAAAAATCGTTATTCATTTAAATCTATTCTGTTAATAACTGCGAAAAGGAAAGAGAACAATATAATTATTGGCCTGTAAACTTGGTAAGTTAACATTAGCTCTTGAACTTGACAATTAAGTTCACTTTTATACTTATACTTTTTTTTTGCTCCATTTAAAATTTAACAATTGGGTCCATCTTGGTTTTTGAATTTGAAAAATCTAAAAGTTTAATGATGTGGCACTTTGAGATTGTATCACTTTATCACTTGAAAAATAAAATAAAAATTAAATGATGATGTGGTATGATCTCATAGTATCATATTTAGTGTTTTAATAACTGAATCCATGGTTGAATAGGTTAGACCGCCAATTATCGATTCAACCAGTTTGATCGGTTTGACCTTCAGACAAACAATAATTAAAAATTCGTAAAAATCTAAAATGCCAAGTAAAATTAT
Organism: Gossypium australe; assembly: GCA_005393395.2. Lineage (NCBI taxonomy): Eukaryota > Viridiplantae > Streptophyta > Magnoliopsida > Malvales > Malvaceae > Gossypium > Gossypium australe. The sequence goes on along the minus strand of CM016622.1, from coordinate 4,059,212 downwards.
TTTTATATTTAATTTTTAATTATTGTTCGATTCAATAGGGCCAATGTGAATCTAATTGTTATATTCATGAACTAATGTGAACTTACTTATCAAGTTCATGAGTCAAAAATTACATTATCCCTATTTTTTTATTTCCCATTTTACATCCTTCGTTTTTACAAATTCTTTTTTCTTGTTTTGAACGTTGCTTGGATGTTAAATGTTATTCAAAACATTAAATATGTTGGTATAATAGATACATACGTGTTTTAAAAATATTTTATGCCGGATTTGAACAGGAATTTAATGCTTAAACTGAAAGGTAAAACAATGGAATAAGCTAATTATACAACATAGATACCTTCAAATTTTAATTAGAACCTTTTTGAATTTAGGTATCGATTAAAAATTTGAACAATAGTTTAAGGGAGTTAAGTGAAATTAACCCTTTTTATGTTTACACTGTGATCTAAGGGATAATTCCCTTCCTCCACCTTTAATTGATGCATGCCACAGCAAAAAGAACAAGCAGAAGCAAAAGATGGGTATCCAATTTGTACTTAATTCACAACATAAACAACAACAAAATCTGCCATCCTTTTGATAGTCTGATTGACAACTTCAAAATTTTAATTTTTTGAAATAAATGAAGCCATAAAAACCCCAATACATAACAATTTAAACCCAAAATAATACATATCAAAGAAAATGGTATACCAAATCGATAAAAAAAAACTCAGCTAGAACATCACAAATATAAGTCATTTCATCAACAACAAGTTGAACAAAGGATGGATCTGGTTCCATTTGAAAATAGCCCAACTGGTAATGAGTATCCAATGATGAAAGTGCATTATTATTATATTATTAGGCTGCTAAGATCTGAGGAGGAACAAGAAGAGGAAGGCATGGGGGGGGGGGGGAATTATTGATGATGTTTTCGATATTTACATCATTGTTTTGAGGTGTTGGAGAATTATGCGTGTGTCTTGTTGTGTCAAAACAGGACATTGGATTGGGATTTGGATATGAAGGGAGGGTGTGGGCGGAGTGGACTACGTATCTTTGGCATAGAGGAAAGGGAGGGGTCAAGTGTAGCGACACAGGTGAGACAGGCATGGTCATTTCAAGCCACCTAAAGTAGGGGTCAACCTCACATGACACTGGGCAGTAGACACTATTAAGTGGAATTTCGCGTTACGTTAAAATATATAAATACACCATCCAAATATATTCATGCAGAAACCGATAGTTTGTATTGATAGCTAAAAGACGATTTAACATTCGAGGCTTTGCAACACAACAACGGCTTCCATATAAAATTTCACACGCAATAAAGTTGAATCCGGCTCAATACATAGGCCAAAAGAAATTAAGTGCCCCTATCTAAAAACATCGTCAATATTAATAAGCGTTGCATACAGTGATAATACACACACAAAAAAAATCAGATTAACTCAAAACATTGACATTATAAAAAAAACAGTCATAAATTTTAAAAAATTAATATTTATAAATCATAAAATAGACGTAAAAAATACATTAATTAATTAACAATAATATGCATACATTTGATTAAATTAATCCCACATCAATATTGTTTCATAATTCCGGTAGGCTGTCAAATGGCGATCCTTTTGGGGGCCTACACCTCTCTTTTCACTTAGATTTGTCAAAAAAACAATTAATTCCTTACTATGCCCTATATGGTCTCTCCCTTTTAATTTGTTTCTATTTTTTCATCGTTTATTTATCAATGCCTCCTCCTTTACTATTCATTGCTAAGATTGATATGTGATCATAGTTTCTAAGTAGTCCATCGTTGTCATTCTTATCGCTTTGTATTTGTTTTTGTTTTTTCCTGATAATTGGTGGAATAGGAAGGATAGAGATATAACCTAACCTGTTATGTCTATTCATGCTTATAGGTAGTGTTATTTGTTTAAATCCGAGAGCTTATTTAAATTTTAGAAGGGTTTGGATAAATATATTATACTAGAAATTTAAGTTTGAACAAAAAAATCTATTTAAAATATGTATTGGACTCAAGCTTCAATACTTAAAGCTCGAGTTCTGTTCGTATCTATCTGTTTTTAAGTTTATAATATACATCTTTTTTTTTTTCTTTTATATATATATTTTAATTTATATAACATGATATACTAAGTTATAATGTAAACATTGAAAATGTTTAAGTTGTTTAATTTTTTTGAATTGCATAAGGGAAAAATTAATGAAGTGAAAAATATATAATTACTAAGGATAATTATTTGGTCATTGTAAATTTTTAATTTCATAAATGTGGTTGAGATTTTACCGTAAGTTTGTATGGTTAAAATTTTTTAACTCGGCTTGTGTAGTTAAAAGTCGAATGAAAGGATCACCATCACATTTATAAATTAATATAAAAAATCACTTCTCTCGGATTGAATTGAATGTCCATATTTCATTTATCTTGAGGTTAAATAAAATGACTTTGGTTTTAATTTTGGAAAATTATTTGGTGTATGATTGTGGGGTTAAGAATATTTTAATTATTTTTATGAAATATTAAAAAGAAAATAATATTTGATATATTATTAGTGGAGTTTTTAAACTTTATAAGAAGAGTTAGGGGTTGACAAGTGTTCTATATAAGGATATAGTAAAATATTAAAGAAATAAATATTTAAAAAAAGACACGTCTTAAATTTTGAACGTTACTTGTAGAATAAAAAAACACACACTAGATATTAAGGGCAATTATCTTATACGCTACCAATGAAGTATAAAAACTCCGTGGCTTTGGGTTGATACCATTTGTTTTTAGGGTATACTAAAGGCTTAATATTTGATACACTGGTAATGTATTTTTTTTAATTCCATAAACAAACTTAAAAAATTGAGTTGTCTGTTTTTTTTTAAGAAATATCTATTTTTTAAATATTTTACTATACTTTATAGAACACTCGTCAATCCCTAACTTTACTTGTAGAGTATATAAAAACTCTAGCGACAATGTAACAAATATTTTCTCTTACAAGAAATTCACTTAGGGTTGGTTGAAATCTATGGATTTCAATTTTGTTAGCGTTAACCAACTAAAATATATCTACTATCCAATAAAGGCAATTTTTTATATAATATTTAGGATAAGGATGGATGTCAACACGATTTAAACTTTGGTCAAAAGGGTGTTTAATAAAAACTTTAACTAATAGTTTTATTTAAGTCAAGACCAATAAAAATAATTTATTTTTTAAAACTTTGAGATAATTTTTTTAAGAAAGTATAAGAGTTTTTCACAAATAAAATTTGAAATTAATTTCAACTGAATATTTAAACCTATGCTTTTTACCATTCCACTATCAATTCAGTCTCATTTGTCTTATATTTAAATTATATTTAAATTTGTAGATCGAGTATTAACTTGATTGATATGTGTATTATTATCAATACAGGAGGACGTGAGTTCGAGTGCGTTGAACTGCATTATTCTCTTATTTATGCATTATTCTCTTAATTATCAGAGGAGATTGTTAAAAAAAATATATTTAAACTTGAATTTTCAACAGTTGAATAATTTACAAATATGTTCACTTAAAAGCCTAATTTAAAATTTAAAAGTCTAAATTCATCATAACAAAATTATGTCTCTCGCGAAACAAAAGAACCCATTATTCTTTCCTTATACTAGGGATCCATTAGGGGCATTCCATTTTATTCCAAATTGGGTTCAAAGGATCTAGTAATTACAGTGAGGCTAAAAAAACCTCAAAGGATCCTATCCTGGGCTTGCTTAATATATTTGGGCCCTTAGCTATATTTAGTCTCATATTAATTGGTGGGTGGGATTTGAGGTTACTCAAATAAGGCATTAATAATAATAATAATAATAATAATAGTTTAACTATCAAGTCGTTTTTATAATTATTTTATCAGGATAATTATTTAATATATTAGCGGTAGAATTTTTCAAATTTACAAGTGAGATTAAAAAGTCGTAACGTATCTTGTTTATTTATTATTGAATATCAATTAAAGATACGTATTAACTTTTTAATTCTACTTGTAAAGTTAAATTTTATTTATCACCAGTGTATCAAATAAATATTCATTTTAATTATTTTGTTACATTTTAAAACAAAAGGATAAATCTGAAAACTATACATGAACTTTGATTTTATGCAATTTTACACATGAAATTTTTATTTGATCAAATTCTCACAAATTATTAATACAATTATTGATATAACATCATTTTATGTTTATATACTACATACATAATTAATTATATTTATCCAATATAAAAATAAATTGATGTATTTATTTTTTAAAACTTATATGATTGATAAAAATTAAAGTTCAATGTATACGTTTGAACTACAATCAAAATTTCACATGTATAATTGTACCAAATTAAAATTCATATATATAATTACACGTTAAATTAAAATTCATATATAATTTTGAGATTTACCCCAAAGACAAATAACCTCATCCTAAACCCGGTTCTGTAATTTTTTTCTCTAATGACAAAATATGGGATAATAATCTACAATTTATTTACTTATAATTAAGCATAAAACACATTTTCATTGATAAATAATTAATATTTATAATATAAATTATATGTGATATTGGAAATAAAAATATCCTCTATTAAAATTATATTAAAAGAAAAACAAAATAATATTAATTAAAAATTAATAGGAAACACCAAATTCAGTTTTGAAGTTGGTAAAGTGAACATTATTTTGAAAAAGAAAAACATTTTAACATAAAATAAATATATTTTTTAAGATCACAAAATGCTTATCAAACATGCTGATCTATTCCTTACGTGCATATCACCATGACATTTGAAGTGATTAAACGTGGCTTTAACTAATTCACTTGATTAAATTAATTACCACAATTATTCCTTTAGCTTATCGAAAAGAAATTAATGATAAATATTTACCGAAATTATACAGATTTTTGAATTTTAATTAACTTTCAAAACGTTTTAATCGATATAATATTGATATTTTAATTTATTTATACTTAACAAATTTTGATTATAGTTTCAATATATATATATATATATATATATGAAATTTTGGTTGTAATTCAATTATATACATTTAAAGTAGACCTGTTCATGAGTTGGGTTATTCGTCCAAACTCGATGGCTCGCCCAAAATTTAAAAAGGTTTGGGCAAAACTATTAGGCCTGCAAAATAGATTTGGACAAAAAAATTAGACCCGTTTAAAATATGGGTTGGGCTTGGGTTTGAATATTCAAGGCTTGAGCCTGGCCCGACCTGTTTTAAGTTTATAATATTTTATATTATGTAATTTAGAGCACATTAAAAAAAATCTACACTATATATATATACTATTATAATGGAAATATTAAAATAGTGTTAAGATGGCTATATAAAAAATTTCAATAAATAAAAATTGTATAAAACTATTAAATATTAAAATAAAATAAATATTTTAAAAAAATAAAAATAATATGGGCGGCCTAAAATAGGCTTGGGTTTGTCTTTTGCAAATATGGGTAGATTTGAACAAAATTTTAGATTCACATTTTAGGCCGGACTGGGCTTGGACAAGCATAAAATATATTAATATCATATTTAAGTCCGGCTCATGAGCACCTCTAACTTAAAGAAATAAATATATCATTTTCTTTTCATATTAAATAACTATAGTTAGTTATTCATGTATGCAATATGTAATCGTACAATGGTAGTATATCAATAATTGTTTTAGTAACTTCTGAAGTTTGAATTATATCAAAATTTTATGTATAAAAATACACAAAATCATAATTTATATATAATATTGTACATTAGATCAAAATTCATATATAACTTTAATATTTATCCTATTATGCTTACTGAGTTCATAATAATTTGCTTCCAAAATTGGTAGGATTGTACGAGTGTATTGATGACAAATTTTGACATAAAATACTAATAATATGAACCACAAAATTAAAATTTTTAAATCAAAAAAGTAAAATAATTAAATATTTTTTTTAAAGCTTGGTTAATATTATGAAGTGAAAACAGTTAAGAAGTACAAACAAATTGGTCTCCTCCAATCAGCCATTAATAAGTAGCACAAGAAATGTGTTGGGACTTCACAATTGCCTTAATCCCTTCTCAAACTTTCACCATCCCACTTTAGCAGCTGAAACTGCGTGAACAACAAACAACTCAACCATATTAAAAACTCCCCCTTGCTATATCAGTGACCCTCTACTTATTGTCAAGAATGATTTCTTAATTCACCTTTTTCTACTATACATGTTCTTTACACCTTGGGTTTAGGCTTTTATATAGTATATAGTTATTTATATATATATATATATATAAGACAACAATATGACACTCATTTGTCTTTCAGATCAACTCTTTTGTCATGAAACCTTGGGTCTTGAAAATGAAACATTTTTTCAAAGACAACCATCTGCCTAATGTTTCCAACAACAATGAATCTAGAGATGATCGCGAGATGGGTTCTAGTTCTATGTCAGCAAATGGTGATATTTTGATCCAAAACCCTTCTTTTCATTGCTTCTTACAAGGCAAAGATTTCAACCCTGCTCGCGCGGTAAGAACCGGTTTCACTTTAGCTCTTTTTTTTCTTTTCGTATTCCAAGGGTTATTTACACAATGGTTGGAACATATGTTATTGCAGATTATAGCTGAGATGCTGGGGACATTTATTTTGATGTTTTGCATAAGTGGGATCATAGCAAGCACTAAGCTAACAGGTGGAGATGCATTGTTGGAGTATGCACTTACGGCAGGGTTAACAATTGTGGTACTTATTTTCTCTATAGGATCCATATCTGGTGCACATGTTAACCCTGCAGTCACTATAGCCATTGCAGCTTTTGGTTATTTTCCTTGGTCCAGGGTGATTTAACAATCCCTTTTGTTCTTTTAATTAATATTTCAATGATTTAGGTACTAAACATGAAATTTCTTCTTGTGTGTGTTAATAGGTACCACTTTACATATTGGCTCAAATTCTGGGTTCTGTATTGGCAACATTAATGGGAGAATTCGTTTATGGCATAAATTCAGATGTTATGGAAACACAGCCAAGCCAAGGCTCTCAATCAGCCTTCATGGTGGAGCTCCTTGCCACTTTCATCGTCGTATTTGTTGTTGCAGCAGTGACTCAACAATCACAAACTGTAGGTGAACCTCCATATCAGCTAATTATCTCATTCTTGGCATTTATACCATCATAGCCCAACATTAATCAGAAAAGAAAATGTTACTCATAGTATGTGAAATAAAAGAAAAAAAGAAGTCAAAATATGCTGATAAAATTTGGGATTTAGTTCATCCAATTGTTGATATTATTAGTATTTTTCATTAAAATCTACTCATTATCAAGTATGCTTACTGAATTCATAATAATTTACTTATGATAAATTTTGAGTGAAAATATTAACAATTTCAATGATAAGTAGCATTTAAGTATAGAATGTGATAAGTAGCATATTTTGAGCAAAAAGATAAATACAAAATGGATCCATGACCCTGGATTTTTGCAGGTTGGTCAACTGTCCGGGTTGGTTATTGGAATGGCCATTCGGCTTGCGGTCCTGATTTCAGGGTACATGTTTATTAATCATTTTTCTATATTGAGTCTTAAATAAATTAAGAGTCGAGTCGGATTGAATCTTTAAATGAAAACAGATTCTTTTAATCTTACTTTCCCGTTAAAAAAATTTAAATCCGAAACCTTCAACATTTATATAATGGATCTTCCTTTTGTTTTTGTTTTGTTTTTTTCTAACGCAGGCCTGTTTCAGGAGGATCACTGAATCCAGCAAGGTCCTTAGGACCAGCAATTGTGTCAAGAAATTTCGACAACATATGGTTATATCTAACAGCCCCAGTATTAGGAGCAGTATTAGGAGCCCTAATGTATAAATTCCTGCGTCTCCAAGGCCAACCATGTCTTGCCACCTCCTCTCCCGACAGTGATATGCTCAGCCATTCCCTGGCATTTGGGAGGAGCTAAGTGATGAAAGGATGTTGAGTTATAAGCAATACAAATCTCATGGGTTTTGTTTGGTGGGTGAAAAGGAGGGCCATATAGAGCAGGATTGAACCATGGCACTTATGAGAATGATAGAGCTTCTCAATAGTTTTTTTTTTTTTTACAAACGTACATGTTATTATATTTGCATTATTATCATTTATTTATTACTTTAATATATGCCAGTTATATAAATTCAGTTTTAAATTTTTTTCAAATTATAATTATTAATTACAAATTGGTAATTGAATTAGTACTTAAATTAGTTTATTATCCCATTCGATACATGAATTGATTATATATATTAATTATTATATATTAATTTTATTTTTTAAAAAGTTGTACTATTTGGTAAATAATATGAAATAATCTTTTCTAAATACTATATAAATATTATATAATATATACTATTTAAATACAACATTTTAATACCGTGAATTTTTTTATATAATTGAATTCAACACCAATTTTCAACTATTTTATTTTAAATCTCATATATTATTCTTTTTGACTTGTTTAGCTTTTTTTATTTCTGCATGTATCCATTAATTAGTATTATATATCTTTAATTAATCAGAATTTAAGGAAATTCTAAATCCCTTAAAAACCTTAAAAGAATAAATATAACCATATATATTAAACATTATCTATATAAAAAAATTAATTAAATGGTTGGAAATTATTTCCAAATATATTAGTGGTCCAATTTTGCAAAATTGTATTAAGTATGGAAATTATAACTTTTTAAAAATTTTACAGTATATTAATGGAAAATCCATAGCCAATAAGATTGTAACAAATGTCACGTATTTAACTATTCTAGAACTCTACTCGTTTTTTTAGCTTGTAAACAGCTTTCCAACTCAGCCGTAAATATAATGATAAATTTAGTCATTAATATTTATATTTTTTTATTTTTTGAATAAAATTTGATCATTAGTGTTTCAAAAAGTGAAATTATTTTTTTAACGGAAATATTAACTAAGATATTATTTTTTAATAATATTAGCGTGACAATCCGTATGACAGTCCACATGTATGTCATGTTTCCATGACATTATCTTATATGTAACTTCAAAAAATAATTTTAAAAAATTAACATGAAATACACGTAAATTGCTATGAGAGCTTTCGTGTTTAATAATTTAACATTTTAGTTAGTACTTCAATTAGAAAATAATAATTTAATTATTTTTGAAAAGGTTGATAATCAAATTCATTTTTTTTTTAAGATTGAGGGTCAAATTTAACTCTAATAAAGAATAAGAGTCAAATTGACAAATAATGTAAAGGTAAGGACTTAATTTCTCATTGCGCCTTTTTTTAATAAAAACTTCAACGGCGTCGTTTTACGTATCTGTAAATTAAGAGAATTTTAACGGATTTAGCAAACGAAGAGAGGGAAAAGGAAAACTGGAAAAAGGAGCCAACTCTGACGCTGTTAGATCAATTAAAGACTTTACAAATAACCCCAACTCAGTACTCATAAAACTCAGGTATTTTTTCTCAGTGTTTTTTTTAACTTAATCTCGAGACATTGGTGAAATTGGTCAATGCTTCTTCTTTATTTTTTGGGCAAATAACTGGGTTTGGTTCGATTTGTTTTATTGATTAATAAAAACACTTTATTTCTAATGAAAATTTTGATTTTGAGCTTTGATCAAGTTTTTATGTGCTATATATGAATCTGGGTCTGGCAGGTGATTGTCTTACATCTTTTTATTTTTAAAGTTAGTTGCTTTGATAGATGAATAAAAGAGAAACAAATTGTGAAGAGAATGATGAAGAACAATGGATGGAGAATTGGGATAGGAGAATTGTTATGTAGTGTATTCTATCTATGTCTACCATGTGTACTGCACTAAACGACATATTGATGATGTGCCTGGGAAGTTTCCCAAAGGCAAGAAGAGAAATGCTAATTATATGTTGGAGAGACAGCTTAAGAAAATTAGCGATGCAATTAGAGATGTTGCTAAGTCGATCCGCTAGGGAAATGCTGTTATGGAGAGAGTGTAGGCACATGTTTATTCGTAAAGGGAAGTTCTAGATGAATTGGTGAACTTAGGAGTTGAGAAACACTTACTCTTTAGTGCTTATAGCTTCCTTGTTGAAGATCCTTCGAGGGTAAGAGCATTCTCCGGTTTCCCGGTCGAGGAACATAAGGATTTTCTAATACAGATGATGTATGGTCCTGAAGATTTTTGAAGGGTTTTCTTTCGTTACTGGTTTGAGATATTGATCAAAGGACTTTCGACGTCTCTCCTGCCGTGCTTGTACAGTATTTAGATGAATAAATATCCTTTCTTCCATTGGATTCATTCAAATGATTTCATGTTTAATTAAGATTCTGTAAGTTACCATTTATGTTGTGCTTTGTGTAGATAATGCTGCTCATGTTTAAGACTTATGCTCTTTGTTGATGTCGGAACTTATTATGGTACTTCTGGTGTGCCTTGAAAGTGAAAAAGTGACAGTTTTTGTATATGCAAATGATGTTCCTCGTAAGTACAAGTCGGTCCAGTCCAGTCCGGTTTTTAAATCTGATAAACCATAATTTATCCATATTTTAACCCCATGCTTAGCTTACTTTTGGATGATTTATCCCTTGAATTGTGGAATTTGATGCTCCTAATATTTTAATTTCATATTTTATACTTAGGAGAGCATAGGAGGATGAAAAGAACGAGAAACGGGCCAAAAACAGAGAAAATGGGCCAAAGTAAGAAATCAACACGGCCATGCCACTTTAGCAGACTCGAACACGGCTCTGGGCTTGATTCACACGGGTGTGTCTCTGCCGTGACCCGTTTTAATTCTATTAGGATTAGGATACTTGTGGGCCAAGTAAGGCATCCCGAAAGCCTATATAAACACCCTAAAAGGGAGTTGGACAGAAGACCTCTGTCAGGGCTTTTTGGACAGGAGGTAGCCACAGAGGGCTGAATACAGGGGATTACTCGAAGAAAGCCAATTGATCCATCTCAGAAGCCAGAATCACGCTCAAAAACTGAGGATTTTCCCTTCAATTTCCTTTAGGGGGTTTTAGGGTTTTTCTTTATGTTTTGTCATTTAACTTCTTATGAGATGTATTCTTTTATAAATATGAACTAAACCCCTCAAATACCTGAGGGGGATGAAATCTAAAACGAATTTTATTATTATTTTCTGAACTGTATGATAAATATTTGATTTGTTCTTAATTATGTGTTCTTAATTCTTGCTTTAATATTTCAGGATATTGATTTAAGTATTGATGTGCTTATTCAGATGAGCAAAAGTCCCTGTTTAAGAGTAGATCTAGCATAATTAAGCGGAGTTGATCGCACTCTTAGAGATAGGACGACGAAAATCTGCCGGATTAGGGTCAAACCTAATATGAGAGTTTATAAATCGAGTTAATGCAACACTAGGGGTTTTAATTAGAAAGAGATTTCAATTAATCAACCTAGGGTTAGACGTTATTAGTCTCGAGAGAGATAATAATATAAATTAGGGAATCCTACGGATCAAGTCAAGTAAATATATCATCTGGTTCAGAGTTAAATAACAAGTGAAGTCTAGGTGGATTCTTCCTTAGGAATTGTCTTAGTCAATTGGTTTTCTCAAAAGTATTTTCCCAATATCATTCTCTATGTCTTGGCATCCTTAGCTTAGGAATTAGTTAGGAAAAACATTAATCTCTTTTATTTTAGGCTAGATAATAGAAAGAAAGTCAGTACTAGTACTTAAAGTTCCCTTGGGTTCAACATTCCGGTCTTGCCTCTAAGTTATACTACTGTTCGATAGGTGCGCTTGCCTCAATCGTGGTGATAATTAGTTTCTAGGCTCGATCATTCATTATATAAATATTAAAACTCTCAGACATGATTAAAATTATTTCAAACCAAGTAGGAAAGACGTGTGAGGGTGAGATCCCATTCCACACATGAACCTTGTGGTTACTCATTTTCATCAATTTGTCAATCACAAACCAAGTAGGGAAGACTTGTGAGGGTGAGATCCCATTCCACACATGAACCTTATGGTTACTCATTTTCATCAATTTGTCAATCACAGCATAAATTTTGGACCCAGGTGATGCTTGGGTAACAAGTAATAACTGATACATTGCTAATACTATTACTATTTGTTTAAGATTCAGGGGCCATTTTTAACCCGAACTTAGAATATATTTTAATTTGTATTAATGGTGAACTGCAGTGGAAAGAGGGTGAACTAACGTGAAAATAGGGTGATAAAACTCTAAACTTGCATAATATAATTATATTATACACAGCCGGAAAATTTTAAAGAAAAATAGGCGACAAATAAAAGAAATTTTAGTTAACGAATTTGGAATTATAATATTTGTAATTTTCTTGAATATAAAAGAATTATTTGATTCTTAATGTTAAAAAATATTTGACAATTTCATTTTCATAGGTGATATGTATAAGTACCATGAAGCACGGGCAGCTTTGCAACTTTAATTAAGAAAAAAAAGGGTTAATATATTATTTAGTATTTAAATTTTGTTCTAATGTTTAATTAGGTACGGTGCCTAACTACTTGTTTTTTCAATTAAGTACTTATAATTTTTTTACTAGAGTACATGTATCAAATGATGCCTTTTTCGTATGGTACTAAATTAAAGGTTAAATCCAAACTCATGTACCATATTGGGACAAAAAAAACCTCAGGTACCAAATAAACATTAAAGACAAAAGCAGGTACCAAATGTTATATTAACCCAAAAGAAAATCAACTTACAGAAACATAAAAGGGGAAAAAATGTTTTGTAGGGGTGACAGAACAGTGAAGACGCGTTAGAACCAAACGCCATCTGATGATCAGAGTCGAGTAGAAAACCAAGCTAACATAACAAAAAGGCCATCTTTTTTCATTTCATTTCTTTTCCCTGTTCCCTATTTGTCACAAAACAGATACCATCCCTTCCCCAAGAACCTAAAATATGGCGGATGCAGCTCCACCCAGTAAATCAAGAGACCTCGATAAGCTGCTCCTCCGACCGGGAAACCTCGTTGGTCCAACCTTCGACCCTGGCGTTCAAGTATCATTCTTTCTTTCTCTTTTTTCTCTTTGTGCCATTTTTACGAACAGTTTATTTGCAATCTTTAAATTTTTGGGTGTTTCTCTTTTAAGTTTTCATTTTCGAGGGTTTTGGGTATTTTCAGTTACGGGATGATTTACAAGAATATGTGAGAGTTTTGGTGGTGGGAGCTGGAGGATTGGGATGTGAGCTGCTTAAGGATTTGGCTCTCTCGGGGTTTAAAAATCTTGAGGTCATCGACATGGATCGGATTGAAGTCACCAATCTCAACCGTCAATTCCTCTTCAGGTTTTTTGTTTTGGTGTTTAATTGTTGATTGAATTTACTGCCATGGTGAATTCTTTTGTTGTTATTAAATTGATTGTCTAACTACAACCGGAGAATAACTAGTTCTTATTGTTATAATTTTGGTTTTTCTAAATATATTTAAGCTCGGAAGTCTTTGGTTCAATCTTAGGGTAGGAGAGGATTTTTTATTATCTCATAGCAATATTCTGGTGATGTTTTTACATTTATCAAAATAAAAACTGAGCACAAAAAGATGCATGATTCTATTTTGAAATGATTAGAGATGTAATTGGTTATATATATTCATAGCAGCTAGTTTTTGCCATCTTTATATTTGCTTTACGACCTCTGTCATTTGTTTGTTGGCTCTGCAGTTTGGGTGTCTTCTTTGTGTCTGCTATTTAATCTGTATTTGGAACTGCAAAACTTGAAGTTTGTGTAATTTCGGGTGTTAATACTTGTAGGCTGGAAGATGTTGGTAAGCCGAAGGCTGAGGTTGCAGCAAAGCGTGTTATGGAAAGAGTTAGTGGCGTGAACATTGTGCCCCATTTTTGCCGAATTGAGGATAAAGACATTGAATTTTATAATGACTTCAATATCATTGCCCTCGGTCTTGATTCCATTGAGGCTCGGAGCTATATTAATGCTGTGGCTTGTAGTTTCCTTGGTGTGTGCTTTTAACCTATTACAAGCTGACTCTATCCACTTGAAATTTGCTTTTTATAGCTACTATATTTGGCCTATGTCATTTTAAAATCCTAATTTCTGCATTTTAGAATTCTTGGAATGTATCTTAAATTTAGGGATAGCAAATAAGTTCATCGTCGCGGTGCAATGATAGCTTGAAAGGATAATAGCTTATACATAACCTTATGACATATGCTCCCTATGCTTGTATGATGAGATGTGAAAGCATGAGAGCCAAGTACGGCAGCATGTTTCTCAACATGGTTGAGTTGTTTGAGATGTTTTTAATCGCTTAATACTGGGTGTTGTATAAGTGAATTTGATAATCTGTTGTAAAAAGATGACAAGAAGCTGTTGTCTGGTAATCAGAACATTTCTCTAATGCTCTATAGCCTCTAGGTTCTTTATCATGTAATAATGATAGTACATAAGGGTAATATATCATACTTAGCCATAAGGCATATGCTTCCTATGCTTACATGATGAGATGTGAGAAGCATGAGGCCACAGAAATATGGCGTGTCTCAACATGTTTGTGTCTCTTGATACATTTTTAATCCCTTAATACCTGTTGTCGAATGGGGAGTGAGTTTGATAATTTGAAGTTCTAAGATGATTAGAAGCAGGTGTCTGGTATGACCTTTTTTTCTTTTTTTGTATCATGAATGCTAAATAGATATCTTTTTTATCATCTACATCTCTTTCCTTTAATGTACTGGACATTTATTTGTCATAATGACTGTCTCTATTGAACTCGGCTAATCCTTTAATGTGCCTATCTGTTTTTCTGTTATTTAAGAGTATGATTCTGATGACAATCCACGTGAAGAAACAATGAAGCCTATGGTAGATGGTGGGACTGAAGGTTTCAAGGGTCATGCTAGGGTGATTGTGCCAGGGGTTACGCCATGCTTTGAGTGTACAATCTGGCTATTTCCCCCTCAAGTGAAGTTTCCTCTATGTACCTTAGCAGAAACCCCTAGAAATGCAGCTCATTGTATTGAATATGCTCACTTAATTAAATGGGATGAGGTAATAATTCATCTTGTTTCTGCTTTATTAAATAGATGACATATCAGTTGAATCTGATGTTTCATGACAAATCTGTTCTCCCAACCTTACAGGTTCACAGTGGACAGTCTTTTGATCCAGATAATCCAGATCATATGAAGTGGGTCTATGATGAGGTTGATTATATGAATCTTTTTAGCATAGTTCCCCTTCAAACTGATTTTACTTTTTTGATTCATTCACTAATACATCTATTTATCTCAGGCTGTCAAGAGAGCTGAGCTTTTCGGCATTCCAGGAGTTACTTATTCTCTTACTCAGGTATTCTGGGATTTGTGATTTACATATTCTTGATCTCTGTACTGCTACTTCTGGTGTTATTAACTATTCCTGAAGAAAATTGCTTATATTTTAAGTTGTCCAATGTATCAATTTGGTTTCTTACGTTTTCGTCTTTGCTACTTTTCGAGATCTCATACTCCTCAACTATGTATAAAGCAAATGGCATTCTCATGCCAGATTTAAATTATTAATTTTAATCTGTTAAAGTATAAATCGTTACAATTTTGAGTGTCTTCTCTTTATTACTCACAGGGTGTTGTAAAAAACATCATACCAGCCATTGCTTCCACCAATGCAATTATATCTGCTGCATGTACTTTGGAAACCTTGAAGATTGCATCAGGATGCAGTAAAACTCTATCAAACTATCTTACGTACGTATAATTCTCTCACACTTTGGTGATTCTGTTATTGCAACTTGTATGTGGTGGCAACATTTGAAGACTTTGACGTATATTCCCATTCAGAAATGTTTATTTCATTAGTTATTTTCCATCTATTGCACAGTCTTGGCTACTTTAGGGAGGGAGGATAGTCTCCCTGACACCATGCTAAAAAAAAAAGGTTGATTTTTCTATTGTGATAAATTAATCGTCACCTCACATTATACTAATGAAATTCATAAGCAAGCTCGATACTTGCAGTTGGATGAAAAATTATTGTTTTAATATCTTGTCTGGATTTTAGAACAATGATATCCACTGTCAAAACTGCTTTGTGTAGGTATAATGGTGTTGAAGGTCTTCATACAAAAGTGACCGAATTTGTGAAGGACAAGGACTGTCTCGTCTGTGGTCCGGGTGTCCTCATTGAGCTGGATACTACAGTTACCCTAAAAAAGGTTTTTAGCTTTTTGAAATTAATGAAGCTGATTGCTTTGGTAAAAATTTTAGTATGTGATTTTCATTCATGTTCCCCCCCCCCCCCTTTGTATGGAAGCAGTTCATTGATATGCTAGAGGAGGATCCTAAGATGCTGATGACAAAGGCCTCGATCACATATCACGGAAAGAATCTATACATGCAGGCTCCTCCTGTTTTGGAAGAGATGACCCGATCGAATCTAGAGTTACCCCTATATGATCTCATGGATAAAATCCCCAAAGATGTCCTCCATGCAACTGGTACGATCAACAAGGATGACAAAAAGTCGTCTGGTTTAAGAAAATTACGAGTTGTTTTCAGGGGAATAGATGGGGTTACAGATATGGATATGGCTGGTGGTGCATGATCCTCGCAATATAAAATCATATTGATATTGTTAGACAAAATTTTCAATCATCTCTGCAGTATTTATGGAAGAATATATGTTGAGATCCAGTTACTATTACATTTTGAACTTTAAGATGCCAATTGCTTTCAATGGTATAACTTGAAGGTTCAAGTCTTCATCTAGTTTCAATTTGCCTCCCTCTTCTCTGATGATGATTACTACTACTATATTATAAAGTTAGAAATTGGCGTACATAATTTTGAAATGAATAATTTAATTAGCGGACTGTAAGAGGAGCTAAATTGGTGGGTCATGAGAAATAGCATAAATCGGGTATATTAAAAGTAAGATTGCAATTTATACTCTTTACTTAAAAATTGAGTAAATCAATTTCTTTGATCTAAATCAAAGGGTAAGTTAATTTTTTTTATTTATTAGAAATTTTATTTATGTTGTTAAAAATTAACATGATTAACAAAATAATTAGATTACGTGTGCCTCATATTGAGGTATAAGAACAAATTTTTAATAATAAAAATAGATGAAATTTTTAATAAAATGAATATTTTATTTTTTTCTTTCATATAGAGACAATGTAATTAGACTTCGAATACAAGAATTTTTATAATAATTTTACCAGATAAATTAGTATGGAATACTTTCGGAACAAAATAGTCTATAATCTCTACTTTCTATTCTCACAATTAAGTTACTTTCATGTTCATTTACTTTGCTCTTGGTACAAGCCTTTTCAAGTAATTTTTTAATTTTATTTTAGTTGAAATAATTTTTTTCTCTACCACGGAATAATTCAACTTCCCTTTTTTATGTCTTGACATTAGGTCAAAAGATTGTTTGTACGATAGTTCGACTTTAATGGATAATGGCTCCCCGATTATTCTTTTAGGGACTGCTGCCTGGAAATGATTCCTTCTTTAAAAGAAAAGAACAAAGATAGGAATGCAATATATACCATAATCCTTACCCCCAAGATAAGTGACAGAAAAGTAACAACAATTTTCCAATTCAAATAAAAAGGCTGAATGTCAAGCTTGTGTTGTGTGTAAAATAAATCAAAATGCAAACAGCACAAAATAAAACGCTTTTCCTAAAGAGTTGTTTATGACAACATGAAATATTGTGAGGAAACAAAAGGAGGGTTATATTTATATGGCATGCCATCCAAATTGCAACTTTTTCGGCACAAATAAATAAATAAGCAATGCAGGACGCAGAGACAACACGCAACCGAACGTCACTTACATTGAACCCTTCCCATTGTGAAAATGTTAAACTGTCACCACCAATCGACGGATGCTTATGCCATATGCATCAGTGATCCCTCTGAAAACACCACAATATCATGATTATAAGTACTTCGCATAATCTCAAATCCATTTCCATGATTCAATTTGCATATATATATATATATATATATCATCAATTCATAGAGTCCCATCAACCCTAGACCTATACAAGGACTAGACTATCTGTCCATGCCATTCCATTTTCAAAAAGGTTTGCACAAAAATATCGAGTTCAAGAATGGGTTAGAACAATAAATAACGCCCATTTACAAAACAAGCTAGGCATTGGGCATAGCATACTATTATAAATTTTCAAGAGATTATTTTGATAGATTTAAGAACAAATTATACTATTTAAAAGGGATCAATTTAGGCAAAACAATTTGCCCCAAACTATTGACGGGTCTAATCCCCCTCCTGTTTTTTTATTTTATTTTTAAATATGGGCATATTCAATACATGTAACAGCTTCCAAAAGCTACTGTTCTTTCACAAGTTAAAGAATTCTCCAATGTTTCTAAAGGAATATCGGAAGGTTATGGTTTTTGGATGCTAGATCAGATTATTAACTATTAGAAACAATGAGTTGATATAATTTACATTCAGACAAAAGTTCAAGATACCTGTGGGTGAGAAGCTTCTAGTTTGTCAGGCATGATACGAGAAGGATAAGATGGGGCCTCTGAATTTAAACCACGTACAAATTCTACGTTGTTGTTAGTAAGATTCTGAGCAATAACATTATCTTGCACACCCTTTCCCTTAAATAAAATATTTGAGGTACTGCCTGTGCCACCAGAAGCAGGTACAGAGGCTCCAGATCTTTTTGATGAAATATCTAAGCGCTCAATCATTTTTGCAACCCCAGCAGTCATCTCACGCTGCACTCCCTTGCTGAGCTCCTTAACAGAGTTATTACGAGCAAGAAGCTTCTCTTTGAGACCTTTGGTTCCTTTAGAAATTGTTTCCTTGTATCTGTTGCAATACATCCATGCCTTTAGCAAGAAGTAGATCAGTCTAAAAATCCTGAACGGAAACATAAATACCTGGCTGAAGCAGTGGACCATTTAGATTTTATAGACTCTGAGAAAGAGACTGTTTCAGATGAGCTTGTTCGATTTGGAGTACCCAGTTGTGGCTGACTGAAGAAAATCAGAATAATTAAAGATGTCAAAAATTACATAAAAAGTACTACAACAATAAGAATTACCAATGAAAACAGAAAACTTCAGAGAAATACAATTTATAGGTGCAGAAAGGATACCATACGAGTACAGCAACTAAAGCCATGTCAGAAGATCTCTAGTGAATGCAAAATATACAGTAGACACATTCTTTAATGGAAGCAAATTTTAAGGATGATCTTCCAATAGAAGATGTTAGAAAAAGCAAGTTTCTAACAAGTTAGGGTAGTTATGTAAATAAGAACCTTGGTTTAACAGCTTTATCTCCACTTGCAGTAGAACTAGAGACCATATTAACAGACGGGGTAACAGGTGACGGAGGGCTAATATTAACTGATGGTATGCCTGAAGCCAGTGAATCACACTGGGGTAACCTATGACTCAAGTTTTGGCATTCATCTGGTGAATTTGGATATATGTGCAGCGTGCCTGGCATGTTTTCAGGAGAGGTAGAAAAAAGAACTCGAGAAGGGCCAAGTCCAGAAGATCTTTGTCTTTCCCTTCTGCGAATATAACGAGCTCTGCTCGCAGCTAGTGCTAGATGCTGCAAAATGCGTTCATCAAAGTCTGAATCATCCGAATGAAATGTATCCTGAGACCACAAGCACATTTCATCAATAAAAAAAAAATCCTGATTGAGCAGAATACTAAGCGTAAATATAGAAAAGAAACTTCAAAACAACCAAATAAATCACCTCCTCAACACCAATACTGTCATGGAAATGATGCAAATCTGTGGCCACAGCAGATGTGTTCCTTGACCTGCAGTGCCTTTCAATTCTGACAGCATCTAGAAGCTCTTGGCTGCAATGATGAATGATATATAACCAAACTCACTGATTAGCTGGATGGTTTCTGCTTATCAGCACCAGACTAAAAAGAATGCATGTATGAACAGAATCAGAGAAGAGGGAGGGAAATAAACATGTTATACACCTGGCAGGGTCTTTCAGGACAAATGACTGCCAACATATTGGACACTCTTTGCTTCTTTGTGACCTAGTGGAAAAACAAGTTCAATTAGGACTCATATCATTGAAGAACTCATAACTATAACCTCATTGCATCCCAAAGAAAAACTATGTAAGATACTCTGTTCCCTAGGAACAAGAGTAAGTTAAAAGTTAGAAAGATGCCCACCATTCAAGAATGCACTGAAGGTGATATTCGTGTCTGCAACTAGTAACCTAAAACAAGAAAAAGAAGTTCAGAAGCTTGACCTTTCAACCAACCAACTAGAGGCTGCAAAAGAACAATATAGAAGGCATATAATATAGGTCTATAACAAGAAATGAGTAAAACTCAACATAATGCAACAGCAGGGAATACATTATGAAAGCAAGTAGCAATACTATTACCTTGTTGGCATTTATATTCACAATAGTAGAATTAATAGCAAAGCATTCCTCCTTAAAAATAGGAGTAATTTAATAATGTTATAAAAAAATTACTGAAATCCAGTCAATCAGAACTGAATCAGTTAAATTCATCTATATTCTATGTGTGTTTTCAAGCAAATTATCTACCAAAGTGAGAAAACACATAAAGAATCCATGCATCAAGCCATCAAAATATCATATTCATAAGACGAATGTCCTTCAACAGCACTAAACAGATTGCTAAAATCATATACAAAGCCTCGGGACTAGCGCAAAATTAAGAGTAGACTTCAAAGGTCATTGAGCTAATAATAAATTGAATCAAACAGTAAATAAGTAAGCGATCAGCCATCACTATTTATCTTAAAACTTAGAGAGTAATAAACTGATCACAAAAATCATACAGTAAAATAATCAATTAACAATCGCAATGTTAAACGCAAGCCATAAATCATAACGTTTCACAAAATTCTCTATGGTCAATTTATGTTGATCATTCTGTTTTCCAACCAGATAGTGTTTTAAGTACAAGAAAAGAATTTATCACTATGCACTGATTCCAATGCCAATTAAACAGGTGACACAAAATCTCAAAGAACTAAAGTTAACCTAAACTGTGATCTACCTACTCGATCATCACTAAAAATAAAAAAACAAAGTTCAAGGAACAGCTGAATCAATTTTTTTTCGAAGGCATTAAAAGAGGAGAAAAGAGTAATGATTCATACAGTGGTAGGGTCTTGTACAGTGAAAGGCTCGAGACATATACAGCAGCCGTCTTCGACACCGTCGTCAAGTACTCCTCCAATAGAAGACGCCGGCGACGAACATGAAGCTGCCGTTAACGCAACCGGCTTCTCGAACAAAGAACAAGCAGCAGCAGCAGCAGAAGGTGAAGGAGAGGAATTGAAATCAGCCATTGAAAGCAAACGTGTTTAGCAGAGCAAAGAAGAGAAAAGGAGTTGTGAAGAAGAAAGCAACCCTAAAAAAAAAAGCAGTGTTTGGCTTTGAAAAGAAAGTAAAAAAATACGGAAAGAATATTTAAAAAAATAATTATGAGAATAAAAAAAATAAAAGAACTGAAAAAGAGGCAAAAGGCAGAAAACCCAGGCGAGGGAAAAAGATAATCCGATTCAGACGGTTTGCTTTTGATGGAATCAATAAATAATTTATTATCTCAAAAAAAAAGAATCAAATCAATAATTTAATTGTGATTTATTATAAAATTATAAAAAGCCATAATGAAGTAACAGTAGTGAGAAAACAAGAGAAATATATATTTTTACTTATAGAAAGTGTAAATAGTATAGAATTTTAATTGTAATTAGCATTAGAATTTCTCTCTCAAAATAAATCTTATTTTAATAGAAATTTTATCCTAATTATTATATGAATTTTTTTAGATTTAAAGTTAAAATTTAATTGAAATTCTTAGAAGGAAAATGTAGTAAATACGGTTTGGTTATTAAGATTTGTAAATGTAAATATTAATTTTTTAATGATATCTTTGGTTGAAATACATCTCTCCCGTTTCTTTAAATTCCAGAATTAAGTGAATTGATTTTTTTTAAAAGAAAGTAATTGGGTATTTTACCAAAAAATATCATTTTTATAAAAAATTTACGGAAAATAATATTTTTTCTAATTATTTACCGGAAAGGGTCATTCCCCCCGAAAACGCTTCCACATCAGCGCGTTTTCAGGGGATGCAACAGAAAAGCACGTCCACAAGGGAGCGCTTTGTGCCACATCAGCCAAAATCCCTCGTGGACGCGCTTTTACCCTTTCCTCTAATAGATTTTTCAGCTATTTTTAGGGTTAGGGTATGGGTTTTTAGGGTTTTAGGGCTATTGTTTAGGGTTTTTAAGGTTTTAGGGTTAAAAGGTTTTTAAGAGAAAATTAATGAACTAGATTTTAGGGTTAATTAAATAAAATAATTTTAGGTTTAGGGTTTTAGGGAAAAATATATCAGCAATATAAAAATTATTTGATTTTTTTACAGTAATATCTGGTAAAATAATTTTGAGAAGACGTTTTTAAACACATAGTGACTAAAATGCTTCAAGCAGGATGCACTGTCAGCACGAGTACTGAAAAAAGCTCCCACATGAACGCTCTTTTGCTACAGTAGTCTCTGACAAAATAATTTTGAGAAGACATTTCTGAACAAATAGTGGCCAAAACGCTTCAAGCAGGATGCACTGTCAGCAAGAGTACTGAAAAAAGCTCCCACGTGGACGCTTTTTTGCTACAGTAGTCTCTGGCAAAATAATTTTGAGAAGATGTTTCTGAACAAATAATGACCAAAACGCTTCAACCAGGATGCACTGTCAGCAAGAGTACTGAAAAAAGCTCCCACGTGGACACTATTTTGCTACAGTAGTCTCTGGCAATCCAGACTATAAATGAGCCAAATTTCATTCTCAGGTTGCATAATAGAAATTGAGGCAAAAGTAAAATAGAAACTGAAGATGAGTGAACGTATTAGTGTTGTTATTTACTATGATTGTGAGGTTTGTGACACCGAAAACGGTATTATTTTTTTATCGGAGAACACAGCATGACTGGTTTTTAACCAGAACATAGATTTGACAGAACTTCGCAAAATAATTAGGCATAAAATCTTCGAAACTACGCCAATGAAAGTTCAGTCTATTAAGTATAGATTTTGTGCTTCGGTTGTCCCGTGAGATATGACTCATTCGACATCAAAGGTCCTCAGAGTTTGGAGGCAGTGGCGGAGACTCATATTGCCAGTGGATCACCCTATCTTGAGGTATGTGTACAATTTTCATCGCGAAGTGATCGTCTTTCGACTTCAACATCTACTGCTGTTCGAGGGGAATACACGACCCCAAGCTGACATTCTGTTAGTGAGAGGCAGAATACGGAAGCACCCGTGTTTGGTGGTAGTACGAAAAACACAACCCCTGCACGACACTCTGTTGGTGGATGGGACATGCATATCATTCCTTCGACGTTTGATGCTAGAAATACGTATTGGGGAACGTCATCAACTTCTAGTGGTTGGCAATCCACATGTGATTGGGAACGTTATGAAAGTTGTTTAAGAAGGGATAATGTACTCCCCACGACATCCACCGGCGAGGGGACCTCGTTCATTGCAGATGATGGTGGGTCGGATGACGAGTCTGATGTGGATCCACCTCGAGAGCCCGGCCCCGATGGTGCAGAAGTTGCATTATTTTCTGAACTGAAGCCTGTTACCGTACATGAAGATGTTGAAGGGGGTTCAGATGAAGAAGAAGAATATCCGTGATTCAGGGCGTACTCGCCTCCAGCCCACATGCATAATGTCGATCTATTTCAAGACGATGCATTGGAGTTTCCTGAACTACCACACAGAAGGCATTACCGTACAAGTTCGTCGTTGGATTCGGGCGAATTAAAAGTTGGTAAATAATTTTCCAACAAGGATAGTTTTCTTGGTGCATTAAAACAATATAGCATCAAGAACGGGGTTAACTACAACATGGTTAAATCCAAACTCGATAAGTACGAGGCCAAGTGTATAGTGCAAGACGGTACATGTTCATGGAAAATCATGGCCTCGTTGAGGAAAATGACAGGCTTGTGGGAGATTAAAAAGTACAAAGGTCCACATACATGTCTTGTTGGTACAGTATCACTAGGTGTTCAAGATTTTTGAATGATACTGATATTATGTAATGTTGCATTATTTAACGTACTTCGTTGACAGGTGTTTCACAAGATCATCCCAAGATGGATTCAGAGATGTTGGCTGACTTAATAATACCGACAGTGAAGGCGGATCCCAAGACTTCAGTGCCGGCCTTAATTGGCAATATTCGTAGCCAATTAGGGTACACGCCCTCTTACCAGAAGACTTGGATAGATAAGCAGAAGGCGTTGGAAAAGTTGCATGGTCAGTGGGGCGCTTCATATAATGAAGTGTGGTAGTGGTGTCAGGTGCTAGAGAGATATGTCCCATGCAGCATAACAGACCTTGAAACGGAACCGGCGTACTATAACGATTTATTTTTCTGTGGATGCCAAGTGTTCAAGCGTCTGTTCTGGACATTTAAGCAATGCTGATACGCATTTCTATACTGCAAGTCATTGGTACAAATTGACAGTACCTTTATGTATGGTAGATATACGCATCGGCTATTGCTAGTTGTGGCACAGGATGGTAGTGAGAGAATCCTTCCAATTGTGTTTGCAATAACACCGGGGGAGCCAGCTGATGACTGCGATATCTTTCTATCTAAGTTAAGGAGGCATGTCTGCCCCCAACCTGATATATGCGTTATATCGGACTGGGACCCTGGAATACTAGCCGCAATAGAGCGACAGGAAAGCCTGTGGCATCGCACACACAATCGGTATTGCCTAAGGCATGTTGCGTCCAACTACCACGGGCAACATCGATCTACAAGTGAACGACGACAAGTGACCAACATGGGTATGTAATATCTATTAATATAATTTTGTTTATAATATTTAATTTATTCTTTATTGAAGAGTGGTATGTAATATTAGCTATCAACTTATATTGGCAGGGTACGAGATCAATAACGACCGTTTTCACGAGATGTTGGTGAGTTTGCGCTCAATTAACGAAGAAGGCGCAAACTACCTACGCAACATACCTTTGAAACAGTGGACACAAGCATACGACAGCGGCCTACGATATGGTCATATGACCTCAAATCTGGCTGAATCCATAAATTCTATTCTTAAAGGAACGTGTCATTTACCGATAACATCGGTTGTGCGAGAGACATATTTCTGTTTAACGGTATTATTTCCGAAGCGAGCAGGAAGTTATAAAGGCCAAATGCAGGGAGGCCACGTATGGTGCGCGAAGGTATTGCGAGAAATTAACAAGGCGAAGGCAAAGGCCAACACAATGCACATAGTGTGTCACGATCGCGACAACCTATGGTTTCGTGTGGCGAAGTTTGACAGACCAAACCAAGGTGTTGTTGGTGGGCAATATCGTGTACACTTGAGAAATAGGACCTGCGACTGTGGGATATTTGATGCACTTCGTTATCCATACGCTCATGTACTTGCGGCTTGTCAGAATCTCCGTCTGGATCCCATGAGCTATGTCGACGAAGTGTATAAAATAGAATACATGTACAACGTGTGGAGACACGTATTCCCACCAGTCCCAGATGAACGTAAGTGGCCGTCTGTATTGCTTGCTCTGTATAAGTTGTTACCGGATAGGAAACTGCATCACAAACCAAAGGGTCGACCTTGCTCGACTAGAATACGCAACAATATGGATATCCTATAAACGACCAACGAATGAAAGTTATGCGGATGGTGTAGGAACCCAAGCCATACATCTCGCTCGTGTCCAAATCGGAATAGTTGATAGTCTCCTTATCATTTTCGTCTCTTGGTGGCTATGAAAATTCTTTTAATTTCTTGATGAAAATGGTGAACTCTTGTAGAAGAACTGAGTTGCAAAACAAAAAAAAAGTTATTCAATTAATCTAAAATATCACCATTATCATTATTCTTCAAAATTATCTTTCTTGCTAAATGATTATTTTGCCCCTTACGATCCTTCAAAATTCATACATTGGATCAACATCCATTTGATAAAATTACAAATTAACCCCTCATACTTTTTCACTTGTTCAATTTAGTCCTAATTCATCCATTTCTTCTTAGTTTCTAGATATAAAAATTAAAAATAAATTACAATAAAAAAATAAAAAACAACTTTTATTTTATTAAATATACAAAAGATAAATTACAATAAAAAAACAACTTTTATTTTATTAAATATACAAAAAATAAATTATAATAAAAAATAAAACAACTTTTATTTTATTAAATATACAAAAAAAATACAATAAAAAAATAAAAAACAACTTTTATTTTATTAAATATACAAAAGATAAATTACAATAAAAAAACAACTTTTATTTTATTAAATATACAAAAAATAAATTATAATAAAAAATAAAAACAACTTTTATTTTATTAAATATACAAAAAAAATACAATAAAAAAATAAAAAACAACTTTTATTTTATTAAATATATAAAAAAATAAATTACAATAAAAAATAAAATAATAACGATCGAAATCAATGTTGGTGCCGGTCGGAATCAATGCCACATAGGGGTGCTCGACGGTTACGCGCTGGATTCCTCCTTCTTCTAGTTTCCGGCGAGGGTTGTGGAACCTCGGGCGGGGAATCTAGTTCCTCCGGCAGGGGGTTTGGTTGTGGGTGTTGGGAGGATGACCCACATTGATAAAATATTTACTGGGGAGGTGTTGCCATCGCCCATGGCTGAGGTGTCTGAATCCCGTAAGGCGAAGGAGATTGGTAAAAAGAATAGCTCTCCGATGGTGCCTCGTGCGATCCCTCATGCGACGGCGGCCTATAGATCGGCTGGCCAGTCGGAATAATCGGGAATGAACTCGAATCGGGCCATGCATTCAAACCTGCCATGGGACTAGGAAAAGGAAACATATAGGGCTAGGGTACGCACCTGGCATAATCTGAAAAGGCTGTGATGTAGGTGTCGTCGGCTGAAGTGTTAGGCCCGGTGACTGTATGGGCGCTATTGATGGGCCCGGTGATTGTGTCGGCGCTGTTGATGGTCCCGTCTCATCACCCCTTCTCCTTGAATTTAAAGGGTCCTGTCGTTCCCTTTGTTCACGAAGTTGCAGTCGCATCTCTTCTTCTGACAATGAATACGACTTGCCATGGGTCCTAAACCATGGCATGTATTCCGGGACGCACGCTAACTCAGGAATGATGATCGGTTCCCGAGTAGGTATATAATCATACCGGTTCTCCCACAATTCGATATACGCTGACCAAAATCTTGGCCAATCCGTATGCAGCTGCCGTAAGTCGACTTTGTGCTCATCATCGAGCACCTCAGGTGCTACGGGAATCGGTTGTCGGAATCCAAATTTACGCAGAACCCGATCTGACTAGTGCATCTCCACAGTGGCATAGTTGACCAATAGCACCTTCACATGCCAAATGTTCGGATTTTGAAAAAACTCTTCCGGAATTACTGCCTGAATTGACGGATCCTTATATGGTGTCCATTCAAACTATATTAACATGATAAAAAATATTAGTTATATACTAAATACTAAATACTAAATACGAAATGACTATTTTATTACGAAAATATATTTTATTTAATACTTACTTGTGCTTCCGACCGTTGCTCTAATAGAAGCGGTATATCTTCAAGCGATGTAGATATTCCAACATAACTCGTCGAATTGTTCCACCTAATTAAATAAGTTTTTAGCATACAATTATATTTTAAATCTACGTAATAATTGTAAAATCTAATATTAAATTTACCTCGTTATGAGTGGGAAAGTATATGGGTGGTCGACTCAAGGACGTAAAAATGGAAATCAAAACCGTGCCTATGATTGCAGTAGTGATAGGCAACCTCCGATTTTCACTTTATTCGGTCGCGTCGCCCCGCACATCTTCCGATACAATTTTGCTAGCACGGCAAACCCCCAACTCAATTCACCGGCTGCTCTAAAATCAATGAGTTTCAGCAGCCATCTCAGATGTATGAGGTTTCGTGACAAGTCCGGCATCAGATAGCCTCCAATCATCTCAAGAATGTATGCCCGAGCATACCGTATTCTTTCTATTTTGGTCGAATCATTATCCAGCTCGGGGAATATGTCTCGTAACTAGTCCATCTCGATCCGACCTCCGTAGATGTTATCTGGAATAGCACCCAAAAGCTCGTAGCATACGGCTCCCCAATCACCAGAAGTTACGAACCCGGTGACTACGTACCCATCCACCGGCAATCCCAATTGCAAATGCACGTCTTCTAGAGTGATAGTACACTCTCCGCATGGAAGATGGAAAGTGTGCGTCTCGGGTCTCCACCTCTCTATCAACGTACTGATTAGCTTCGGGTCCAACTTGCACCTCCGGCCTATCGTGGTCACGTGCTAAAAACTTGCTTATCGCAGGTAATTCTCGAACAACGGCGATGGCGGACCAGACATATTGCGAATATAGCATTGCAACACCCAATCTACAGACTGTTTTAAAAATTATAAAATAAAAATTAATTAAAATTGTATAAACCTAAAAAATATTAAATAGTATTGAAAAATTAAAATTATAACTTACCATTGTCATTTGATCGACGGAGATGTGTTTATTGTCAAGACGAATTAATTCTCCGACCATTGCTAATACAATCGAATATTTTTAAATTTAACAAAAAAAATTATTTAAAAAAAATTTAAACAGGGTTTTTTTGTAAAAATTAAAGGACTATTGTGAAATTTGAGAGGAACTTTAAAGGAATTTGAGAGGAATTTGAAAGAAAATTGAGAGAAATTTGATAGAAAAATGAGTAAGGACCTTTGTGTGAAAAAAATGAAAGGGTGGGGGGTTTTATATTTTTTTTTTACCGTTGGAGACCTAACGGTAAAAAAAAAGTGACCGTTGGAGCGGGCAAAAACGCGTCCACAAGGGAGCGCTTTTGCCACATCAGCAAAGGGCACCCTCAAGGACGCGATTTTGGCTGATGTGGCACAAAGCGCTCCCTCGTGGACGCGCTTTCCTGCTGCATCCCCTTAAAACGCGCTGACGTGGACGCGTTTTCGGGGGAAATGACCCTTTTCAGTAAATAATTATTTAGTAGGTCCTTTTCCGTAAATTTTTTATAAAATTGGTATATTCTGGTAAATGGCCTAAAGTAATTTAATTTTTATTAATTTCAAAAATAAACAATTAATCATGATAATTAATGTTTTCATCAATTGCAAATAATTTTGATTGTATAATAAATTAAGCTCTTATTTTTTTTATATATTCTGTCAATTTGATATTAATTAACATAATTTGGAAAATGTATAAAAATTTTAAATATATTTTTTAGTATATAAAAATTTTAGCTTCAATATATATAAATAAATAAATAAAATAGGTAAATTTTGAGGGTTAAATTTATTATATCAATCTAAATCTTTAATTTTTTAAAAAAATAGTTTACTCAATATTAAAATTGAAAGGAAGAGAAGAGATTTTTTACCTATATATTTAGTCATATTTTTATTCTATTTCATAAATTTAATGTTAATATTTAAATATTTTGATTTGTTATCAATTTGATTTGTTTTCAGTTAAATATAGAGAGAGATTTGCAAGGAATAATTGAAATTAAGTAAAAATAGGGTAGGTTGGTTTTTTTTTTAATAATCTCATTATAGATTTTAATCATATCTGTTCTTTTTAATATAATATTTAGAACTAATTATAGCACATTCTCAATCTATAAATAGGAGGATAATGCATTTTAGCGCATTCGAACCCACATCCTCCGTCATTGGCAACAATGGCTATAATAATTGAGCTAAAACTCAATCGGCAAAGTAGATTGGTTATTAGTATATACAGATTTGTGAATGGAAATATTTCTTTTTCATTAAAGGATATATAATTTTTCCATATTTCAACTCATTCTTTATTTTATTTCATAAATTCAATGCAAATATTTAAATACTTTTATTTGCTATCAATTTCACTTGTATGCTCCACCTGAGAGGCCTATAAGGGGCTTATTATTGCTGGCATTTAAAGAACTAGGATTAAATTGAAATTTAACATAATAGAATTTTTGAACTAAACAATAAGGTTACTATTACAACATGGAATAAATGAGATGAGGCCTAGGCCTAATGAGTAATATGACAAATTAAACTCTCTTATGAAATTGTAAATCTCTTCTGGAAGGATGGGTTGCATTAATACTAAAACCTTTCAACCAACATACATACATTTCATACTTTTTAATTTATTTCTAGAGATCCAATTCTGATAAACAAAAATGGATGATGAATCATTTCATTTATATAACAAAGCCATCTTTAATTATCGAGTTTTTCAATATCACACTGATTCCTGATCGAATGTAGAACCCTTCTGATGATCTATCAGCCTCTTGTACACCCTGCCGATATTATTTAAGTGGATTAAACAAAAAGCAAAACCAATTATATGGTTATATATGGATTAATTATACCCTACTTCTCTAGATTATGGACCAAACTTTAAATTCTATCATTGAACTCAAATCATTCCAATTGAACCCCTAAACTAAAGCATGATAGGAATGATAGTGTAGTTTATGGATTCAATTGAAAACTTGACCCATAATTTGAGGACATATGATGCAATTAACCCGCGTGTGTGGTTGAAGAATCAAACCTCGGAGTTGGCAATGACTACATTCTTCCCTATTCTGGCATTTTTATCAATGATACAATCCCTGCATGAAACGTAGATAAAGATGATATTAGTATTATGACAGGCTACAATGGAAGACTTATAAGGTTTTTTAATTTTAAATTACTTGATTTTAGTGTTTTCTCCTATTCCAATGGGAACCCCTTCCTCGGATAAAAGACCTGCTCTCTCTGCATCCGTTTCATAAAAATCTGCCCCAAGCATCACTGTATCCTGCATTTATATAATACCATTAGGAAATCGCAATATGCTCTCACAAGATTATGTGATGGAAGAACCAACCTTTAGTTGAACGCCAGCGTTGATTCGGGATCTAATACCAACAACGCTGTGTTCTATAAAGCAATTATTTAAGAAACTCCCATGGGATATGATTGAATCAACAACTTTGCAATTGTCGATTTTTGATGGGGGTAGGTTTCTCCTTGATGTAAATATTGGCTTTGCTGCATCATAGAAACTAAACCTTGGTGGCTACCATGGTGAAAAAACATGTTAAAGACGATACAAAATGTTTTTTTTCTTTTCACAACCAAGAACCAAGTTTTTTTGTGGCACATACATGCTCAGTGAGGGCAAGGTTTGCTTCAAAGAAAGACCTGATAGTTCCTATATCCTCCCAATAATCATTGAAGAGATAAGCCTGTTAAAAAAATTCAACATTAGACACTGTGAATATGTTAAACTAAAATCGTTGGTGATTTTTAAGTACCTTAATGAAGAACTCTTTAGCTGAGGCAGGGATTATTTCTGATCCAAAGTCATTTGCAGTTGGAAAACGCCATCTGAATTAAAACAAACCATTCAACACAGAAAAGTAGCATGCCTAATCGATAACTTGGAGAGCTCTATCGTACCTCAAAAGGTTTAAAAGGATCTCCTTCTTGAAAACATATACTCCCATAGAGGCAATATATGGTTTCTTGTCGGCCTCTTCTTTTGAAAGTCCTAGAACTGTGGTATCTACTGCCTAAAGTATATATACTGATATTAGCAAAGCTAATAGCCAATTGGAAGGCAAGGTGCATTATAAGTTGACATAGGTGACTACCATTGCTTTCAGTTCTGCTCCCTTGGGCTTTTCGCTGAACGAAAGAATCCTTCCCTTATTGTCTATCTTCATTAGACCAAAGTCCGAGGCACGCCTGTGATAATTCTAGTTATGAAATATCTGAAAGGTTACAACAACTTTGAGAAATTAAAATTGATGGTGTTACCTATCATCTATTGGAAGGCTAGAAATGGTAATGTCTGCACCGCTCTGCCTATGATTCTGCAAACAACAAGGACGAATCTAAGCATCTCATCATATTCTGAAAATTAATGTCATCAATATATATATATATATATATATATATGAAGAGCAACCACATAGCTGAAGCTTCCAAGATTACATAACAATCCTCAAAAACAACATTGTTAAAGCAGGTGAGAAACAAGTAAACCACATATTTCAACACGCTAGTTAAGTTATTTAACTGTTCCATTTACATATTTGAGTGCCCCACGCAAACTTGAACTCAGTGCCATGTAGTATTGAGAGTACCTCTTAGGTTCCAAGTATCTTGTACGTTTTTAGGTTCCACATTTGCAGCTGAATCTATCGGTGGTATATTTAAACCGATGAAAAGTAAATAGTGTCTTTGTTTAATGCATTAATATTTTATGCATTTAACTAATGTAGCCTCATAATTTAAATGAAAATTATAATTTATGGCAATAAATATTATAAATATTTTTTAATTATTAACCGGTATTAAATATAACAGCCCGATTTTAGGCCTAGTCGGAACAGTAGTTTCGAGACCACAAATTCGATGTAAGAACATTTTTTAACATATTTTTATGGTCTACAATTTCACGGAACAATTTCGTGAAAATTTCGACGTTTGGGCACTCAATTTAGTCAAAAGGATTAAATTGTAAAAAGTGCAAAACTTGAGTTCTAGAAGCTAGAGGTGTCAAATTGCTTTGAAATTTTAAATTGGAGGTCCTTAAATGGTAATTCGGCCATTGGTTAATTTTTTGGACAAAAATGGATATGAAATAGGTGAAATAGAATATTTTTAAGTCAGGGGCATTTTGGTCACTTAGTAATTAAAATGAATTAAAACAAAATTAAAAGCCAATTTTTATCCATCTTCAAACTATGGCCGAAATTACCATGAAGAAACCATGGCTAGGGTTTTTCAAGCTTCCAAGCTCGATTGTTAGTCCGTTCTTGCCTCGTTTTTAATGATTTTTACGTTTTTGAAAACCTTGTAACAAGATCTCTCTATTTCTATCGCTAATTTGAGATATGGTTAAAGTCTAGGTTTTTGACCCATGATGAATATGTGTGTACTTTTGTGTTTAATGGCAGAAAATGCATGTTTATGGTTAGAGAAACGACTTTTACTAAGTGATTTTTGGTAAAAATGCATAAAAGGACTAATTTGTAAAAGTTATGAAATTTGTCATAAAAGTGTGAATCAGTGGAAATTTTGGGCTTCAATAGTTATGAAAATAGTTTGGCTAGGCTTAAAATACAAGGAAATTGAATAAAAATCATTTTACGAGCCTAGGGGCAAAAGTGTAAATATGATAAAATTTAGGGGCAAAAATGTAAATTTTTCCAAAATGTGAATTTAGGCTAATTTGAGTAGCAGGATGAATAAATAAGTTCAATGTATTGTTATAGATCAAGGAAAACGAGATTTGAACTTAGAACGGGGGAAAAATAAAGAATATGACAAATAAGTCATTTTCACCGATAGTGCTACTGAGGTAAGTTTGTATGTAAATAATACATCGTTTTTATTTATGTTTTAATATTTTGTTATATTATATGAGATATGGTTGAATATGTAGTAATTATTTGATGTAAATTATGAATTGTGACTGATTATGGATGAATTGGTAAAATGTTGAAAAGTGAGAATTCCCGGTTGAACATTCGGAATAGAAAAGATACGAATGAGGTAGCTAGGTCACATGTGTGGTACTAAGTGCAGGCCACTATGTGTACAAGAAAGCTACGAGATGGTTTTAGGTCACGTGTGTAGTATTAAGTGCAGGCTACTACGTGTACCAAACGGATAGGTCGCAAGTGTAGTACTAAGTACAGGCTACTATGCGTACCCGATAGCTTCGATCACATGTGTGGTACTAAGTGCATGCCACTATGTGTAAGTGATGGTTTTGGTCACATGTGTAGTACTAAGTGCATGCTACTATGTGCACCAGATAGCTTCGGCTACAAGGGTGGTACTATGTGCAGGCCACCGTGTATCTGTTATTATTCCGATGAGTTCAACAGGAAATTGACTAAGTGAAAATACATGTGATCATGTAACGACTAAGTGTAATTGAATATGATTATGTGATGAATAAGTGCAGGTATATGTATGTAAACTTATGAGCAATGTGCTTGATATGTGATCGAACTTTGGTAAGATTGATATGGAGTAAGTGTTCCAATGAAAGTTACTATAAAGAAAATATGAAAGAGTGAAATTTAGAAATAAAACAGTTTTGGACAGCAGCAATTATGTGTCTTTGAAAAATCACCAAAAAAGGTAGAAATTGAATTAGAAGTTGAATAAGACATGAAATTAAAGCTTATTGAGTCTATTTTCGCATAACAGAAATGGTGTAAGCAAAAGAATTTCATATTCTGAGATATTTGAATTTTGGTGAGATAGAGTTAGAATGATTTCGGAATCCCCTGTTCTGACTTTGGAAATTCATTAAAAATTGTAAAAAAATAATCATGGGATAAAATTTATATTATTTAATTTCTTAATGAGTCTATTTTTAAGGGAAACAAACGGTAACGTCATTAGAGTTCTGTACAACGAGATAATTAATTTTTAGTGAAGAGGGGTCAGAACTGTCGGACAGCGAAACAGGTGAGAGTTTAAAGAATAAATTGTACTTATTGGCTAAACCAAAAATTCTGAAAATTTTATGGTAAGAAGATATGTGAGTCTATTTTCAGAAAAAATTAGCGGATCTTAATTTGGGGTTCTATAACTCGAGATATAAATAATTTAGTGACTGTGACTAAGTTTAATACGTTTACAAGTGTATGTGTTCCGGTAATACCTCGTAGCCTATTCCAGCGTCGAGTACGGGTAAGGAGTGTTACATTAAAACTATATAAAATTTTTGAGCGCGGTCCATAAATTTATGATAATATTAAAAAGAAAAAAATTACACAAGATTAAATAATAAGGAACATTGAAAAATAAAGTAATACAAATTTTTTAAAATTTTAAAATTGTAATGCATACTTTTAAACATGAAATAAATTTAAATATTAAAAATAAATAGTTTAAAAATAATGATTTTTCAATTTTAATTTTGAATATTCGAAAAACAATAATTAATTTATTTTAAAAAATATTGAAATTTTTTAATAAAATTAATATATTACTTAATATATTTAAAAAATTATGCGTTTTTAACCTATACAATTATTATTTATCTTTTGATTTTTTAATATATTCACATATTTAGTAAATAAATATACTTAAATTAAATTAATACACATAATGTACAAGTAAGAAAACTAATTTAAGTATATAACACAATTGCAAACTGTGTAGATATTATGGTGCGTTGTTACCTGAACAAAATCCATATAGTCCATTCGATATAAGTGGTCCCCCGATAAAATCAGCACGTCTTCGATTTCCTTACTTCTTGCATCCTACAAGATAACAGAACAATGAAACTATCAAAGACTTGTGTTCTGTTTCGCACATTGAGCAAGATGACCCCGAATGACTGTCTGTCTGTCTGTCTGTCTACCTCGAACAGCCAGTGAAATTGTCGAACTGCGTCTGCAGTCCCTTGGAACCATCTCTTACCGGCCTCTCCTGGAGTTTGTGTGGCTGCCAATATCTACCATAACCCAACATAATCTTAAAATATCAGAACCAGTTGCCCGCAAAGCCAGAAATCAAAGTGAAACTAAAATTCTCTGACCTCGACGTATCCATCTCCGAAGTTAACCCCATTGCCGAAGTTGTAAGCACGAGAGATATGCCGGTTAAGCGAAGCCGAGTTAAACTGGGTGAGAATGTACACTTTGTTGATCCCACTGTTAATACAGTTGCTCATTGGAACATCAATCAACCTGTATGCCCCTCCAATTGGAACCTACAAAAACAAATTTTGTATCAGACACGTATAGACATATATGATTAGGAAGGTAATCAAAATTTACCGCCGGCTTTGCACGCCGCTTAGTGAGCGGGAAAAGGCGAGTACCGGCTCCTCCTCCTAGAATAATAGCCACAACTGTCCTTGGGTCCCTTTTCTCCATCTCTAGATCCCTTAGCTGCATTTTAACCCTCACTAACTAATGGTAGATTAAAATGAAAGCAAACAAATTAATGTTAAATTCATCTTACCTTAGACTCCCCAGCTATATTAGTAGTAAGTGACATGCAAATATTTGACTTCACATTCTTATTACAAAATCTTTGATATTTTGGGGTCATGTTAACCTTCTTCCCCATCAACTCTCCATTCGAAAACTTGGCAAGCCTACTACATCTCCTCCTAGCCAATGCCAAGGTGGTACCTAGCTGGCCAGTGGCTGAGAGTGATAACCGGCCATCGGCTGACACCGTCATTTTTGTAATGGAAAAAGAAAATCAAGTAGAAAATTGGGAATGAAATTAGTGAAGAATATAATAGTGATAGTATATGTTTAGGACTATGGAGTGGGTGGGGAGGGAGAGGGAAGAGAGTTGCTTTCATGGAGTGCATAATATTTGAAAGAATGGGCCACGTTATCTATAAAGAATTGCATCCACCAATTTCTGATGTTTGTTTGTATGGATTGTAGCCCTCTAGATTAGATATCTATTGACCAGAAAGTCCCTCAAATTTTTAGTAGTTTTATATTTTAATACTTTAGGTACGAATCAAAGAATATTCTACCATTGCCTGCCTCATGATTTTTGTTTCCCTTTTCTCTTCTAATGGTAACTATGGCGTTGTGTTAATGGCCCAAATTGTAAGCTGGGTTTTAATTGAGAAAACCCCATGGATCGTGTAGCTTAGTTTGGTTCTACAAATTTCAGATTTTGAGTTTACCCTGCCTTGCCATTTGACTAAGGTTTTCTTTAATGTGTTTATGCTATGTGGCATCATATTTGTATAGAAAGCACTATGAATATATATATTGAAATTAAATAGATTGGGCTTCTATAAATTAAAATTGAGTCTTAACAATATTGAAAAATAGGCCCATAGTAAAATGGCCCGTGAAATAGAATAGTCTAGAATGCAAAAAAGGAAACCGAAAATCAGAAATGCCGCCCTACTGCCCAGTCTATTCACATCGCGTCAATCATTTCGTCTTTAATGGCATTATTCGTTTACTGAGAAACATGTATAATATTTCACATTTATAATATATTCTTTTTGTAGATTGTCTTGTATTATCAAAATATTTGTTGTTTAGATTTTGATAGGTTTATATATATATAGTGTTATATTGCATCGTGTTTTATATAATTAGCCTCCCTGATTCAATATAAAGAATGATTTGTATTTACGTTGAAATTGTGTTAAGTCTTAAGTTATAATATATTTAGTATAATTTTTTGATGCTATTCAATTTATTATATATATATATATATATATGTTTGTATTGTGTTTGCATTATTTTCTTTGTGTAGTGTACTACAAAATTTATATAATTTTTTACACGTTGATAATTTATGTTACATAGGTTTTATTTGTGTTTGTAGTGTATTTATTTATTTTTTCAAAATGTGATGTGTTTCAATTATTTTTAATCTTTCATGTCTAAATTAACTCCACGATTTGCATAATTTATTCTAATAGTTCAAATTTAATTTAATTTATTATTTTTATTGATAACTAACTCATAAATTATGTAAACATATTAGAAAATAATTATTAAATTTATATTAAATAATAACCGAGGGAAGCTTTAGTACTCATCAGCAAACCTTGGTGGAGAACTCGGCCCAATTGTAGAAGTGTAACAAGCTGGTGGAGAGGATGGGCAAATAATAAGAAAATGGGAAAAAGTATTATGAAAATCTTTGTATTAAAATTTAGATTATATTTTATTTTTTTAACTTAAAAATAAGTAGATTAGTTCATATACATTAGATTAAAGAATAAAATGATCGTTTTTGTTAAAAATTTCATCCATTTCTACTACTAAAAAATGGCGTGGTTGACAGAATAATTAGACAATTACTCGTGGCATATTTCAATACAGATGTACATGGGCTAATTTTTAACAATAGAAATTTATAGAGTTTTTAATAGACGGAGCAGTTTATTTTTTGATCTAATGTATAGA
Organism: Gossypium australe; assembly: GCA_005393395.2. Lineage (NCBI taxonomy): Eukaryota > Viridiplantae > Streptophyta > Magnoliopsida > Malvales > Malvaceae > Gossypium > Gossypium australe. The sequence goes on along the minus strand of CM016622.1, from coordinate 4,021,127 downwards.
ATTTAATTTACTCATTTGTTGAGTAAAAGAAACAAAATGCAACTGACTCTTAATACAATAACCTTCGCGATACTTTTATCCAAAAAAGATATATGCAATATTTCACATAACGTTTTTCATTACAGAAACAAAATTATTTTAAATATGTGTAAGAAATAAAAAAAATTAAAAATAAATAAGATATGGGATGAATTTTTAATTCTATTTATATAGTTAAAAACTCTAATATCAATATGGAAAAAGTAATTCAATATACCTCTTTCTTTCTTTTTTTTGTCAGAAATATACCTCTATTTGACCTCAACAAAATCTTATATCCATATTCGTAATAAAAATAAGAAGATTTATAAAATTTTAAGTAAATAAATAATAAAATTATAATTTAGCTTCTTAAAAATAATGATATTTCTATTTAATTTTTTTAAAATTATAAAAATATATATAAATATAATTGTAAAATTATATTTTAGTTCCTATAAATATAACTCAAGCCTTTTTTAAAATATATATTAAATTTAACTCAAGTTGAATTTATGGAGTCAAATGAGTAGCCTCAACTCTTTAACAGTTCTCAACGAATACCATAAATGACATATTATTGCAAAGATCGATGAACCAAAAAGGTTCAATTGCTGAAACATGCTATTTATCCAAATAAATGTGAACTAATTATTTTGGCACCACAAAAATGATTTTCATGTCTAAAAAGTGAGTGAGATTCACGTCATTTTTTAGCACGCACATAAATATTTGTATACATACATGCATGCATGCACAGTTTCCCGACAAATGATTTGTTTATACTTAGTTGGGATTGTCACATCAATTATTCACAAATTAAGTAAATATTATATTAATAATTTTTATTAAGAATTTTAAAGATAATATTATAGAGAAACGTGCACACAAATTCCACATATGAATTTTATTTTATAATTATTTCATTCTTAAATACTAAATTGTCAATTTGATTAACCTTTATTTGTATTTTTTTTAACCATTTGATATGATCTAAAAGTGTTTATGGATTATTACCAAATAATTTAGAGTATGTTGACACAACTTAAAATATAGGAATTTTACAGTCATGTGAAACTGTTCATGGGTTTATTAACATATAATTTTGAGCAAGTTCATGGGTTTATTCTTATTTACTAACTTCTGTCAGAAATCAAAATCCACAAAATATTTGCACATAAATCACTATTTTTCTCTCGAAATTACAAACTTAAAAGATAAGAGTTACATTTTTGTTTGAAGTTTTTAGAATAACAATGAACAAATATAAGTGTTTTTTTTTTGTCAAAAGAAATATAGGTTACAAAAAATAAATAAGAAAAAAAACTGGGCTTCACTCTAACTGAATGAGGTTTCTAGAATAAAAGTGTACAAATATAAATGTGTATTTTTCCAAAAAAAAATATAAGTTTGAAACAATAAATAAATTTAATTAGGATAAGAAAGAAATTGGACTTAAAATTTTCTTTTTGGCCAACAAAATTGGACTTGAATTTAATTGAATAACTAGGTTGGGTTATAGCCTCCACCGCATGGTAATGCATTGAACTGTTTCCAAGTCACTGTCTTTGATAAAAAAATATTTATTCCGTTAGTATTTTCTTACTAAATCTATATTAATAATAGTAAAATAGGTCAAGTATAGGCAAAAGAAAAAGTTATTTCTAAAGCATGCAAGGTATTTATTTCGATTTTTAAGTTTAATATTTTTTTATATAATATCTATTTTACTTATAAATCTTCCAAACTCTTAAATCCGAATAAAAATTAATTTAAACACGCTTAAATTTACATTATTTTTTATTTTATTATATTAATATCAATTAAATTAAGATTTAATTAATTTAAGTCTAATGTTTTTTGTTCGAATTCTATGGATTTGTAGATAAATTTTCCTACTTAAAATAGATCTACCAAATAATTACGATAGTAACATTCTTCTTGCTTGCTTTTTCTCTCTTTTTAAGAAAAAAATATTAATATAAATGAAAGATGCATGATTTATTCATTAGTACGGCGGCTATGATATTATCCATATGTGTGAGGAAAGAGTGAGTCAATTTTAATTATCACTTTGAGAGCAAGGCTTCATTTAATAATTAAATGAGTATGGATGTGATTGATATATTTTAGTGGTGATGGCGTCTAGTGGAGTATGATGGGTTAGCTTTGCCCATCACTGTGGTGGATACTTTTGTTGGTGACGCCACAACCGTGTTGACCCACATTTTAACCTTTCTTTCTTCATCATTTGCGTCTTAAGATGCATCTTTTTGGTAAAAAGTATGGTGATGTTTTTTGGTTTAAGAGTAAAATTGTATTTTATTTTTGTTATATAAAAATGAGTAAATTTATCATGATATATTAGATCAAAAAATAAATTAATATTTTTTGTTAAAAAATTTATCTAATTTTACTGTTAAAAATTGAGGTGATTAACAAAATAGTTATAGTTACACATGTTATACCATATATACCTAATTCTAACTTGTAATGACCATTTTTAACCATAGAAATTGATTTTTTTTAAAGGACCAGTTTGCTATTTAATTTAATAAATAATAACTAATTTGTCTATTTTTTTAGTAAAATGAATAAAATAAAATCTAACTCTTAATACAATAGTCTTCATGATACATTTACCATATGTTTTCCTACTAACGCAATTGCCCTTTGGTCAAAAAGGGAAATCTTATTTTAAGCCCTCCCAAAATTAAAACAATCAATTTAAGCTTCTTCTTTTTTAAAAAAAAAAAAACTTACCCTCTAAAGAATAATAATTTAATTTAAACTTTTTTAACACAAAACTTTTAACTATAACACTCAAAATGTTATATTTTATCTCAATGGTCGCTAAATAAAATTTTTTATTTCGCTCCTGCATTACGTAGACAAATACAAAATTTAAAAAATAAATTAATAAAATAAAGAAAAAAATGTACAATAACATTCACAAATCCATAAGAGAAATCGATTCCCATAAAATAAATTACAAAAAATAAATCGATTGAATTGTCAATTTGCAGAAAGCACATGCATAAAAAGGAAATAAAAAACACATTTATTGATAAAGGGGTGAGACAAACTCCCCCAACCCACATATTCATTTTTTTTCTTATATATAAACCCTAAAGTGTTGAATGACAATTGAATTGGCTTTTCAATGTGGGAAAGATAGTGGCAACTTCCTTTTGTGTGTGGATATGCCCAAATGGAAGTGAACTCCTTAGCAATTAAGATTGCTCAAATTATAAATGCAAAAAGAAATAATTCAAATTTTTATGTACTTATTCTATGATTGTTGAATTTACCTAATATTTGACAAGTGACATGTCTTTATTGGTTAATGCTATTTGTTATGGATGAGATCAAGATTGATTTGTAGGATTGCATTGTGCCAAAAATAATAATTCAATTACTTGGCGAAAAAGGAAATAAGAAAATTTTCCATTTTTAAAAAGAAAAAAAAAAGAGAGGAAAATCCGTTTGATGGAGTTGTTATATATATCTTTTTGTGGATCACTTTTCATCTTATAACAACTATTTGGAACTTAGTTTAGTGTCCCATAATGTAATGTTGAAAAAGTAAAGAGGGATATATGCAAATTTTCGATTTTCTTTTTTTTTTTTCGTAGATAAAAATTAACTTTAATCTATATATAAAAAATATTAAGTTATATAATATGGAAAAGGTATAATGATATTTTCGGCTCTCCAACTTTAAGAAAAAAGTTATTTTAGATATTTATTTAACTTTCCGTCTATTTTAGTTTTTTAATTTATAATTTTTGTCAAACCATCCTAAAATAAATGGAGAAATTAATGTTTTTTAACTTTGTTGACGCATGTGCGTTGCCATGTAAATAACATGTCAACATTTAATTATTTTTTAAAAATTTAAAAAATACTTTATATGATTTTCATATTTCTTAATAATTTAATGAATTTTAACTTTTTTAAAAATAATTTTTATAATTTTTTAAAAATTTTAAAAATTAATTAAATATTAATGTGTCATCCACGTATAATAAAATTTAAAAAGTTAAAATTTTCAGATATTTTGGGATAATTTATAAAAAACAAACTTAAAAAGAAAAAAAAGAAAAATTAAATATAAAATATAAAATAAAATTAAAATAATGTTTTTTCTGTAAAGTTAGGGATTAAAAAAACTTTACAACTACGGAAAGTACATCAATTTGATTTCACTTTTCACATTAATGTTTGCTACTTTCGACTGCAAACTCTGCAAGAAAATAGAAAGGCCTATCTCATTACCTATAGAAATTAGATTAGTTCAATTAATAAAACTATTTTAATTATTTTTATTTAAATTTAAATTTGGTTATTTAATTAATGGCCAAGGCGTCCCCAAGTTGAGGGAACTCTGACCACTTTCAAGTGAGGAGATTTGAACTTGAGCGGTAGCCAGTAGGGATGGGTCTTTTTTGCTAGTTGTGGCCCATATCTTTTAATTTTTTTAAAAAAATTAAAAATAATAATATAAACTGATAAATAATAATTTTAAAAAAACAAATATATGCTTACGTAGCTTTTGTCGGGGTTCCGTACGGATGCGAATCTTCCTTGGAACAGTGTTTTTGTTCCTTTTGGTTTGGTTTTTTTGCCTTTTTTTTTTTTTTTTGGTGTCTTTACGATGGAATCTCATAAGTAGACCTGTACATGCTCACCTCGCCCGGTAGGTTGAATCCAGATATCGGTAACCCACTTTTTATGTTCTTTAATTTGATTCAAATTCGATTTAAATATTTTTATATTATTTAATTTATTTTATTATAAAAATAATTACATTTTTCTATTCAAATAGTAAAACCACCGGCCAATAATGAAACAACTGGTAAAATTTGGGCTAAGCGAAATGTAATCCAAAGATAAGAACAATTTATAATATATGTTTTTTATTTTTTATATTAATTAAAATATAAAATAACTGTTGCAACAATTATAATCAGGGGTAAATTGTAACGAGAGTTGAGCCCTTAAAATTTTGAATTTTTTTATCAAAATATTAAATATTTAAAAAAATAATTAGTGTCTTAATTTTTAAAAAATTCTCATTAAGCCCGTTAAAGTTTTTAGAAATAAAAATTTAAAGACAAGATACGCGTTTTCGACGTTTGTTAGTTGAGGAGAGTATGGACAGAATGCTGGAGCAAATCTTGCTTTCAAAATCTCACTCATGTGGCAACTTTTCTTCCTTGTTTATTTATTACAAATTTAAGCTCTTGAACCGATATAAAAATTGGAGTCCAAATAGAGATTCAATTTAATTAAATTTGTTTAAGCTATTTACGATCATCAGTGGAGATAATCTCACAATAATATTACATCTTCAATAAAAATTACTGAACTTTTAAATAAATTAATGAGATAAAGCCAGATATTTATCCACAGATATAAAGATATTTAGGCATGTGACAATTAACTTGGTCATTCTTTTGTGCAACTATGTTGGTAGGAAATTTGTCAGGCAATTTGGTTGATTCTTTCTACATCTGGCATAACTGCTGTCAAGTCGTTCATGGATGTTCCATACCATTCAAACTAAAAATAATATTAAATTAATAAGAAAATACTTAGATAATTGCCAATATTTAAAAATGTGCAAAAAAATCATCTTTGTAAATCAATCTGCTTCAAAACAAGTCCCTCTGTATCTTTCCCTTCCCTTTTTCTTTTCAAATTTGGTTTTGACAAAATAACATGACATTAATGTCAAGTGTCAATAATCCCATGAGTGTTTAAAAATAAAATTGAAATTATGTGTTGTCAAATTTCCATTGATTTTTTTTTAATCTTTCTTTGAGCATCCTTTTTTATCTTTAAATTTTAAAGCATCCACATAAAATATTATTTTTTAAGAACTTCTATTACAATATTTGATTTTACTGCTATAAAAATTAATTTCATTTTATGTAAATTAATGTATTTATTTACTTTTTAGGACGTGATGTTGATATTTACCCTGGAGTGGTAATGTCTTTTATCTTTCACCTTCTTATTTATGTTAAAAGTAAAAACCGGCAAAGGTTGTGTTGAAGTATTTGTTCATGTTGGTCCTTTTGATTTCATTTCCTTACCAGTTCCAAAAACCTTGTTCAAAGGTAAGTGACAAAGTACCTAACCGTTGAAGACAAGAGAAAAGGCAGTAATGAAAGTTTTTTGTGTTTTTCTATGCCACTGAGAGAGAGAGAGAAAGAGAAAGGACTCGAATAACGATAATAACTACCTACCTACCACAAAAACATTATTCCTTAAAAGATGAAACAGAGGAATTCAATAAAAAAAAAAAAAAACCACAAACAAAGACAAAGAGGGGGGGGATATTGATTATTATACAGGCAAATCCAGAATAAAACTATGGATACTGTTGTAGCCACCCATTTTAACAATCCCCTGTTTTTCATTTTCACCTTCTTTACAGTAGTACCTCCCTCTGCCATCCCAGCTCCTTTGAAGAGTCGCCGTTTCCCCATCTTCTTCTTTCTCTGGTTCCTCTTCTTCAGCTATGTAGTTGTCATCATTTTCATACTCTTCTTCTTGTTCTTCTTCGTCGTCGTTTTCGTTGTTGTTTGTGTTATTATCATTTTCCACGTCGGCTGTTTCTTCTTCATGGTCAATGCTGGAAGTGGAATATTTCAAAAGGTGAAGTCGAAGGCGGCCATTGCTTCGCTCAGCTTGAAAGATGGGGTTGTTCGATGGGGCCTTGACAGCTTGAATCACCAACCTTCCGTTTTCACGGTGGGACCTAACGCGAAGCGATTCCGATCCGCTTATCGTTGTCAGTGGGGGTGGGAAATCGCCAGCAATTGCTTTCTTAGTGCCCCCCAATGATTGACCCGATTTCCATGTCGGAGGATTCCCACCTTGCGAACTATGTGAAGACAATGCGAACACGTCGTCTTCCAACACAGCGTCGCTCCCCGTTTCACTACCCAAATTCTCAGTACACAGTTCCAAGCTCTTCTCACTTAAACTAGACAAAGAACGTTTCACTAAAGGATGAACATAAGTGTTTTCATTCCCTTGTACCCCTTTTGAAGATTGAGGACTATTGAACAGAGCCTGGAGTAAACTCCAACCGCCCGGTTCAGGGTTAACGGAACACGACTTACTGATCAATTCGCGTGGTCTCGCCGAAGATAACGTTAGCCTCAATGCTCTCGGCTCAACCAACTGCGACTCGAGACATGACTGTAAACCTTGGTGACAAACAATCGTCGCCATAACGGTAGAAAATTTAGTATAACGTTGTGCGGTTTTAGAGAGTGTGTTTGTTTTTTGATGGAGAGATAAGCAAAAGGGGTGGGAATGGGATGTGAATTTGTAGTACTCCAAAAGTGCCAGCATATACAGAGAAGTGGGGAAAAGGGGGGGGGGGGGACTGTTTCTAACACCACTTGAATTTTTCTACAATTTTTTTTTCTGTAGTTGTTTAAATCTGCCACACACAGCAAAAGGAAACAAAGAAACAGTTTTTTTTCTTTAAAAAAATGGCCAAAAAAGGAAGAATTTATATTTGTGTATTGTTATTTTTATGAAATGAGTGGGAATTTGAATGTCAGCAACGAATTTCTTCACAAAATCTAATCTGGGTAGAAATTTAAAGTATAAGTACATTGCTCCAAAATTTACCACCTTCTTTATTTTCCTTTTTCTTCTTCCCTTTCCAAAAAGAGCCTACAAAAAGGGGTACGTGAGATTCACCAATATATGTGATTACTTTCTTGATTGGATTTATATTTAATAAAAATAAAAAGCTAAAACCCTAAACTCAAAATTCTTAATGTTTAATTATATTTTAAAAAATTATTAATATTTATTTATAAATCTTACATATTTTTATTTAATTTAATGATGTGCTATGCTATTATAATATTGATGGTGCATAAAATTTATACATCACATCAAATATTATTCTAAATATTTAATTATTTATATTTATTCCTAATAATTTTAATGTTTGAGCCATAGTTTATTATTAATGTATAAATTTGTACACCTATAATATATTAAATACAAATCTTTATGGAAAATCGAAATCACAATGAATCCCACTGTTTTTCATGTATGATTCATGTGTTCTCATGAGTCAAAACCTTTGTTGGATTGCATTCAAAAAGAGGAATGATAATATGTACTATCAGCCCACAGCCTTTGAATTTTTTTTCCAGCAACTAAAGTTACCGAAATGGACATCGATTCTAGCCAGAATTTGACCAAAACTGCAAAAATACTACCCCCCAAGGAGACCTACAGAATGAAGGGCAAGTTTGTCAAACCATCGAAGTTTAGGGTTGGAGAAAAAAAAGAAAGAAGAATGATGGATCCTTGAAAGGTGCTTGGACCGACAGCCTCCGACCCCACCATGGAATCAAAAAATGGCGAAATCATTGTGAGACCCACAAGACAAGTTATTCAAATATTGTCATGTTACTTCACATTGTTTCACAGTATAGTAACTTTTTAATGGAGAATAAGGTTTCAAAGTATATACAGTTGTTTTTCCATGGTGTAATTTGCATACTTAAATTGAAAGAGGTTGGTTTTGTTTGGTTTGGGTTAACATCATTCCTTGTTCCCTGTCCGCATGTGATTTTTAATTAATTCAAAAATTTTATCGGTTCAATTATGTTATCTATTTTATCATATTAATTTAGCCATTTTTCTCTTTAAATGGAATATGTGATATTTTTAAAATATAAAAAAAATATCAAACAATCAATATTACATGCATGGAAGACCGAATAAGTAAATAAATATGTTGTATTTAGAGTTTTAAAGTTTTTTTTTCCTAATTCTGAATTTGAAGTTATAAATTTCTTTAGCAAGAGAAATAAAATGAAAATTCATGGTTTTCACATGATTTTAAATGCCACATAATCTAATTTAACTGAAGTGATTTGAGGATGGTATCAATCAAAACTTCAATTATTAAGTAAAAGAGAGCATAAGGACCAAATGAGATACTAAATTTCAAACGTGCAAAAAAGTATAGGGACTGAAAACAAAATTACACCAATCATGTTCGGCCATTTATGACTTATACTCCACTAACACACATCCCTTTAGTTTTTGTCGGCTAGGCGCTTACCTATGACTGCTCTAAATATAGAATCCCTCTCTATAAAAAGAAGGGAAATTAATAAAAGGAATCATCCATCAAAAAATAATGAAGAATAGGAGGCAAAGGCCAGCATGTGGGTGGACAACAAATGACCTACCCTATAAATGTTTAAACAAATGGCAAAGGAGGTTGGTTCATGCTATTTGTGGGTTTTGCGGTTGTGGGTTTTCCTAGTATAGTAAAGCTGACTTGGTTCCTACCAATATAACCAATATATATATCACCACCATTTTTAGAGCAGAAAAGGTAACTAGCTGGCGCTCCGATCATGAACATCACACTATATTACATCTCTACTGTATATAATGTTGTACCACTTTCACATGCATGTTGCCTTTTTTGTGATTACACATGCATGAAGAATATCACTTATTTTGTACTAAATGGAAAAAAAATAGCAAACCCTTTGCTGGAATTTCAGGGAAAATATTATTAAGAAAAGTAAAAATAATGTTTACATTTTAATCTCTCTCTTTTTTTTAAAGTAAAATTTACCCCATTGTCAAGGACAAGAAATTCTGGCATACTTTGTGGTCAGATTATTAATAGAGAAAATGTGTGGTGGAATGCTTTTGTTTGAAAAAAAAAAAAGATTTGTTATGAAATCTGACATGTTTCTATTCTTTTCTTTTTTTGCTATGAATTTCAAACAAATATTATGGCGATTGTCAAGGAGGCAGTGTTGGTTCCATCATTTTCCATGTTTATGAAGGTACCTATTAACTAAAGACTAAATATATAGACTATAAAAGAGGTTTCCCTATCAGATTTGACTTATATCACAATATATGTTTGAGTGATGGGTTTCACGATGGTTTATCTTATGAGCACAGAGCTGTAGATGGTTGAAGATGATTGGAATGGGATCCCTCGAGAGGATTGGAGTTCGAGAGAAGAAAAGTGGCTACGAGAGATATGTCTTGTACTAATGTATATGGGTCTTAATTAAAAGGGGTAATTCCAATTCTTCTTGAGATGTCTCGTGTCATTTCCGTATTAGTTTCATACTCCTTAAAGTTCAATCGATTTATTATTGTATTATCCTCATAGATATGAATTGTCATGTTAAGCTAACAGATATATGTGACGTTAGCCCACATCAGAGATATAATCGCACGATGTGAGTTTGTGAGGTCTTGAGCTTGTGGGATCTAAAGCTCTCACAAATGTCCTTAGCTCGCAAGATGATTTTAATTCACGATTTTAGTTAATAAAACTAATAAGATGTGAGGAGAGTTCGTTAAATATAGATATACATTATTATAATTTTTTTAAAACACATGTACAGTATAATTTCTTTTATGAATTACACTTTAATACTCAAAGCAACAAGCGGCTAGTGAGGTAACTATTACATTTTGAGTTTCTTTTAATTGTTTAATGCACAAAAAGGGTCTGGAACATATCCACTCAACCGAGGATCCATTAGAGAAAGAAATATTAAAGGACAATGGACATTTGATAATGGGATTATTCATCGGGTCAAAAATTTTAGAAAACAATATACAACTACTTTTGATTGATGATGAATATGGAATTCAATTCAAGGGCAAAAAGGAATTTATATACATGTACCCATTTAAACAAAATTAATGTATCTTTATTAAGCAAAGAGTGGATACAATGCAAAGATATTTACCCCATTTGGTCAAGTAGATCAGCATATTAATAGCCCCTATCTCTGTAGGCACTTGTAAAGTTTGTCCTCAAAAGATTAATTCCCAAGTAACCTAACATATTTCAGAACCAAAAATAAAAAAATAGTAAAAATAAATAAAGAAATTGGAAAGGTGATCAAAGGTAAACTTTCCCTTAGTATTTATAATATAATTGATGTGGTCCTAACTCGATCCCTAAAAGCAGCATTAAACTGAAGCAAAGAAGACTTGTAACCTTTGGTAGCTCTAAATGAGCAGTCTTTTCAGCCCTCTCAATTCTCATAGTACAACTAAAGTTTATTTATTATTATTGAGTTAAACAATAATTATGTGTGCCAACTAAAAGAAAAGAGCATAATATTTACGTCAGAATCTATCTGATTTCTCGCATTACTTAATTTTGTGTTCTTAATGACAGATAGAGGGAATGAAATTTGCATCAGCACCCATATATAATTTTGTACATTAAAATACTAAAAAGCCATGATTTATGAATAATTAAGCAACTAAACTTTTACTCTATTCTAATTAGTTCTTTATCATTTACATCCATTTATGTTAAAAGTTAATTTGAGATAAATTAATGATTCGAAATTTATCTTGTTATGAATTATTAACAACTTCATATATCAAATATAAGAATGTAAAAGTTGAAATTTTGTATTATTTTAATTATATTTGTTTGATTTTATTTTAATTAAGTAATGTAGACCATTAAGCAAAGAGTACGTCATGTCTCCTTGGCATTAAGTGGAGCCTAAATGCCATAACCTTAATATTATAATTGTGAAGACTTTTAATGAAAGACGAGAATCCAATTCACAGCTGAAGTAAGCACGTACAAAGCACCTTCCTAACTTTTTGACAACCCTAGTGCCACCAATTGCTACCCATTTTTATATTATTATGTTTATTATTATAATAAAAGTAATAGAAAAAACATCACAGGCAGAGACAACGTAATTAATCCATGCAAACATGTTATAGAACTAATGGTCAATTGATCACTAACTCTGCAAATAAATTAATGCATTGAGCCCGTGAAACAACTTTTCACAAGTATGAGCATAAACATCGCAGTCCAAGGTTAGCTTTTCAGACAGTGACAAAAAACCTTAGGCTCTATTAAACAAGTAATGTATAGAGACAAAAGAGAATTATGTAACTAAATTGATGTAATATTTAATGAATGAAGTTTTGGTTGAATGGTAAAATATAAATGTTGAAAATTATAGAGGTTTTGATTTAAATTGTATTCATATTTCTATCTTATATAAGAGACATGATACGATAAAAAAAAAGTCTTAAAATAATATAATTTACTTTGTTAAGTAAGGGTATTTTCGTCATTACCAATTGAGTTGATGGTTAATTGACTCGTAATACTGAACTCAGTAATATGGTTATTAGTATTTTTTATACCATACTATCAATATTCGATATTCACGCTAAATTTGTAATCGAGTTAAGCTGGGTGTCTAAATAGATTTGAATCTATAACTTACATGGGTGATTATTAATGTATTGTTTTATTTTATTATTAAAGCAGATAATGTATCACCTTCAAGCTCCTGCCTTTTGGCCTGCAAGTAGGTTTCATATTATTCTTAACGGGTTACAGTAATAGCGAGTGGAACAGAAGTAGCATGTGATAAAGGTGATCGACAAAAGGAATAATGTTCTACACTCAAACTTAGAAAGCTTACGAATTTGTAAACAGCAGTAAAACCTTTTTTAAACAAGACATATTGGTTAAGTTCAAAGACCCTAATCCAGATTGGTTAAGTTCAAAGAACCCAAATCCAGTCCCTGTCACAGATTTCCTCTAAGCTTCGACCAATATTTCTCTCTCTCTCTTCTTCCTTCTAAGGAAAAGTCAGTTTGATCAAAGCTGTAAATCAAGAAAGCTACTTTAGAATGAGCAGAGAGTTAATATGCTTGACATGAATCCGATCATAAACTGATTTAAAAAAAAAAAACATTTAAGTTTAAATTTGATCCGAAAATCCATTTTTATCCTTCATATACTAATATTTATATGTTTTTATAGTTAAATTTAACTAAAATAATTTTTTAATTTAAATTCCAGTTAGATCAAATCAACCCAAAAAAATCATAATGTCCGAGACTAGCTCATATGGATCTAGCCTTTCAGGCTGGGTGAAATGTTTGTCCCATATGGCAGCTTGATCCATGAAATTTAAAATAAATATTTCTTAAATATTGAAATTTGAAAAAGTTTGAATATTAAATTGAAAAATGAGGTTTGGAAAAAAAAAGTTTAATTCTATTTAAAATATGGTCTGACCCAAATATTAAAATTTAAATTTATAAAATTTCATATTTATAATATGATGTTTTCTTTTTTAATTTGTATATTATGATATAAAAATTGAATACACCATACCATAATTAAATATTAAAAAGTATGTTATGTCTTTTTATTATAATTAAAGGTGTCTTCATCCGTTTTATGATTTGAAATTAATCTTATTTGAAGTAAGAGTGATATTTTCAAATTTTTAATATACTATGATAATAAAAGATATGTAAATATTAAATAAAAATAATTATATTTTAAAAATAAAAATTAATATGGCCAAACTAAACAAGCTTAGGTTTACTATTTATTACTATGGGCAAACTTAAGTAAAATTGTAGACTTATATTTCGAACTATTCTTAAATGTTTGACTATTCTAAAAAATTTTGGTACAAAAACAAGTATGTGCATAATGATGGATGAAGGAAACTTACCCCACACATTAAATAGGGAGTCGAGTCAAATAAGATAAACATATTGCCAATAACACGGATAAAGTACTAAAAATGGATGTATTTTAAAACAATTTTAATATCAAATTTTTAATATTTTAGATATGATTAGTGAAGGTATACTTTATTCCATGATACAATAATTTTTACTAGTTTTTAAAATTTTAAAATTTTTTTTTACAATCCTTTACAATTCCTAATAAATTTTATAGTTTTTATTATTTTTTACAAGAAATTCTAACATATTTAAAGATTTCAAACAATTACATATATTTATAGTTATAGTTATAATTTTCTAATAATTTTTTTATATTTTTTAAAGAATTTTAGATTTTTGGATGATGATGTCATTGTGACATCGATATATGCCATGCGGCAATTTATGATTGCTTGAATATCCCATCTGTTTTTTTTACATCCAAAGGATTGAATCAGGAACGTTTGATAATATTATGGACTAAATTGGGAACGTCTGATAACCTTAGGGACTAAAATAGGTTAAAACATACTTTAAAGACCAAAGTGAAAAACACAATATGTTTCAAGGACTAAAGTGTGCATTAAACCTAAAAATTAATATTCAGCACTATTCAATCTCTTATTTTACAAATTTATTTAGTACATAATTAAATATTAGATTTATTATTTGGCACTAATTCATAGTGCATAACAATATGAGTTCAAGAATAAATATTACTTAATTTCACTTTGATTTTTCTAAAAAAATAGGTCTTATAAAAATGGTTGAGACTTATATTATAAATCAAACCTTTTTCATTATATAATATTTATATTTATTATAAAATTTATATATACAAGATATAAAACTCAAATTGATGAAAAATGTTTTTTTATTTATTTAATGTTATAGATTTAAATCAATAACTATTTTGTCAGAAACTCAACCTATTAGACTTGCATGAAGCAAATTTCGATCAATTTATTTTTCTAACCAAAATTTAAAAAAAAAATGATATATTGATTTAATTTCTTTCGTATTTTCATTGATTATTACAAATTTTAATTTATTTCATATTACTTTTATGATTAATATAGCAATAGAACTGGGAAAATGAGTCATACAAAAAATTAATTATAAAACTCAAACCTTTAAAAAAAAAAAACTTTTTTTTGTTTAATGCTATAGATTTAATTTAAGAACGATTTTAATAACTTTATTTTTTAAAATCTAATTTTATTATAAAGCATTTGAAAGTTTTTAAGTTTTATATAATGCTTAGACTATTTATAACCCATCCTAACCCTAAAATAGGAGAATAAATGTGCTTCAGCATGCTTGAACTCACGAACTCCTACACTGACAAATAATAATTATTTTTTTACCGGCACTTTGATCATCATGATAGTGTGACCGGTTGTTCTAATTAATAAACCATTTTGATACATCTAAATAAACAAAATTAAATATATATATCATATTAAAATAATATAATGCTTCCAAGCATAAAACATATTTTTCAAAAACCCATAATTTAATTATTTTAATGCAAATAAAATATAAGTTACAACAAATAAAATAAAAACTAAACCTACTAAATCATAATCTAGCTACACAAATAAACAAATATAAAAACATCTCTGTATAGTAAAAACAATAACATCATTATTATAATCATAATCAACCAAACATAACAAATATCAAAATAATTATCTATAATAAAGATAAATAATAACATTCTAGTAAATAAATTTTCCTATCCCATTTTGGTAAATAAATTTGCTCTTATTATTTAGATTAAAATTACCTTAAATTAGAACAACATTCTTGTTAATAATTGTTAGCATAATCCATTTTCATAAATAATTTTATTTTCGTATTATTTAAATAAAATATCCACATAATATTAATCATCAACTAAATAAAATAAATTATCTTAACAATTTTCTATTCTACGCAAACAAACAAACAAATAAATATTAAAACATAACTATATTTATTTAAAATATAATATACGCATAATACAATATAAATTCTACACAAAAAATAAACAACAAATAAAAAAATTACAAACATCAACACTTACCTATCTGATTTAGTAAATAATTTTCTGCTGAACCCATTGTCATAATTTTTTTATATTATTAAATTAAAATCTCCACGTAACAATATTAATCATCAACTAAATAGAAAAAACTAAAAAAAAAAAAACTACCTTAACCGAATGTTTGCAACTGAATGTTTTTACTCTGCATAAAGAAAAAAAAAACAAAAATATAGCATAACATAATTATATTTATTAAAAAATATAATATAAACAACGCAATATATAAATACACAAATATTTAACAATTTATGCACATAAATAAAAATAAAAAAAATTACAAAGATAAACACTTACCTATCTCTTTTACAAGCTACCAAAAACTCAAACACCAACTCTTTTTTTTTTTTACCGTTTGCAATGTGGGTAATAGGGGACATTGTTTTGATTTATAAGAAGGTGAGAAAAAAAAAAACATTTGGGGTGAGAGCCGTGATGGATTGGATGCCACCTTGTTGGACAGTATTCTTGTCATTGATATGAATAGTCAGTCACGGCATACATCCCTATACACACATGCCAAATTTTTAAAAAAATCAATAGCATGAGCCAATAGCATGAGCCAATAGCATGAGTAAGTGATGTGCTATCTTAATAATAATAAATTTTGAAGACCTAATCCCATAAAGATTCATGTATAAACAGTATAAACTTCTCATAAGCAAGGAATTTAAAATCTTAACAACTCTACTCTTCTGACGAAAACGCCAGAGGAAGAGGTTCCAACGCAAGAAGAGATTTTCCAGGATTTATACTTAGAAGGAAACTTCAAACTGACACTTTGCACCTTGCAACACTCAAAACCAATGGAAGTACAGAAAGATGTTTTACCCATTGTTTCTTTAATGTTGTGTGGCTCCAGAAAACGTCTATAGGTCCTAAGATCCAAATGTCACATTGGGGCAAACACTCTAAAACCAATGGAAGTACAGAAAGAAGTTTTACCCACTGTTTCTTCAATGTATTGTAGCTCCAGAAAACGTCTATAGGTCCTAAGATCCAAATGTATCATTGGGGCACACACTCTAAAACAACTAAAGCATGTAAAGGACTCAGAGGAACAGTCAATGACGACATTTATTAACGTTAAGAAATTCCCTATGGCAACAGAAATCAGTAAATGACTCTTATGGAGAAGCTCTTATTGAAGAGATAGACACGCATAAGTATAACACCAATTAATGTTAGTAAAATCTTAAAATCAGAAAATTACCTTACTACCTTTAGCCCCAGATGTAGTCATAAGAGATATACAGTTCCTTCCCATAGATTTTACTAAACCCTCAGACAAGAGCTCAGTAAGAGCACCTTGGCTTGATTTCTTATTAAGCACACTAATCATCTTTCTATCCAAGGCTGTCAATGCAGCCTCTCCATCTCCAAGTATGGTTCTCTCCAATTTCAATTGCAACTCTGTTGGAGCTGATACATATGAAAACATTATATTTGTGTTACAATGTTATATAGATCATAGCATATAGACAACTGCTGACATACAAAGAAAACGAAGAAAGATGATAGGAACCAGCATGTATAAATGCTGTGGAAGATAAAATAGCTTCTCAAACGTGAGTCACTCTTTATATTAAGAAAGTGAGAGAATGAACCATTATACTATAAAAGGAATAAAAAATAAAAACACACAGACAATAGGGCTGCACAGGAGTATATAAGCTTATATAGCTCAGCAAGATGTCAGTCCTAAATGAAAAAAGATCAAACAGTGCACATATTTAATCAGTTTTAGTTCCCTTCCAAAAGGACTTATAGCAACAAATTTTCATGAAGCATAACCTTTAACTTAAGTTCATCATAAACAACAACTCCACCTCAATAGTAAACTTTCCCCACTATACTCCTATATTGCAAAACAAAGGGTTGAAGTCTGCTATCGCCTTTACCATGGGAAAAGCAACATTGTTGTACTTTTTCTAGTATCTCCTTGGTTCCCTGTTTTCTCTATTGTCCACTCCCCAGATCTCAATCCATATGTCCTTTCCAACAGGTATGGTGTCACTAGCAAAACCATTTTAAAGACGATGGTCCTATTCCTTCGTAACATCATTGCTGTCCTATAGGAAAGCAGATTCTCTCTCATAACATCATTGCTGATACTAGAGACCTGTTGACATACAAAAATCTTCATCCTCCATTGTCCCCAGCCTCTCACTCTTTACTCGGCCTTCCCAATCAAACTAACCAACTCCAAGAGTTACCAAACCTTAATTTGAAGGTCTCTCTAACTTCATCCTGATGATATAGTTGTAGTTCTGCCTTTTCTATAAAGCTACCTTCTTCCAACAATTGTTCCAGTATCGGGTTGTTCTCTGCCTTAAACTCGAATAAACTCCTTGAAATGTATTGCTCGGTCGCGAATGATCAAATTGAGAAAAGAAGGATTACATCTCGAGTGAGCTCCAGGTTTTGTATCTATGGTACACTTGGTCAATGTTCACTGGATATTTCAAATGCTTCGCTTTCAGTTGATTTTCTAACAGTTCTTTCTGTTCTAAAAACTTTAATCAGTTCTCATTTATTAGAGTTTAAGAAGTGTTCTAAGTAATCTGGCATACTAACATATTGAAGAACCAGTATAATATTTCTTATGTGTTCTATTCTGAAAACATATAAAAATTTATAACCAGAAAGGTATTATCAACACATTCAGGAAAATGTGGTAGAACACGTATATAAGCCAACCAACATCTTAGTCTCTTCAAACATTTATTGTTCTAAGCTACCATGCAGTGCCGTATGCTATCTCAACCTACCAAAATGATGGTACAGTGGGTTTGATTTATTTTTTATTTTTATTTATCAAAACTTAATAAAGAAATGAAAATTAGAGGGAAGGTGGAATAGATAAATAGATGGAACACAAATTAAAGTATCTTCTAAATAAAAATTTTACAAAATAAAATACTTTAAAGAATACTTTTATAATTAATCAAATAATTAAGAAATATTTTTTAGTGAATAATGAAAATATGTTTTTATAGGCTACAACTTGAATGAAAAACAAACTCCTAATTAAATTAAATTTCTATTTTGGTTAAATAAGATGTAATTTTAGTTAAACTTAACTTTTTTTATCACAAAACATACAACTTTTAATTAATTTAAAATAAAGTATTAAAAATTTGAAATAAATAAATACCAAAAATATAAAATTTAATAAATACAGCATTGAGCTCATATATAATCAAAATTAATATTTAAAATCAATTCTAATATGATTTAAACACGAATCAAAGCTCAAAACTCATAATTCCTTTAATAATTTTATCCAGATATTTATGCTTACACAATATTCATTAAAATGACCATAACCTGAGCTTCTATGTTAGAATAAGGTTATTCAAAGTACATTTTGAAGTTAAAAGATAAATCTTCCATCCGGCAAAAGACATCTTGATCCAAAAATGCATTGCAAGTTAATTGGTTTTTCAAATTTGAAAATTGACAACTTCGATGAATTAAATTTAATAAATTTCATCTCATTCATGCAGGTAGGTCTTTTGGGGGAAATCTTTAAACGAGTCTTTTTCAAAACAATGTCGTAGAAGTGAAGAATTGAAGGGTTTTATATATATATATATATAGTTTAATGGTTGAACCAGAACTTATTGGATTAAAAACCGATAATATATGAATAATTCAATCACTAATTCAATTACAAAAACCTTGATTAAATGAGAAACATTATAAATTTTTTACTTTGTTTGTAAAGTTAAAAACTTCGCCAATGTATCAAACAATAATACATTTTATTATACCTTATTTTTTGAATTTAAAATTTGAATCACATACAACTTTTTTTAGGATAAATATCAAAGTTACACATTAACATGGATAAAATATGTAATGCAATACATTAACTTTGATTTCGTACACATAATTTTTCTTTTTAATTCAATGTTCATAAAACATTAATAATTTACATTTATATATTATGTATAAAAATAATAATATTTAGGTAAATTACACTTTCTTTTCCGCGACAATACGTGCATTTAGCAAGTTCAAGTAGAGGGTCTTAGGCACTATACTAAATGAGTTGCCTGCTTCCATGGTCGTTCGAAGTGAGATGACTTTTTCTGGGTTGTTCAAGGGAAGAGGGAGTCGCTATCGTCTTTCTAAAAGACATAGATTTTTGTGTATTGCTTTGCAGATACAAACTTGACTTCACGCACTTCAGAGACGGAAAAAGAAAAAGGGGCAAAGCTCATTCATACCCAGCATAGTATATAATTATAGTTTCTTGATCGTCAAGATGACTCACAACATGTAACGCCTTACATCTTTAGCGGTTTTAGGACCTCGAGCAGGATTTGTTGATCGATTTCCCTATCAGATGGCTCAAAAGTCGCTTTAAAATAAAATTTATCCTATTTTTATCACTTTAAATTTTGCTTCTCAATTTAGTCAATTTAATTAAAATAATTATTTGAATTAATTGTTACCAACAATTCATTAATCTATAAATAAATTGCTAACATGACATATTAGCCAATTCAACAACTATTTGTAATATTTTTAAAGTTGTGGTTAAAGCTTAGGGAGCTCTATCTAATGAATCCAAAACACTTCTTTCAATCTTTCTCTGCGCCTACCGCTTACTTACGATTAAAGAAGAAGAAGAAGAAGCAGAGAACGAAACTTTCAAGCTAGAGCTTGTTACCAAATTGATTGATCGTTTCAATCAAGGATTTGCAATAAATTATTTCATCAATGAAAAACCATAAACTATATAACACTATCTATTTTTCTTTTCCCAGTACGAGCTAAATTTATGCAAGAAATGAATAGAACATTTGAATATATATATATATATAGAGACTTGAGCCATAAACTATGGAAGGAGATTGATGAATCAGGAAAAACACAATATTGGTTATAATTAAAAAGGGGGGGGGGGAGGGGGAATTGGGGGATAATTTACCTTCAATTCTTAAATATAAAGTTTCGTTGAGTTTTGCAGTGTTCTTTTGGTTGAAAGTATTTGGAAGAATTCAGGAAATTCCAGGACAAGCTTAAGAGAATAAGAGAAAGTTTGTTGCTTCAAAGCTTCATCTTCTTATAAAATGCCAATAATATACAGCACACGAAGTCTCCTACTTCTCTTTTTCCTTTTCTTCTTTTGGATGCTGCAACTGCTTCACTTTCACCGCTCGTTCATAAGAAATTTAACATGGAATTGGTTACTAAAGAGACACCTCCTCAGAGTAGAAAGATTATACTATCGGCCGCAGAGCAACCTACCCAGAAGAGATAATTATCCATACCCAGGGAAAGTTTCTTCTTTTTTTTCTTCTTTTTCTCTGTTCTCTCGGTAATTAATCCGTTTCTGAGGTACAACGAGAGGAGAAAGAAAAAAAAGTTTTTAGATTAATTACATAAAGGTACCTAAGGTTTAGTCAAAATTAAAAACATTTCGTGTGTCGTCATTTAATTTCTGTTAGTGGGCTAATGAAATTTTTAACGCTAAGGATTAGTTTGAATAATTATATTAATTAGAGATTAAATTGAGAAAAAAAATTAAAGTGACTAAAATAGGACAAATCCTATTTTAGAGTGATCATGAGTGTAGTTTACCCTAATATTTAACCAATAAAAGTATATTCGAACTCAGAAGATAAGGCGGAAGCATTGGCAAAACAGCCAGGAAAGCGCCATGGAAGGGAAGCTATCCTCCGTTGCTAAGAATTTTACTCCTTCTCCAATACAAGAGCTCTCACAGCTTGCTCAGAGATGCAACGCCATTAACCTTGCTGAGGGCTTCCCTGATTTCCCTGCTCCTCCTTGTATCAAAGAAGCTGCTGTTTCAGCCATTAATAACGATTTCAACCAGTATAGGTTTTAGTTTCTTCTTTTTCTTTTTGCAACCTCAGGTTTTCATTTTTCAAAAGAAAAAAAAAGGGTACTAACTTTTAACAACTTTTGGTAATTTGAAGGCATGTGCAAGGAATTTGCGATCAATTGGCTCTTAAAATGAAAAAAACGCATGGTTTAAACGTTAACCCTTTGACTGATATAGCTATTTGCTGTGGACAATCTGAAGCATTTGCAGCTGCAATTTTCTCCAGTAGGTTTTCTTTGCAATTAATGATTTTTTTTCCTTCTTTATTATGTTCATTTTGTCTATAATTGTAAATTATGGGTTTATGTGGATAGTTATAAACCAAGGAGATGAAGTGTTGTTGTTTGATCCTTGTTATGAAACTTATGAAGGATGTATAACCCTGGCTGGAGGAATTCCTGTAAGCATTTTATTTTCACCTAATGAGAACTGAAATTTTAAGAACATTAGCTGTATATTATGTGTAAAAGCCATTTGCAGGTATATGTGGCTCTTGAACCGCCTCAATGGACCTTGGACCCTGAAAAATTGATGAGGTCTTTCACTAGTAGAACAAAGGCTATAGTATTAAACAGGTCAGATCTTTGTTTATTCGTTTTACCGTTAAAATTCACTCCTGAAACCTTTATTAGAGGTCAATTTTTCAGGCTTTTAAAGACAAAATATGATGCTATTAAGTTGTTGTCAGACTTGCATTTATGTTTTTATGCTGGTGATCTTAATCTTAATGTTAATGTATGATCCTATAGATGTCCAAAATTGCTTTCTGCTGAGGTTTTTAAGGTTACAATCCAGGTGAAAAAGTATTGAACATAAATGGCTGAAGTATGAGTAGGTTTTTAGGCTTAATTGCATGATATGTATTCAAACTATGGGCCAAATTCTAAATTGATCATAAACTTCAAATGTTTCAAACACCAATTAAGTCCTTGCGTCGATCTAACTGTGACACGATTCCACTTTTCAACACATTAAAGTTCGATGTTCAAATTGACGAAAGGACCTAATTGGAACAATAATTAAGTTTGAGGTTTTAATTGAAACATTTTGAAGTTTAGAATTTGCCCCATAGTTTGGATTGTCTAGTGCAATTATCAGTTCTTACTGAATTTTATTTGTTGCCTTCTCTAAGAGGAAATGAACACATCAGAGGGTAGGCATGACTTGACTTGATTTGCATATGATTTGGAAATTTATTTACTAGTAACTTGAAACAAATGCTGCTTAATATGTTCTAAAAGTGTTCTGATATGAAGGGCACAGTCCACACAACCCAACTGGCAAAGTTTTCTCCAGAGACGAGCTTGAAATTATTGCCGAAGGTTGTCGCCGATGGGATTGTGTGGCTATAACAGATGAAGTACGTATACACTTGTTTATACTTGTGAAGCATTTATGAAATCAATGGTAACGAGTTTATATTTACATTTTCGTCCTTGATTGTTTTTCTGCAGGTATATGAATACATAACATATGACAACCAAAAGCATGAAACCATTGCCAAACTACCAGGAATGCAGGAGCGGACAATTATAACATCATCCTTGTCTAAAACTTTTAGTGTTACAGGTCCAAACACAAAAGCTAGCCATAGTATTTAATTCAACTCTTAAAGTGCTAAGTGCATGTTTATATTGCCTACAATTTAGTTGTTATTTTGAATTTCGAGTTTTCACAGTGATGTTTATTCAGGATGGAGAATTGGGTGGGCTATTGCTCCAGCTTCTGCTGCTTCTGCAATCCAAAACATTCATATCCGAATTACTGATTCAGCTCCAGCACCTTTCCAAGAAGCTGCCTTAACTGCTTTGAGAAGCCCCAATGAATACTTCGAAACGTTGAGAGGAGTAGGTTCAGGCAGAATGGTTCTTTTTTCCAACAAAATTATGGATTCCTTATTTGTTGAATGCTATTTATACGTTGCTTTGATTCATTGTTCACTATGTTGATCAGCAGGAATACGAGTTAAAAAGAGATTTCTGTATGAAGTTGCTCAGTTCAGTCGGTTTTCGGATTCAGTTTAAGCCCCAGGGTTCCTTATTTCTGTTTGCAGAGCTTCCAAAGGATTGCTTGCTCTCTGATGTAAGTATATCTACATGCATTAGCTTGGATTTTATATCGATTTTAAAAGGTTCCGAGTGATTTTAGTATTAGTGTCCTATTTGAAGAGCTTAATATAACATTTTACTTGAAATTGATATTATTTCCTAATTTAGTACTTAAGCTTTTGTTTTTGTTTTTTTTTTGTTCAATTTGGTACCTCAACTTAACACTTTTTCCTAATTTGGTACCTAAGCTTTTTTTCCTAATTTGATATTTAAGCTTTTTTTATTCAATTTGATACATGAACTTGACACTTTCTTCTAAATTGGTACCTAAACTCTTTTTTTTTTATTCAATTTGATATCTAAACTTGACAATTTTGTTTTCCTAATTTGATACCTAAGCATTTTTTCTTTCACCAATTTGGTTCATAATAAAGGATGAAGAAACAGTACCTTAAATACTATTAACATTGTTGGTTTGTCTTAATACATCAAATCCAAACTATTCTTACACACATGTTTTCAATTGATCCATGTGTTTCAAATATATCCCATGCTAGATCCAAACTTGGCTTTTAACGCCCAACTTAAGAACTAAATTGACATACTTATATAATTCTGAAAGTACTTATAACCCTAAACTCTAAAATAAATGATATTACGTGCATGCTAATCCACATAATAGCAACAACACTAATTGAGGTAAGAACTAACAATTTAACTTATATTGAGAAAACATGGTGCTTAATTCCATTATTTGTAGGTGGAATATGTGGAGGAATTGATAAAACAAGCAGGCGTAGTGGTTGTGCCAGGACGTGGATTTTTCCATGGAAATGAAAGTTGCAAATATCAAAAGAGATATATTAGGGTTGCATTCTGCAAAAGTGGAGCCACACTCAATGCTGCAGCACAGAAGTTTGGTGAGCTTATTAATGCTAAAGCTTGTCCTAAGATATTTTACTAGAGAAAATGACGCTGATTTTTCGCATTTGTCCCAAGCTTAATAAAGTGGACCACTGCAGCTGTAACCAAAATTCAATGAAAAAAACGTGAACACAATTCTATTTAATTAAGGAAATAGAATAAAATAAAAAGAAAAGCACTTGGAAATACGCCCTGTTTTTTTTCTTTGAAAAAGGAATATCTGCCTTTCATGTTGGGATAAAAAGATTTTTTTTTATTTTTTAAAATATTTTGTTTTAGCTCCCTTATGTTTAAAATTTACTTAAATTTGATCCTTTATTCGTAGTTTTTTTTTTTTTTAATTTTGATTTAATCTTCGTTTTAAATTTAATTTATTTGTATTTAGTTTATTTTTTTAATGATTTTTAATTATTTAATGCCCTTGTGTGTATATAATATGGTATAATTTAGTTAATTTTATTAGTTTTGATTTTGATAAAATTTAAATGATTTTCTTACCCTGCAAAAGCTAAGTTAATACACCCGATAACAATATTTAAATACACTAACTCCTAAAATTTATTTAATTTAAATATATGGAGTCAGACCTAAACCTAATCCAACACCCCTTTTGTATTATCAAATAATACCACAATGGTATTAAAAATGAAAAAGAAAAAGTAGTTGCTTCATCATCAGTATAATAAAATAATCTGACCCAAGAATACAAATTAATAAGTCCAAATATTATTTAAGAATTTAATAATTAATCAAACTAAAATCAAAATGAAATTAAACAAGTTTTGTAGGACTTGTTTTTTTTCTCTCCTAAAAACATGTCTTATGTGACACGTTTTTATTGATGTTGTAGTAAAAGTATATTCTGTAGAACACGTTTTTCTTTCTCTTTAAAAATAATGTATATCAATAAATTTAAAAAAAAAAAAACAACGTAATTTCTCAATTAATTTTGTTTATTCACATAAATCAGCCATAATAAAATAATCTGACCCAAGAAAAAAAAATCAATAATTGAATGGGTCCAAATATTAGTTAAGAAGTAATACTAAACATACGGACACGTTTTTTTTTAAATATAAAAATTTAATATAAGGAAACAAAATTATTGAAACTTAATTAAATGTGATCCAAGGTAGGGTAAATTGCTTTAAAAAATGTTAAAGACGCACGGCTAGTGGGCTTTTCTTAAAAAAATATTATTACTTAGATATATAAATTCCTATTTGAAATATATCAAATAATTAATCATATACGATTATAACACACTCAGTGAAATAAATTACGTAGAAAAATATATTAATTAAAAATTTACGCGGAAAATAAATAATTTTTTTGTTAAAATGTTAAAATTAAATATCTAAAAGCACCAACATCTCATGTTCAAATTAATTTTATTATGTGTTGAATTTTATTAATTTCATATAAAACCAAAATATATTCATGATGATATAACTTACTCATAAAAATAATAAAATTTTTAATAATTTTTTAATTGAGTTAGTGTCTCATTAACTCTTCATGATATTAATGTAATTAAAAGTTTAAATAATAATATAAATATAGAATAGGTGGATTTGCATACACACCATTACTTAAAATTATATTATAACAAATTTATCATAAAAATAATAAAAATATCATTCAATATAATTCTAAATACATTCTTTTTGAATATAGCAATTCTGAGATAATGGTGCATCAGATTCCCTTAAAATTACATAGAAATATGTAACTCTAATTCCTTTTATCAGGAAAAATATCACCAAACACAACAAAACAAGAAAAATACAGGCTTACATGCTCAAATTGATTTTTCCCCAACATTTAGACAATGAAAGAAGCCAGTTTTTGAATCAGGTTCATAGAAGTTTCAGACTCATGAGCCAAAATATGAAACGCATGATCTTCTCCTTCGACCTCCACTAACTCCATTAATTCACCTTTCCACCCACTTTTCTTCACTGCATGATAATATGAAACCGCTCTGTCTCTCACAAAATCCTTTTCTGCAGTACTAATAAGCAGCCTTGAACATCCTAGTCCAGCCAAGCTCGGACCCCCTTCAACAACTGGGTTCAACATTGGGTTATCAATGCCACCAGGTGCTTCAGGGTACACCAAGTGCCAAATCATGCATGTTGCTAGCTTCTCCCGTTCTTCATTGTTCTTAATCTCTGACCCAATTGGCTTTGAACCCCAAAAATAAGGATGTGTTAAAAAAGCTCCTTTGATTTTAACACCATTTAAACCCTCTGAACCAGCTCTCAATAGTATATTGTGAGCAAGGTTGGCCCCTGAGCTGTCACCACCGACATAAAGTCGATCAAAATCAACATAAGTTGATAACCAAGGTTCATCTTTTAAACCACCATCAATAGAATGGGAAGCGACCCATTGAAGGCCAGTCCAACAATCTTCGTAACCAATAGGGAGAGGGTGTTCAGGGGCTAGCCTATACTCGATCGAAATAACAACAGCGTTGGCTTGTTTAGCCAACCTGTTCATGTACTTGGTTTCAACAAAAGAGAAAGCTGATTCAAAGCAAAAGCCTCCGCCATGAAAATAGACTAACAGAGGAACTTTTAGGGATTGCTCGACGTGTTTAGGTAAGTAAATTCTAGCTGAAATCGGTGGGTTTTTTGAAACAACGATGTCTTTAGATGAGACCCCAGTTTCAGGGTCTTCATTACAAGGTGGGACGATGGGTGAATCGACTAATCGGTCAACTGAGCCATCTTTGTAAACTCGGATATAAGGGAGAACCTCGGTGGCTATTTCTTTGACATTGGAACCCATATTAAAACTGGTGAAAATTTGAAGTGTTTATAGGAAAGGAAGTCGTGAAATGAAAAGAGAAAACAGCAATTCTTTTTGCTAAAGGTTTTGCTCGGTGGATTTGAGTGTAAAACCCCACCCTATGGCACGACTTATAAAGACAAGATGACTCCATTCTTGGAAATCACATTGCAATCGGTCAATGGGATTATGGACCCTAAACTGTTATAATAAATCTATTTTTATTTATAATTTTATAATTAACTATTAATATTAAATTTAAAGCATCAAACACTTGCAAGGGAAATCTATAAAGTCAAATTCTAAAAACGATAGAATAATAATAATTTTAAGATAAGGTACAATTTTAGTCATTAAATAATAGGTAAATTCGTGTTTTAGTCACTTAATTAAAAAAATTACAATTTGATCATTCAATTATTTAAAAAAATTATTTAAGTCACTAAATTATTCAAAAAAAAATATTTAAGTCACATTATCACTTTGGTTTTTTATTCTCTTAAAATGACAATGAGTTTGTTTGTAGAATAAAAAAATAAAAAGAATTATTTTATATATAATTTTTTAAAAAAAACTTTTTTTTTTTAATTTTCACTTAAAACGTTTTAGATTAACTTCAAATGATAGGCTTCTCTATAAAAGGAATCTCACCGTACTTCTTTATACGCTTTTTTTTTTTTTTCTACTTACGAAGATCTTTGTTATGAAAAATGAAAGTAATGATTTATTGCCAAGAATAACCAATAATAACGCACACTAACATGATAGCTCGATTTTCTATTTTTATTTTATGAATGAGTATTAGTTATATATAATTTAAGTCTTTTTATTTTCTTCAGTTGAATTATTAATTCAATTATTAATATTATTAAATTTTATATATTACATTTAAATAAAAAAATCACTCATTTAATAATCGTGTAATAAAAAATTGACTTATCATAAACTTAAATTTAATAAAAATTCGACGGTGTTGATTATTTGACTTATATTTTTAAATTTAAAATGTAAAAAATTTCTCACAATAAGTAAATAAAATTCATAATGATTTTATCGATCTTATTTTGAATACTTCAATTAAATAAAATTATTTTCTTATATTTTATTTAAACGACTAGTAAAGCCACCACAAATTTATTATTGACCTAATAATATATAATCTGAAAATAAAATAAATATAAAAAGTGTCAATAAAGCCTTAGCACAATAAAAACAGGATTGCGTATCCAAATTTGAAACTCACCACAATTAAAATGTAGGTATCCGGTTTCCGAACTCTACCATGAACTGTCTGTGACGTATGAGTTTTGGTTCATAGTCTAAGACGGTTTACACCGACATTGTACAAGCCTGGTAGGTCTCATTCAACGAACCTCGTTCAATCATTCTCAGATCTCAGCTTTTACACATTAAAATCATCCATGCATTCGAATTTCTGGCATAAAAAGAAATGCGCAACTGCTCAAACCTGACAAAAGCATTTTCATTGAGGGCCGACTCCGAAAGTACTTTCGATACATTTATATCTAACAACCAACACAATACATGATATTCTCCAAACATCTAAGAACAATGAATCAAAGAAGAAACTAATGCTTTTTGCTCTACATGCAAATGATTATGAACCACGCTACAAATAACCAATTAGAACCTTCAATCGGCTCCACAACATCGAAGAGATCGGATCTGACTACTTTCTGTACAAAAAACCTAGCTAGAGATCAGGAGTTAAAAAGACCCAGCCTTCTATAGCCGCAGTTTATGTGGGTTAGGTTTTGTAAGTGCTTTAGCAAAGTAATTGCGAATCTCGGGAACTATTCGCTGGATTAGATGCAAGTGCCTGCAATTATTCAGCACGCGTTGAAACTTTCAGCAGTTGCATAAGCGTTTTACTCCTACAGCAAATATTCATGAAGCCAAAAAAAAAAAATGCCACAAACAAGGGCTTTCTGAAAATTCCATCAACTGACGAAATAAGGAGTAGACAAAACAATAAAAATGCAATGCTCAATACTATATGATCTTTTGACATACAATTCAATTACTAATGAAGGGCAGGGACATGGCAAGTTGATTTAAGTAGTACATACCCGGGTCTTGCACTCAATTTATCAAAATGCTCCAAGATAAATAAAATGCAAGTGTGCCTCAAGGATATTGCATGAAAAGCTTCAGACAGCTCATACATGCTTGAAACATTTTCAAGCGATATATCCTTCAACGTAAAACATAAATAATCAGATTCGAATTCACAATTTAAAGGCCAAAAAAGGATTTGAAATATCTAAACACAACCTTGTCAACTCACCTGTGCAATGGTATATTCGCAAAGCCGCTTAAGTCCCTCCAAAAGATATTGATCAGCTGCTCTGAGCAGATCTTGTGCAATATCCAAAGTAACATCCACTGATCCAGTATATATAAATCTGTTCAAAGAATAAAATTGAGTAAATAAAATCGATGTAAATCCAATGTATAAACATCTGGACCAAAGAAAGAATTGTCCTACCTCATCATCAACTCAAAAACCTCCCATTTGATGTTAGGAATTTCAATATCCCTTGCATCTTTTTCCTGCAACAGGAATTTAAAAAAGAACATCATGTAGCTTGACAACATAATTTCTGTCCTGTATTAAGAGGTAAAAGTTTAAAGCTAATGTGATAATAAGAGTACGAGCAATATCATATTTTTTAAAAAAGAAAAATAGAAGGCCACCAATTACAAGTGAAAAAGCCCAAGTTCAAAAAAGAAGAAGATGATTTTGGAGTACACCCAGAATCATCAGAAATAAAGGACTGTATCTCATATCAGCTGCAAGATAAAGCAATACTACATGGAGTCTCCTAGTTGTTAAAGGTACTAGAATAAAAGTTGTCACCCCAAAGCCACAGATGAAGGTAGCCTTCAACCCTCTTGAGAAGAGGAGAAACAAGCAACTTGAACATTAAAAGGATGCAAAAGGGAACTCACCCGGTAACCGCCATCAAACATAGCACGAAATGCATCTGAAGAAGCAAGCAGACAGATTCTGTGAGCATAGAACCGTCTACCTGCAAGATAAAATAAATTATCTTAGTTACAACAAATGGCCATTTTTGACATGTCACAGACTATTTCCCCGTGGCAAGCATCAGAACCATAGGTAAGCAGATCGTATAACCTTCAACTAGGAAGGTAACATCAGACAATGTAGCGTTGTTCACATATTGCTCCCCCAAATAGACCTGCATGAGAATTGCATGTTATAACAGGAAATTGCATAGAACTTTCATAAGTAGGAACTATTCTCCTCATACCAATTACAAGAATGTTGTTGATCTACCCTTACAATTTGAAACACTTATACAAAGGCATTTGGAAAAAGCAAGAACAAGAATTTCTATAGGTAAGCTCTTAAACTCCATGTTCTCCTAATTTCCATTTCAGTTCGTAACTCAAGGTCTTCAAATTAAAACGCATAATCCAATAAGATGCACCATAAAAAACCACTTCATCATTGTCATATTTGGTAAGGATGCCACATCCACATAGAAAGTTCATAAGGTTAGTCCAATGCCACCCATGAACCTTAGGTTATGATATTAAATCCAATCCATCATAGATCTAGCCTTGCAATAATTATGGAACAGGATATGGCCATACAAAACACCATTTTCTTCAAATGACGTAAATTCAGGCAGTGGAAATGCATGACATAGACTAAATAACTTTACAAACTAACCTGTGGTGTTGGAGAAGGGGGAGCTGCATCCATAGGAGAAAGCGTCATAGCTTTGTTGGACAACTTGTACAGAGCTACAGCACCATCAAGTTGCTGCTTAGTGCTAGTAGAACCAAGAAGCCCAAGAAGCAGTTCAAGTCCTGCAAGAAAACACAGCACAATCACCCTCTCAGAGCAACAAAACATTTGTGCTCCATTAATGGAGTATGCTACTTATTATTGCACATAATAAAGAATATGAGTAACTGAGGAAAGGGAAAAGAATATGACCATTATTATCAATGAATATGGTTCTCTGGTCATCAGGGGAACAAAGATAAGCTAGAGCCAAAGCCACTCGTCTTTGGACTGGCTTCTCCGCTACGCGCATCAGATACAGCAAATGGTTCAAAACCTACAAAAGATAAACCAAAATCTGAGTTTATAAGCACAAATTTAACAAGGCCTAAAACAGAAAGGGCGTTGAAAAGCAAGACATTTCTTTAGTCCAAATAAATAAAGGAAAAGGGTAGTTAAAGCAACGAAAATGCTTACTCGCCCATGAATCTTCTCTTCTAGTCTTTTCAATGTCTTGGCTACACAGTCTTTTGTTGCCTGAAAAGTACCATTACCAATAATATTAAATCGGTTACGGAAAAATAAAACACAGCAAAGAGTTAGAGAAGCTTTATTTTCTTATGGATATTATGCAGCAACAACTAAGAAACTAATAGCATGGAAACTAAGAGAGCTAAAGGTAACATCTAAAAGGATTGACATACTTGAACAATAAACTCTCCATCTTGCAGCCGTTGGACACCCCCCACCCTAATAAAATCGGATACATTATCCTATGGGAGAGAAGAATATTAATTAACACAGTGTACCACAACCCCAAAAATTAAGTCCAAGCAGTTTTTTAAGGTTGATAACTATCACACACTACCATACCTCATTATCTGCAAGACCAAAAAGAGCAAATGCAGCATTGTGTTGCAAAGATCCATTCTTCGAATCTAGAAGCTTCAACAAAGGGACCAAACCACCACTATGCGCAATACCAGCTTGATTGTGTGTATCCTGCAATCAAAACTATATTTTAGTGACAGAGATATCTACTAGTTCCAGCTTATGAAGAAAGGAAATTTAGTAAAGTTTCTCAGAAGCAACAGTAAACAGAAACCTCACAAACAAGGAAAACCAAAGAGAAACACAAATAAAATGAGCCCCTTATGTGCAATGCAGAGGAGCAATGTTTTCTTAAGATATCATGCAGAAAAAATTTATATGCAAACATGCATGCTGAAACTTGTGAGAGGCAGGATACTTAAAAGAGTGGAAAACAAGGGATGCATATTGGCTACATTCCCACAAAGCCATGATAATTACTCTATGTACAACAATTGCAAAACCAAGAGAACAAGCAGTTAGATTTACAGATTATACAACAAATTTTGTGTTAGAAACTGGCAGGAACTCATAAACTAATTTTATTTAAAATGCAAATATTTTGAGTAGAGATAAGAAATCACATTATTACCTCAGAAAGCATCAACAAGATTAGCAGACAAAAGCCATTAAGCATCTTTTACAGCACTAATAATAGCTTGAAATTTTACAGCAGAGAAAATAACAATAATAACCTGTGCCAACCTCCCCAAAGCAAAGGTCGACATCTCTTTCAGCTGTACATCAGGAGAGTGAAGCATTTCAATCAAGGGTTGGACAGCACCCCTTTGTACAATATGAACCTGCAAAATCCAAAGCAGCATAGGTCAAAAAAGGAGAAATGATGAAAAATTAAGGTGAAGGGAATGAAATTAAATGTACAGCACAAAGACCATTGCCTGTCCTAATCATCACAAGGACAGAGGCACTCACATATAAAGCTAAATTCATTCAAATATTAGGACAGTAAATCCAGAGCCAATAATCGTTTATTCATCATGCATCCCCTAATTGACAAATAGAGCCAGGAAGAGGCATCTTAACACTAGCTAAGTATGAAGAGAAAGTACAGTCTTCACCTTCCAATCAGAATCAGTTGCAGCAAATTGTCCAAGCAATAAAGCTGCCTCCCTTTGGCTCTCCGAGCAGCAGGAGCTGTTTTCCAATAAAAGGTTAGTTAATAAAAAATGAGAAACCAGGATAAATTGCAGATCAAAAGAGCAACCCCAAAGTATCAAATAACCAGGTTAAAAAGTAAAACAAGTGAAAGAAAGAAGAAACCAAATTAAACATACTTAAGCAAACCAATGACAGGTTGCAGAGCCCCCGCAGCAAGAACTTCTTTTTTTATGTTTGGCGATGAATGCACCAGATTGCCAATCACACCAACCTACAAGCCATTTGAGAAACTTTTTCATGCAACAACTGGTATAATGATGCCAAACCCAATAGAATTTTCCTAAAGGTCATCTTATGCTAAAATATGTTGCTCCTACTCTTGAATTTTCTTAAAGTACCCATGTTTGACACATATGCAGACATGGTTGTGAGGATAAAATCCTTCAAGGAATCTCCAAATACATGGAAATCTTGAAAAAAAAGTTAGCATACTAGTGACGGACATATACCCATGTCCACCGCCTCTCTCCTTAGTCCAAATAACATAAACAATAAGAATCCTACCGCTTCATAGTGTATAGCAGCATCCTCTGATCTTAGCATTAAGATGAGAGTAGGTAGAGCATTGCATTCAACAATCTGCAAAACCATAGTATTCACTCCATTAACCAGCATTGAAGACGATTTTATCCAATCCAACTTCCAAAGGCAGATCTGTTACCTGATTCTTGTTTTCATCATTTTTGAATGCTAGGGTTCGTAATGCGCCAGCAGCTGCTCTTTGCACCTTAGTATCAGTAAATTCAAGCAACTCGACAAGAGGTGGAATCCCACCTTCCATTCTGTCAAACCAATCAAAGATAATTATTAGAACAAACAAGGAGCTACGAAAAATAACTTAGTTAAAACTGCACAATTTAGCAAACCTGACACGCGTTTTAATGCTGCTATTCTCATGAGCAAGGTTGGTGAGAGCATCAGCTGCTCTTCTAATGACACTGATCACAGCACGAGAAATAGAACTATCCTTGTGTCGCCGCAACAAATTCACAAGATGCGACAAAGCCCCAGAATCAACTATAAGTTGCTGATGTTCTGGCTGTTATCAACAAAGGCAATGAACAAGTTAGCAGATTCATTGATCAAACAGAGTGAACATATAACCATTAATAGCAGGAACAGAAATCATGCAAGCCAAGAAATATACCGGACTCTATACATAGACAAGAATTAGTTGTTCAGCAATGAAACCAACAACCTAATTCTCTGTAGAATTTTCTTCTCAGTGATAATATGAATAGAAACCATTATATGACAGATCATTCATCCCCCGTCCCCTTCCTATAACAGCCTATATATTAGCCCAACTCAAACTTTCTCAAAGTTTAACTTGTGCCATCATCTAACACACTTTCAATAGAGAATAAATTTTATAAAGAACCTCAGATATTTTCTAATGCTACTGAAAGGAAAATTTAAAAAAAAAAAATGCATATCTCGAAACAAGTAAACTTCCAATAAATAATTCAAAACATAAATTACAGTAACTACTAAACAGAAGTATATAAAATAATAGTAACAAGTTTTTTTTTATATATAAAAGAGAAATATTCAGTAAAATCACCTTTACGGCAAGCAGCCCCAATGCAAAAGCACTTCCTTTTTCAACCTCGTGCTCGAAAGGCTTCGGGCTTCGGTCGCCGTCCTCGCATGGCGGCGCTTGCAGATGCTTCACTAGAGCCGGAACAGCACCACCTTCAACGATCACATTAACAACCTCCTCTGCCGACAAAAAAAATCAAACGAAACACAAAAATAAGATCATTAGCGTTAATCCTGAAATTCAAAAACAGTAAAATCTAACCCAAATAAAAAGCCAAGAGATATAAAAAAGAACGAGATCGGAATTCGGAACTTGAAGATTTAAAAAATTTACCGTTCTTGGCAAGCTCAGCGAGCACGTGAGTGGCACGCTTGGCAGCAGAGCGATCAGATTCGCGCCAAGTGAAGGCGGAATCGAGTACGGTAACCTGAGCGGTAACTTCGGCCAAGAGGGCACGGCGGGCGTCGCCGGTAGGGAGAGAGATTTCACGGTCCTCTAGAATTTCTTCCTCCAGTTTCCGTTTTTGCCCCTTCCGTTCAGGGAGGCCCTGGTCCTCCGAACGCTGAAGCTCCATCAAGAAGGATTAAAGAAGGGACTTGCGAGAGAACGAGAGAGAGAAAGAAGGTGTTATCGGAAATGAGAAGCGTGATTTGACACACACAGAGAGACTAGATTAGGGGTATTTTGGATATTTAGTAAAACAGGAAGCTTTTTCATTCTTTTTCTTCCCTTTTCTTTTCTTTTTCTTTTCCCTTTTTCTTTTTTTCTCTAAAATGAAAATGAAAGATTAATGGCCGATTTAAACCGGCCGGACCAGGACATGTTTATTTTCCTTCTTTTTTTTTTGACGATTAAAATATAAATGTTTACTTAAGCCTATGTTTTTCTGTTAAACTTTTATGGTATAATGCCTAATTTAATTTTTAATGTGTATATTTTTGTCAATTTAATTTTTATTATTCTTTTTATTAAATTTCACCACAACCTTTTAAATATGACAGTTTACATGTACTTTGTACTATTTATTTTCAAAATTGTATATTTTTTTAAATTATTTTAAGTTTTTAAATATTTTATCATTTTTAAATTATTAGTTAACGTAACATGTAGAACAATTAATATTATGCCAGATGAAGTATACTTGGACTACAATATCGTTAAATATTGAAGCTAAATTTAATATTATGTCAACTTTAACTTTAACTTTATTTTCATGAAACAAAGAGAAACAATTAGATCTTATTTTCTGGTCTAAATCTTATTCGCTTTAGTAGTAAAAAAGCCATTGAAAAATAATTCGAAAATTAATTAAGTCCCTTATTAAATTATGTAATCAATTGAGATATTAATTGAAAGTTAATAATCAATTGAGCTCTTCGAATATATTTTTCATGGAAATTTTCGACGAATCGTTAAGTATTATGGAGAACTTAATTAATTTTTTAAAATTATTTTATGAATACTTAACATTATTATTTTTCATGTCAATTGTCATGTCAATCACCATATTATCAAATTAACCTCAAAAAAAATTTTAAACCCTCCACATCAGCATTTTCTCCGCGTCATTTGTTAGCAATTTTCTACATCAAACCTCACATCTTAAAAAAATCATTTAAGCAATCCCAAAATAAGTATTAAAAAAAACAATTAAACCCTTTACATAAATATTTTTCCAAATCAATCACTACATCATCAGTTTTTTCTGATGCCATGTCAACCTCCAAGTCATTGACACTTAACAATCCGTCAAGGGCTTCGGCGAAAAACCATATTCGAGAGACTTAATTGATTGCTAACTTTCGATTAAGAGCTCTATTAATTTTACATTTCAACAAGAGACTCAATTGATTTTTAAATTAATTTTCAGGGACTTTTTTAATATTCTATGCAATCTCATTATCATAAAAATTAATCAAAAGTGTTGACTAATGGTAAGTCACACTTTATTCTCAAAGGAGAACACAAATCAGATAATGCCTAATCTATTATGTTTTTTTAAAATATCAAACTATTAAATAAATATTTTATTTTTTAAAAAATAAAACCATCAAATACTATTTTTGAATTTAGAAAATGTTTGTATAAATCGAATCATGCATGATCTATTCTGTTATTTTTCTAACAGGACATGTTCCGGTTTGAAGCCAATCAACCACACAGTTGTAAGTAAATAGACTAAAAATGATCCATTAGAAAACATGTACTAAATCTACAACTTTAAATATAATAAAACACTAATAACAAAATTTAACAAAATAAACTTAATTGTTATCGTTTGAGCTAGAACTGAAAATTTTCAGAAACTAAAAAATAAAACAATTAAAATTGATTAAATTAAAGTATTACAGAGTGTGGGGACTAATAGCTGGATTTGACCTATTTTTTTGTTGCCTTACTGCCTGAGTAACACTTTATTAATGAAGTGCTGACTTAATTTGTGAGACGGTGAAGGCGCGAAAAAGAGATGAGATAAGAAAAGGAGTGAAGATGTTTGGTCTGTAGGTGGAAACCATGGGCACCTCAACAATGTCGGGCTCCACTCCGCCGCACGCTAATTAATTGATATTACTTTACTTTGGTATAACAAACTTTTTGGGCCCGGACTGATATTTGAAGTTATATTTTGTTGACCACTATTAAAAAAATTTGGTTGAAATACGAGTTAATTAAAAATGTGTCATGTGGTAGTTTAAATAATTAGAAAATACTCATATATATTAAAAATAAAAAATAAATTTATAAATTCTTAAAAATTGAATAAAAATTAAATTAATTTATAAAATAAAAATATAATTAAGATTTTTTTAAACTATTGTTTGAATTTTGTAACCAACTGTTTTATAATTTTATAAAGCGATACTCTCTCACTATTTTCTTTAAATGTTTCACACAAAATGATTATAAAATTTTCATTTAAGTTATTAAATTATTTAAAATTTTTTTATTTAAGTCATTGAATTATTCGAAAATTTTTATTTAAGTCACTAGTTTTTTTTAAAGACTAATTCGCGAACTCTAAGTAACGATTCAACGATCGGTATGGTAGATAAGTACTCATCAATGAGTGGAGAAACATACCTTAGATCCAAGTCAATCTAACAGTAAATATTGAAGATCGGAGATGGAAGTTGTTTAGATTTGGATTCATAAATTTGTTATGTTTAAAACTATTTTATGAAAGATAAAAGAAAAAATGATACTTTAATTGGTGCAGTGGTGCGAAAAGAAAATGTTATATAACAACAATTTTAACAGTTCAATAGTTTAAATGAAAATTTTCAAATAGTTAAATAATTGTTTTATTCCTTTTTGAAGTTAAATAACCAAAATATAAATGTACTCATTTTTTAAAGGAGAAATGTAAATTTACTAAAAAATCAAGGGTTAGTATTTGGTATACTGACGATGTAAATTTTTTTCATTTCACAAATACCCTTAAAAAATTGTCACATGTCTTTTTTTTAGAGGTGTTCACGAGCCGAGCTAGGCCCAACCAAAATTTTAGGCTCATTTGCTAGGCCCAGTCCTAGCTTAAAAAATGAGTCTAAATTTTGCTCAAGTTCGACCACAATAAAAATGTTAAAACTTGAGTCTTGCCCGCCAGTATTAAAATTTTTATATTACTTTTTTTTAAAATATAATACATAAAAAATACTAAAAACGTTAAAATAAATTATTTACAACAAATTGAAAATAAAATAAAATAAATATTTATATTTAAATAATACTAAAATAGATGTAACTTAATAAACAAATACCTCTAAAATA
The DNA here is from genome assembly GCA_005393395.2 of Gossypium australe. Lineage (NCBI taxonomy): Eukaryota > Viridiplantae > Streptophyta > Magnoliopsida > Malvales > Malvaceae > Gossypium > Gossypium australe. The sequence continues at coordinate 3,982,694 of CM016622.1, read as the reverse complement.
GTAACAAAATTAACAATAAAGTAGGAGTTGTACAATATCTAAACAATAACAACAAAATAGTAGCAACATAATAGTGAAATCGTAACAAAATAATGAAAAAAAAGCAAGAAAATAGTAAAAAAAACATTAGTTGTTTTTTTTGCATATTCGGGTCAGATCAGGCTCGGGCCAAAAAACATTACCCAAAACCCGACCTGTTTTCTAAACGAGCATTATCTTTTTGCCCAAACTTATTTTTCAGGCTTATATTTTTATCTAAACATTTTCAATTTTTAAGCGGACCTTTGGGTCAAATAGCCCAACTTATGGATAGGTCTACTCTTTTTTTAAATATTTACTTTTTAATATTATATTGTACCTTTAAAGGACAATCATCACCCTTAATATTGTAACTCCACTATCAGTGTTACCAAATATTTTCTTATAATTTAAAAACAAATATTTTACGTAAGGATATAATATAATATTTAAAAAATAAATATTAAAAAAACGTAGTATTTTTTAAGGTCAAAATACCCAAATATATCAAAAAAACTTTATTTACAGAAAAGGGCCGGTTTTAAAAAAATTTACGAAAAAGGGTCATTTCCCCACAAAACGCGTCCACATCAGCGCGTTTTGTGGGGATGCAGCAGGAAAGCGCGCCCTTGGGGGAGCGCTTTTGCCACATCAGCACAAAGCGCGCTGACGAGGACGCGCTTTGCTGATGTGGTAAAAACGCTACCCATAGACGCGTTTTAGCCCGTAATTTAAAAAAAAACTATTCTCAATTTTTTTAAAAATTTACGAGAATAAACATTTATAAATGCTCAAAATGACAACACCTTGTTTTTTTAAGGTGTCATCAATTAATAAGGAAATATAACTTACAAAGGAAATTTTTATATAGACCCAAAGTCTCATTTCCCTTATTTTCTTGAGCAAAGTGGGATATCAGATATGTGTATATATAGACTCATGAACAGTTTTGCAGCTTGTTCTTAAATAATGCGTGATTCCTTCCTCTTTTTAAATAATTGATATATCTTTTTAAATATTTATTTATTTTTAATATTTTACTATACTAATTGATTTTTTTAATTCTATATAAAGATTTGTTATATTTCCTTATTAATTGATGACACCTTAAAAAAACATGGTGTTGTCATTTTGAGCCTTTATAAATGTTTATTCTCGTAAATTTTTTAAAAATTCGAGAATAATTTTTATTTAAATTAAGGGCTAAAACGCGTCTATGGGGGAACGTTTTTGCCGCATCAGCAAAACGCGTCCTCGTCAGTGCGCTTTGTGCTGATGTGACAAAAGCGCTCCCCCAATGGCACGCTTTTCTGTTGCATCCCTACAAAATGCGCTGACGTGGACGCATTTTGTAGGGAAATTGCCCTTTTTTATAAATTTTTTTAAAATCGACCCTTTTTCGTAAATAAAATTTTTTATACAGGACATATTTAGGTATTTTGCCCTTTTTTTTTAAGCTAAGAATATAATCCGAGTTTCAGTTGATAAGTTTTAACTGGCACGTAACCACCGGAAACTAAACAGCCAATCAAATGAAAAGCCGCCCATGACCAGGGTTAGTGTTTTTTTTCCCCGCGTTAAAAATGTTTTTTTTAACCTTTAAATATTTTATAGTCATTGAATACGATCAAATACAAAATCAAAACGGCGTCGAATCCATGAAACCCAAATCTTCACTTAGAAGAGATCATTTTACCATTCCACTGAATTTTTATTTCATCTTCTCTAACTCCAACTATGCGCTATTCTGTATCTTGCACGACTCACCCTTGACCTACACTTGACTCGTTCAACAGCCGGTCTGAGTCTGTTTAAGACTCACTTTTCACTCGGATAACCCATAACTAATCAAACCTTAACCACCGGTTCCTTTAATTTTCCCCTTCCTCTTTTCATCTCCGCCATGTCTACTCCTTCCTTTCTACTCTCACTTTCCTTCCTTTTCCTCTCCTTTCTCTCCATTTCTCTCTCCCAACAACCACCCAAAGGTTTTCATATCCTCTCCCCCTCCCTTTTCAATTATTTCCATTTCTAACGATTTTTTATTTGAATTGTCTTTATAGGATATTTGATTGATTGTGGCGCCACTTCCAAAACCGTCAACGACGACCGAGAATGGCTTCCCGACGAGGATTTCATCTCCACCGGTTCATCAAAGAACCTAACGGTTCCCCGTCTCTTTCCCACTTTCTCCACCGTCCGATCGTTTCCTCTTCAAAACAATCTTCGCCGTAAGTTCTGCTACACGGCGCGCGTTTACAAAGGTGCGAGATACCTAATCAGGACGGCTTACTACTACGGGGGAGTCAACGGCATGAATTTTCCTTCGCCTCCCGTTTTCGATCAGATAGTGGACGGCACGATTTGGGGAGTGGTAAATACGACGGAAGACTATCGGAAGGGCTCGACGTCGTTCTACGAAGCTGTGTTTGAAGCTAAAAGGACTACCATGAGCGTTTGTATTGCTTCGAATACGTATACGGAGTCCGACCCGTTTATTTCAAGTTTGGAGATGCTTCTTTTGGGGGATTCGCTTTATAATACTACAAATTTTGATTCTTATGCTTTGAGTTTAGTTGCGAGGCACAGTTTTGGATATAATCGATCCCTTATCAGGTAATACCAAGTTTTTAGCTTCTTTGTTTTGCCATTTATTGGATCTTTTAAAAAGAAAATGCTAATTAAGCAAAAAACAAACAAACTTGTTGCATGCTCCTTTTATTTCGTCGTTTTTGCACACTATATAGCAAAAGGATATGCTAGGAAAAATTAAATAAATATCTGTCAATATAGTTGTTGTCACTTTGAAAACTTGTTAAGTCTGAAGTTGGAGTTTCATTTTCTTAGTATGCTTTATTTGATATTGCTGAATATAAATGTTTTGTGCTCTGACCAGTTACCCTGATGATCTCTTTGATCGATATTGGGAGCCATATGCAGAAAATGTTTCTGTTATAGCAAGCAATAACACTCCATCTGTTTCTGGATTCTGGAATATACCCCCTTCAAAAATATTTGGAAGCGCGCTTTCAACAGATCAGTTGGAACCCCTGGAGTTGAGATGGCCGCCTTTGTCACTTCCAAACTCAACTTACTACATTGCTTTGTATTTTGCGGATAATCGCGATTCAATGCTTTCAAGCTCAAGAGTGCTTCACATACACATAAATGAAGTAACGTATATTAGCAATTTGGAAGTGACTTCAGCAGGAGCTGCGGTCTTCGCAACCAGATGGCCACTTGAAGGTCAAACAAAGATTACTTTGAGTTCCGCTGCCAATTCGAATGCTAGTCCTTTAATCAATGCCGGGGAGATTTTTGATATTCTTCGCCTAGGAGGAAGAACTCATACAAGGGATGGTATGGTTGCTAACGGTTTCAACTTCTGTTGTGTGAAATCAAAATGAAATTTTTTTCCTTGGTAAATGCTCGAAATGATTTAGTGGTGATTGTCTGTTACTGGTTATACTGCACCCTTTATGTCAAGAATGAACTTTTGGGTTAACAAGTGGCTACTACTGTTTGGATTCTTCATTTCTCTTACTGTTTGTTTGAAAAGGATCCCAATTTATTGTTGCAGTTATTGCTTTAAAAGCAATGAAAAGTAGTTTGCGGAACCCTCCACTTGATTGGAATGGTGATCCTTGCCTGCCCCTTAATTACACATGGACTGGAATTACATGTTCTGAGGGTGAACGAATTCGTGTGGTTACTTTGTGAGTAGTTAAGATGCTTTTTATTTTTGTTGTCTATGCGTCATCTACTCTTGCTCAGACAACTTGCTTTTTGTTTGTTTTCAGGAACTTGACTAGTATGGGTCTTTCAGGATCATTGTCTTCAAGCATAGCTAATTTAACCGCACTGACTGGCATGTATGGTATTAAAACTATATTTCAAGTGATGAAATTCCAAGGTAATAACATTCTAATTGAATTTCCCTTTCCCTCAACAGTTGGCTCGGTAATAACAGTTTATCAGGAACAATACCTAATCTCAGTTCTTTAAGGCTACTAGAAGTGTTGTAAGTTATTTTTCTCATGTTTTTTCTCTTTTACTTAATTGGCTACCTAAGTAGTTGGTACAAGGGTTCATTTAGAATTGTCTGATAGCTTTATATGAAAACTACATTAATATGCTACCTTTTTCTGTTAAAGGCATTTGGAAGATAATCAGTTCAATGGAGATATTCCCTCATCACTTGGAGAAGTGAGAAGCTTGTGTGAACTGTAAATCATTCTTACACAATACAGTTTGCTTTAATGAATTTGTTTCTGATAAAGTTTTAAATAATAACAACCACTTTAGTGTGACTAATGCATTATAATCTTTAATCAGGTTAGATACTAAACTGATTCAACTCTATTTATATTTAGGATAAATCAGTATTAAAACAATTAAATTCCTCTTGAGGATATTGGCTAATTTGTTAGATTCAAGTTGCATGAAAAATTTGGATCAAAGATATTTTGTTATTTTATGTTTGACACTAGATCTGTCAATCAGATTCGTACTATATTGCCCCAAGTAATTCTTTTAGATTGCATCATAAAATGGTGGGAGATGAATGTGCTAGACTTAAAACGTTGTGTCTTATCATCCTTTCTTGATTCTGACCCTTGAGCTTATTATTGTTGGAACCATGTACCTGGTCTATTGCACCATGGTTTCTTTCCTATATTAATGGAGAATGACATGACCTGAAAAATATCCTTGTTAACGGAGGCATAAATTGCATAGTGTTACCCTTGGATTGACCCTTATTTTGAAATGACAAAACATTCAGCTAAATAGCTTGATTGAGTATATTGAAAAGTTTATAAGTGTTATTTTAAGGTATATGATTTGTGCTATTTGCTTTGAAGAACACCTGAAATTTTTTTAATATACTGAACTTGATTCATTTCTCAAAACACAAAGTTCTCAAAGAACTAATATTTTTTCAAATGTTTTCTAAGTTAAAAGTCAATATTTTTCAAAGATAAAATTGTTTAGAATTTTATATTTGAGGAAAAGGATTGAATCCGTGGTGGAAATGATAATCCTTTTTCACACAGAATGGTTCCTTTGGTTGTCAAGCCCAACGAGATCGAATCGATGGATTCTCAGATATTTTGAATTTTAAAATTGGCTTGACAAGCATAAGGGATCAATTTAACAGAATATTTATTTTTGCTTGAGAAGCAAAAAGATTGATATTCTGTTAAGAAGGATTGATCTTTATTCAAATAGAATCTCCTTTTGGCTGGAAAGCAAAAAAAACTTGATACCTTAAAGGAAGGGATTGTTCCTTCACCCCTTGACAGCAATCCAAGGGTTGAATTTGGAGCAAAACCAACAGTTGAGTCTTCAACATAAACAGGGTCTTCCCAACTCTGTTCACTTGAAGAGATTTCAATTGCAGGAGTCATAGATTCAATTCTTCAACCAGTCTTAAAGCTTTAAATTCTTCATCTCTTTTACTTTACCGTAATTTATTATATTTTCTCTTTGTACCACATACTTACAAAAACCATCCTCTCTGAGGTAAAAAATCTATGCATATCATCTTGAGTTTGTAAATATAAGGGGACTGAAACTCTGGAGTGCACTTTTAAGATTTGGGTAAAACCAAGTATTTGAGTTGAATTTCTGAAGGTTATATCTCAACCTTGAAAAGGAAGTTGTAATATTGAAAAACTAGTGGACTGAACTTCTTGGTGACAAAGCCAAGGTGGAGATCATAGGTGTATTTGGAAAAGGACTAAATGTTGGTAAATCTTGAGTTTGATCTTTAATTTCATTTACAATTGCCTATCCCTTTAGTTTTATGGAAACTCATTTGGTTTAAAATAGCTTAAAACTTCTAATTAACCAATTCACCCTTCTTAGTTTACCTAACTCCTTTTAGCTAAAACATGATTTCTGTAGGACTGGCAATTGATGTGTCCTATATATTGGCAGGAAGAGCTGTTGTTTCATATGGTTTGTGGTCCTTCACTTCCTTGATTAACATAGGTAGTTAAGGGTTTTGTTCTTAGTTGTGGCAAACCGTAAACTTATTTGATGTTTGCTGATTTGAGTTCAATTTGCAACATACCATGCAAAATAAAAAGCCGAAACATGTCTCTGTTCTCCAGTAGCTTTCTAATTACATCCACCTACTATTGTAATAACATATGAAATCTTTACTGAGGTATACAATTTTGTAGATATCATGACAAATGCCATCTATGTCTACACACACATTGTTTCCTACAAGCATTCCTTTCCATCTAGGTTGTTTTACTTGATTCTTTTTTTTTTTTTTTTTTTTTGTCTTCTAGATTCTTACAAAACAATAATCTGACTGGGCGAATACCGGATAGTCTTGTAGGAAAACCAGGACTGGACTTGAGGTAAGTATAAATTTACACTAGTCATGTCATTCTTAGCTTATAAACTTCAAGCTTTAACTCTTCTGAACTATAAAACTGCAAGATTAATCTACACTTTAATTTGTTTCAGGACTTCTGGAAATCAGTTTTTATCCCCATCACCTTCTTAAGTAGATTGTACATGCGTTCAGAGGTAACATCACACGATTGCAATGATCAAAATACTCGATTTGAATGAATTCTGTATCAAAAAGGTATCATCTTGGTCTGAAATTTTGGTGGAAGTTCCACCATTGTTGTCTGTTTGATTGCAAAGTTGTCTCCTATTCTGCATGTTGGAGCATCCTCAGTTTTAATTATACTAGAAATAGTTGTCCATGTTCAGCTAGTCTGTTCTTTATTTACTCAAATACGAAATCATATCTGTAAATCATAGCCATATACTTCATTATATTCTTTACAATATAAATTTTAATTGATTCATGAATTTGTATCATATGTGCATTATTTTTCTTTTGTAGTATTATTTAAATCTATAATATTACAAGAAAAAGAACAAATTGAATATCTATCCATTGTTATCTCTAAAAATTACTGCCTCGAAGTTCAACACCATTTACGGGTAAGAAGAGTACAGCTGCCTGCCTGTGTAGTTGTTTTACAATGTTGGATGTTATTTACCTGTCAGAAGCATCGATAGCGAAGGTTCATTTGCTTTTATAATTTCGTACTTGGGAACCCCCATTGGAAACAGCATCTCAACAAATTCAAATTTAAATAAATAAATAAATAAAAGAAATTGAAATTGTGAAAGGATTAATTTACATGGGTGCTATATGCCTCACTAAAATACACCAAAATTTTAGTTTCTGAAGAATCAGAACCATTTCACTTTTCCCACATCTTTCTTCTTTTCCAAAAAATAATTCATTGCTGTTAAAGACCCAATCATCAGCCTTTTCTTTGGCTCATCTTACAGACTGGGTCCCCATAAATTCATATACCTCTGCATCTTTGCATGTGCATGTGTTTGGATTCTCTGCTCCATTCATAATAATACATTACACCATGATGAACTTGAATTCAAAAATAAAATAAAATTTAAAAAAAGAGACTAAATTAGAGAGTTTTTTTTTTTTTTTTTTTTTTTTTTGTTGTTGTTGATAGTCAACATTTACATTGTAATACATCTGAATCTTCCACCCAACATATTTCAAGATTTTATCTAAAAAGACATAAATAATAATAAAAAACCAACAAAAATTGAAAAATTAAAAACAAATGTAACATGTCGAAAGAACCTAAAAATTTCAGATACCACTCGATTGGATTCGGTTGTTTTGTTTCCTTCACCTTTCTAATATTCTTCCTTTCTTGAGTGGAAACAGGGGAGGCAATGCACTGCTTTTGACTTGTGTGCAAATAGGTACATTAATCATTGGCCTGATCCTAATACTTGCTGATCTTGTTCTTTCCAACCCTTTCTTTATCCTCTTCACATGCTTATTATCTCTATTCCCAGATCCTTGTTTCCCTTCTTCGGCTACATCGGCCAACGAGCTCGACGACGACGATGACGAAGAAGACGACGGTGACAACGATGACGTCGCCCGTTGTTTCTTCAACCTCAGCAACTCTTTCCACAACACCGTACATTTCGGTGGTCTCGGTGACGGGTCATCATCAACAAACCAACTCACCCTACTACTCTCCTCCTTGTTTTCCACCACTTCACGCTCATCGTCATCATCATCGCCCTCGCCATCACCGCCGCTTTCTTTTCTTAGGTTGATTTGTTTGAGCTTCTCGGAATGATGCATTTGCCAAAACGGGAGCAATTTCCCTTCAAAGAAAAGCTCATCGGCTGTCAACATGGCATGGCTGCTCACATTGCTTGAAAGGAACTCAAAATCTGCAACAGCAACCCTTGCTGCTGCCGTTTTGTCTTTGTCCTTGTCTGCGTCATCGCTTTGAGAATGTGGGTTGATGGATATGAAGTTGGTTTCATCAAGAAAATCAGCTGAGAATGAAATCCTGGGGCTTGAATTTGTATCCATGCTATTTCTTGAGCTTGCTTGAACAGCTTCCATGGCCATTCTTTAGGTTTCAGGGTCCAATAGGAGGAGAAAATGTTTATATACAGTACTTTTTTGAAACAAAAAGGTTGGGCTATGTGTCTGAGTAGAGATGCATGGGATTTGTGATTTATAAAGGGGAAAGGGGAAGCAGATGGTTTTTTAAGTGTTTATTTGCTGTTAACTTCTTATTAACTAATTAGGGTTAATTCCAACACATATCCCCAAACTATATGCTAAATTTTAAATTAGCCCCTAAACTGCAAAACTTTTCAAATATTTATTAATGAACAAAATTAATTTCATGTCAGCTTTAACTTTGTTTCAATTTGGATTATTAAATTCTTTTTAATAGTATAAAATTAAATTAATTCATTTAATAGTATAAAGATTATTTTGTTCCAGTCCAGTCCCTATAATAAAAGGATTTCATGGGTATTTTTACTTTGTAACTAGAATTTTATTCCAATCATATCTTTTTATCAATCTAATCATCAAATGTTAAACACGTATCGATAAAACGATATAATTAAAACCATACGATTTAATTGAAATGTTTTGAAGTTTTAAGAATAAATTAAAATTTTGAGACATTTAACACAATTAATTATAGAATAGGGAGATATTTAAAGTGATGTAGGGAGGTCGAAACAAGTGAGCTACTAATGTGTTGTTTAATTATATTGAAAACATCACATGGGACGGACACTCTTATATTTTGGTAAAGGACAAAAAGGTTTTTGCATGCAATTTATAACTCATCATTTCTCTTCTTCTTCTTCTTCTTCTTCTTTTAACTTTTTCCTTTTTTCTTTATAATTTATAAAATTTTAATAATTTTACCTTTTAATAATAAATTTTTGATTTTATTTTTAAAATTTATAAATATATAAACTATTAAAATAATAAAATTATATTTTTACTATTTAAAAACATATAATTTAATTCCCAACCCTAAATTTTTTTTCTAACTTTCGCGTTTGATCTCAAAACAAAATATAATCAACAATTTGGTAAGATTAATAAAAAAGAAATAGTAATTAAATTAGATTAGATTATGAAGCTTTCTCGCTTCTCGTGTAAACTCCGAAACAAGTGATGAATAAATATTTAAGTATGTGTTAAGTCAGATACAATTAAATTTTTGCAGATTTTTTAAATTAGTAAATTATTATGATAATACAGTTAAAATGTTGATTTCTATGTATTTGAGAAAAATATGATTATTGGAGTTTTATATTAATTAACATTTCCTTCTTTTAAAATGCTTTTGATAATGGAAATTTTATAAAGTATTAATAGCATTGATGAAGTTGAGATTTATTGAGAAACCAAATTAATTAATGTATTGCTTGTTTTTATAAAGTGTTAATTTTATCTTTAAACACACTCAATATGGTTTTCCTGGAAAGGGTCGGCAGGTAACTTTTTTTCCTTCTATGAATATGAATTGTAAAAATTTGAATAATTAATATTATAATCTAATCTAAAAATTACTTTTATACACATTTCTGATTACTAGAACATTCTTTCCCTCCTTCTTCACTTCCGTTGATATTGTATACCAAAAATTTAAGCATATTTTATGTCAAGTGATTTTTTGTTTACCACAAAAAAAAAAAAAAACTGAACTTTTACATTTTGGAATTTAACATGTTAATTACAAACTAGTATGGTTTGGTTTTCAGTCCACATTTTATGTTGACATGATTACTTGTTTGTGTCAAATTATAAAATAAATTTTGAAGGTTAAAATATGTACTTCACTACTCTTATTTTTAGAAATAAAGTTCTTTGCTTTTTTTTATTTAAAAATTCAGATCCAAATTAAATTTTCTAGTGTGATATTTTGAAATTTTAAAAAAATTGATGTAATAATAAAAATAACATTAAAAATACCAATTAGCATTGTTTCTTAAAAACACTTATTTGCAACCATCGTGATAAAATAATGTTGGGTAAACTACACTGGTGGTTGTCCAACTATTGGGTCACATGACGTTAAATGGCTGACGGAAAAATGACATTATAAATTTTAAAATTGGCATAATAGTACCTTTAACCCTCAAATAATTTATACATTGTGTTAATTTAGTATTGATTCTGAAAATTTTAATAATATATGTTTGCACATTGTGTAATTTAGTCCTTTTTGTAGTTTTGCTTTCTTTGAGACCGTTTCACCTAAAAAGCTTAAAAGACAAATTTATCAAAAATAGAAACACCCAAAAACTCAATATCATAATTTCCATGTTTTCTCATTCTTTTCTCTTAATACTTCAATTCTTCATCATTAGATGAGAAACTAATGGTTGAGATGACTCAGTTTTCCTTGGTTCACTCTTTACCAGTTTTATAGTATTCACACTGGGGGACTAAATTAGGTCATATGTGAGCATTGAGAACTAAATTTGCTATCATGTCAATTTTAAAAGTTGTCATGTTATCTTTTGGTTAGCCTTTAACAACTAGTGGTCAAAAAAAGAAAAAAAGTCAAATAGTTGGTGGCCATGTAACTTTTCATAGTTGAGTGACAAAAAAGAAACTTGCTAATAATGTTCTTAAGAAAAATTGGCATTAACATTTTGATTGAAATAGTTAACTATATTAACTATTTAGACTAACTAATGACATTATAAAAGTAAAGAGACCAATTATGTCAACAATTAAAGTATATAGATTAAATATTAAGTTTTAACATAATCTAAAGGGCAAAATTGAAATTGAACCATTGTCTTATAATGCCAAAAAAGCGATACAAACCTACAGAATGATTTAAATTAAATATAGCCACATAATGATTTAATCGAAAAAGTTGACGATATTAGTTAGTGGCCAACAACCTCTTGGATTGTGGTAAGAGGATTTGTGTTGTGGCATGAGAGTTTAAGTTAAATTACTAGCAACCTCACATTTATCTCAATTATATAAAAAAAAAACATTTGAACTAATTAATAATATTATAAAAATATTAAGATTAAATTATGATAAAAATTAAAATGTAAAAATATTTCAAATTTAAGTATATTAGAAAAACTAAAATTTAACCATATTTAAAGGAAGGTCATATTTCTAAAATGCATAGGCATATAGATTAAAAAAACCCTCATTATTTAGCTTTCATATTATCATATTAAATATGACAAGAAAAAGGAAAAAAATAACTATTCACAATGGGTCAAAATCGATATAATGCTAAATACTAATATATAAAATTTTATATACATATAAAATATTTTAAATGTAATTATGATAAATATATATATATATATATATATATATGTATACAATTACTTAACTTTTTCTTTATAACTTAACACCCAAAGACAAAAGTAAATTACTATCATTCACACACCACGACTCAATTTTGTAATGTGGGTTATGGGATGAACATGTATAACTAATAAGCCAAAAGTTTGGATTTAATTACTTAGCTTAATTGATTTATATGGCTTTATTTTTAATTGACATTTAATAGATTTAAAATTTTAAGCTTAGCATCAATAATTCAACTTTCTTCACAACAATTTTTACAACGCTAATGGAAGACCGACTTTTTTGAAAAATTTATTGAAATTTCATCTATTTATAGCTAATAAATCCCTTAACAATATTGATTTGTTGAAGAATCTGACAGTCTCAAATATTTGACGCTTTAAAAATTTGTCTAGAAAAATTTAATTTCCTTTCAACTCAGAACAATTACATCATGAAACAAATTTTTGATAAACAGATTTTTACAATACTTTTTAGCAACAAACATCAAAAATTTTAAAATAGATTATATGCTTATCTTTTAAGCAATAGTGAGAGTGAGAGTTTTGATTAATTTATTTAGATAAATGAAGGGAAATTTTAAAAAGGAAAAAAAAAAAAAAAAGCTTAGTTTCCTTTGACTCATCTTAAGAGCTTACATATTATAACAAGGAAAGAGAGGCTTAAGCATGTGATCACATGAAAGTAGATATTAGCCATGTGAAATCTGAATCAAATTTATATATATATATATGATTCATTCACTGACCAAAATACCCCTTGAAATACCTTGACTCACATGGGTATATCTAGTTAATTTTTCATCAACGAAAGGGTATTTTTGTCATTGAGAATAATTCACCATTGGTATATATGATCATGTCCACCTGCTGGAAAAGCTTGTTCCAAGATTTGCACATCTCTTAATTAAATCCAGACAGCTAATAATTACCATCATAATGTTTAATCTTTTAATTGATTATTAATCACATTCTGTGCTCTTTTTTCTATGATAGAATGAGAGGGAGACAATAATGTTTAAAGCTTCACCACACCTTGAAACAAACAACCTATACTTAACATGTGATTTACAATCCAAGTTAAGATTTAATTATTTGATTCTTCTTCTGCCTTTTCTTGGTCCTTCATCTTTTGTGCTTGATTAATTCAATCCCTTTTTTATGTTTTCATTTTTACCCTCCTCCATACAATTTAACTCAATAAGTTTATAATGATATTGAATTATGGGGTATCTTTGATAGTTTGATCCTTCTTCAACGGCATAGTTACAGTAAAATAGTGATCCATTCTGACAGTTTACAGGTGATTAAAACTATTTAAAATAGTTTATTGACAGTTTCAAATTCTACTTTGATTAGACGGATCCATATGATTTTGGTACATGAAGATCATTGGATTCTAAGACATGTCTCTAGAGAAAATAATAGAGTTGCTTACTACTAGATTCAATTGTAGGCAATGTTTGTATTTTATGTCAAATTTTGCTTCCTACTAGATAATGATTACTTTTGAAGTTGATGTGATTGCATTAATATATTGACGAGAAACTTTGATGGAAAATATTGATGGTATTAACAATCAAACTTATATTTTTAAATTGAAAAAGTAAAAAGATTTAATTTTTAGCTTTTTAATTATAAAGACTATATCTTAGACTTCAATCAAGTATAGGGACTGAAGACAAAATTTGACCAAGTCTCTCCCTTCTCTTTTCTTTCATTTTCTCTTTTAATATGATGGAATTAGGAAATTTTTGATAGTTGGGTAATTTGTTTATGCTTTTGATTTAGTGTAAATATTTAAACCCATCTCTAAAATTTGTGAAACATTTCAAGAATGAACAATTCAATTAATATATTAGGTGATAAATTTCATCGAATAATCTTAAATTTAATACAAATATAAATAAAAAATTATTTAAATAAATAGATGAACCATGAACTCGCCAAATCCAAAAATAAAAAATTCAACATCCATAGGCAAAACTCAAGATATTTCCATTGTATGAAAAGAACAGATCATATAAATTTTGATATGTTAATAATTTACATAATTTTTTTGGTTAAAATTTTTGGTATCAAGTTACGTAAAACCTCTAAACAAATAGAAATTCTCTCAATACCGTTGTTTCCTTTTATATAATTAGGATTCCATACTTAAAAGAATGGTTACTCATCTATATATTTTTTTCGTAATAAAGGATAAAGAATAAAGATGAGGATTGAATCTAAAAAAATAATCTGGGTTAAATATTTGAACCCAACTTTCTTTTACTGATTCAATGGATTAATTCATATAATATTTCAATTGAATAGTGTTTATAAGTATGACAGGTTAATAATTGGTGTTAGGGACAAAGAGGAAAAGGGGAAAAGACAATAAGTTAGTAGCTATCTTCAAAGGCCCATTTGATAAGAGAGTTAGGGTTAGGCTAGCTTATGGGTGATAATAGGGATAGGGACCCCATCATAAAACTTTTTTTTGGTGACTTTTTGGGGAAATTCAATTGATCCGGAGCACAATCCAAGGCCTAAAGCATGAATGCCAATGTGACTAAAAAAGAAAACTCTGCAAAGAATGGGGGACCACTAATTATTGTAATTTTCTTTTATAAAATTTAATGATTAAACCGTAGTAGCTCAGTTTCATCGCAAAGCTAAGCTGTTACAGTATCAACATATGCCAAAACCAATGCCAATGCCATTATTAAATTATACAAGTCTCATTGTGTTGATTGATAGAGGCAGACAGAAAGGAAATTGGACCACCCCACACAATGAGTTTTGACTCCAATCAACTTGTTTAACTAACTTTGACCAAATATCATTAATTAATTTCCTTTTTAAAAAATTAAATTCTTAAAATACTTATTATTTAGGTTCTTTATTAGGTTGATTGTATCAAATACCAACTCAAATTTAATATGTAAAACAAGTGAATTATGTTATAAAACATGTATATACTTATTATATAAGTAATTTGAATTTCATGCATATTACAACACAAAAAAATAAGAGTGACTTGTAATAGCCATCCATATTGTAAGAGTGCAAAGAGTTGTTAGATGAGGGGGATTCACATTATGTATGGTGTATAAAGTTGATATATTGGGGAGTTTATGGGGATGGGGTTTCCTATAGAGTCAGGTTACTTGTTGTTTCTTTATCTCAATGGGGATATTTACAAGGGGATAAGGGCTGGACATGAGTTCTAACCATCGAGTTGCCCTTCTCATTAGATGTAGTAGTAGGGTGGTATGTGTCAAATTAGGGTATTATTGGAGTCAACTTGTTAGACTGAACAAAATGTTTATCATATATGATGGATCGATAGATGTCTAGAGAAGTTTTTCCCAATTTATCTTTTACTAATTATATGAGTTCCGTGGGGATGGTGCCCTAGCAATGTTAAGAAGTTGTGATAAGGCTATCGTGGCTAGGTTTTAGTGGTGATCAATTGTTATAGTAAAGGGACTTAAGGTATAGATATAACAATTTGTCTCCCTAAATGAAAGCTATGTTAATCATCAACAAATTGATCATAAATTTTAAAATGTTTTAAAAGAGTTCTTAAAGTAGTAACATTGTATCAATTAAGTCCTTTCATTTGTCTAATCTTCAATTTAGGCATTAAGTGGCAATTTGAATCTAAAAATGAGCATATTTAAAACATGTAAATCAAATTTTGAACATATTCGCATGTACTAAAAGCATTAACAGTTTCAATATGATGAATTAGAAAATCAATGAAATTAAAATTTAGGAGGGTTCATTTTTATTTTACTAACACGTTGAAATTCAAGTTTCCAATATAATAAATACACAATGTTTAAAATTATGATCCATGTTATGTTTGAGCTGGGTTCAACGCTCAAGCTAATAGCTAATAGTATAGGGACTTTGGTGCAATTAACCTTATAAAAACAAACAGGTGAGCAGAGGCAAAAAGGTTTTCCATCACTAGTTAAAATTGATGGTGTTGATGTGAATCATAACTTTGCGGGATTCGGTTGACAAGTTTGCAAGTGAAGCTAAAATTGTTGCTGTTGAGGAAATAGTATTTGACCCACTACTGAAAAGGATAAGAAGAAAGCTAAGGGTATGGGGCACTACGCAAAGCAGGCCGATCAAGTGGCTGGGTAGCTAAAGCCAACTTCAACTGGTACACCCCAATTCTATCGTTGCCTCTTCAATTCTCAAACTGTACTATATAATTATTGCATTAAGAGTGTAAATGAGATATTGGTGCTTGCAAGTTATTTGAGTTTGACTCCAAAAAATTTGGAAGCTATCAATCAAACTGAATTTGAGCTTAACAATATTTGAATCGAATGACTCGCAAATCTTATCGAGCTTTTCATATGTTTCTATTATTAAATTACATTATTGTCCTTAATATATATTATTTACCCTAACATTAATTATTAAGTCTAGCTTGAGTATAAAAATTTGTAAATGAGCTCAATCGAGCAAGCGAACTTAATTATTAATCCCTAATCTCTTATATTAGAAGTTAGATTGCGTTTTGCTCCTTTTACTAAAAAAATGGCAAATTACTTAATATACGCAAGATTAAAGAGCAAACTGATCATTTCTACAAGTTAAAAACTTGTCCCGATTTGCTATTCAAAAATTAATCTTTTAGAAGTTCTTGACTACCCCTCTTAACAATATTATCTTCATGTTCGAACTTGAATTTTTTGCTTTAAGAATTAAATATCTCATTCAAAGAGGACAGTAAATAAAGTGATATATAATTTGATTTTTTCGGCTTTAAACAATTTTCAACAATGTTAAAATATGAAATATTTGTTACTTTTACATATAATAAATTCAGAGAATCAATAGTTTATGTAAAATGTAGAAAACCCAACTTTGACTGAAGCTACACTATAAATAATTACTGCAATACCGTCACAAGCCTCAGACAAAATTATTTGCTTTCATACAAATTTAGTGCATGTCTTGACCTAATTTTGTCTCTCCCTTTTTAGAAAAGAAAAGAATTCGAAAGCTATAGCTACCTAAATTCTACGCATTTGAATTGTGGTAAGGCATAGGGGAGTTGCACTTTTTGTAGGCAATTTTATAGAAACCATAAATATTTCTCACCATAATCATACACCCTTTTTTCCAAAAATATTTAACAACAAAACATTACAATACCCAATTTGATTTCTTATTACTTCAAACAACTTCCAACTTTACACATTTTTTTTAAATTAAAACTTTACCGATTAAAATAATTTCTAAAAGTACAAAATTTAAAATTGATAATTAAATCAAACTGAACTGATCTAAAATATTTAAAACTAAAACAAACAAATTCTAACAATTCGACAATATTTAAAATGAGTTGAGAAAAAGAATTAATGATAAATCAAATGCATGAAATTCATTAAACCATTTGGTTTAAGTAAGATAATATTTTATATTTTCACATGAAATTCTAAAATAATGTTATCTAGGTTGATTGAGTTTTAGTTCCATTGGTATGGACATTGTTATTAATGCAGGAGGACGTGAGTTTGAATGTGCTGAAACGCATTATCCCTTATTTATGAGTTGGAGAATGAGAATAGATATGGGCTTGGTATTAAAAAATATTTAATGGGCTTTTTTGGACCATGTGAATTTTCATTAATGGGCTTTTGCTTGTTATTTAGTATTGTTATTACTTTTTTGGTGTACTGTCATTAAACAAGAACAAGAAGTTATAGCTTGAGCCCAAGTTATTTAACCTTAGAATTAATGCGGATAAGTTGAGCAAAATGTAAACTCTAAAACTTAACTTTCCCTTGCCCTCCCTTTCTGTTATTGTGTCGCTGAATGTCTCTTCTACGATGGACCTGGTAAACAAACCCACTGTCCTTGTCTTGACTTCTTCCCCAAGATCCATCATTTTAATGACTTCCTCGGAGCTCCGTTAACCCTTTTTCTTCTCTGGGCTCAGCCCACCACAACCACCAATACTACTTTCGCTAAGCACTTCTCCCTTCATCCCTTAGTACTATGGGTTCAACCTCCAATGGGAATGTACCTATTTTAAATGAATAAAAATTATTTACTCTCCAAAACCATTACATATTAGAATTAATATAATAAAATAAACTAAATCCGTAAATTAGGCCCAATCTTCTACAATTAGTCAAAGGGTTAAACCTTTTAAAAAGATAATATAAGAGCCTCCGCGTTATAAAAGACTAAAAGTGCTTAAATGAAGACAAAACCTTTCAAAATGATTAAATAAGAGCAAAGTAAGTGCTTCTCAAATCTCGTATATCAAGTTTCAATTTATGTTTTATTATTTTCTTTGTTTTTCAAGCAACATTTAGTTCAGTTGCTATGTGTTTATTAGCACTTAATTTTTATTATAAATTGGGCTGAAATGTATGAAAAGCTTTTATTTGAGTAATCTTGTAAAAATCAGACTCTTATATGATCATTTTGAAATGTTTGACTCTTATGTGAAATTTGACACTAATTTGAGCATTTACTCGAATAGAATATATCTACTTTATATTAATTTCAAGAACAAAGAGCATTTTAGTCTTTTAACATATATTTTCTAAATTTAAAAAGTTAATTATTTGACTTTTTTTTTATATTCATTTTGTTCATGTTAAAATATGTTCATGGTTATTGTATTATTCGTACATTTAAATTTTAGTCCTTATTTTTATTTTAAATAATTTAGTTCAATTAATTTTTAATTTTAAAAATTTATGTCCAATTTTTAATAAAAAATAGTCCCTGAAAAGTAAAAAAATTAAATTATAAATATATATATACATAAACTTAGGTAAATTTTAACTTTTTTTAAATATTTATTTCCTCATGAAAACACTTAGGGTGGTAATAAGTATGTAATTAAGGGAAATTAAATAGTCTAATTAGAAAATTAAAGAAACTTAAAGAAATGCCATGTAGAATATTTTATGATTAATTTCTTTGTACAACCGTGCACTATAATTTTCTCCCAAAAGTATTGGTAGCAACCATTTCCAAATATCATATATTTTCTTTCACTAATTTGATAAAAAAAAATTATAAAAGGTAAACCTAAATACATACTAAAATCGATTAAGTGTTAGCTCGATTAGTATGGATATTATTGTCAATACAAGAAAATATGAATTCGAGTACGTTGAAACACGTTATCTTATTTCTGTTTATGAATTAAAGAAGAATTATAAATAATTTTAGATATTATTTTAAAAAAAACTAGATATAATCTGAACCTGTTAAATATATATTATATAAAGCATTTTCAATCATTATAATATATCCCAATTACTGAAAAAGGGAATTAAAAAAGGATGGTGGAGGTAAGTGGTTGTGATTTTCTGAGTCAGATAAGTTGAACAAAAACACATTTCTTGATATTAAAGCTTTAATTTATCCAATTTTATCGTATAGAAGATTCTCTTCTTTTGCAAATGGGATTTGTGATTATCATATCCCCACAATTACGATAGCTTCGAAGCCTTCCAGAAAATAAATTATAAAAAGAAAAACAAATTTTTTCATACTTTTTTTTTAAATTTATTTTTATGGTTCAACATGCTTTGTAGGGGGAAAAACATACATTGATAAGTCGAAAGATGGGTCATTTGAGAAAATATTCAAAATTATGCCTAAAATTAATGCTTTTTAAATCGAATTAATAGTAATTCGTTGGTTCAATCGGTCTAATTAGTTCGATTAAAAAAATATAATTTTTTTTAAATCTTGATTTAATCATTTCGTATTGATTTCTAATTTAATCCATTCAAAATAATTTTTTGAAACGGTCTATCAGTAAATTTCTAGATTAGTTTATTCGACTGGTTAATTTAGTTAATTCAAAAAACATTACTTAAATGAGACATAAAACTCTAAAAAAAAAAATCCAAATTTGTAAAAGAATATTAATTTTACTCCAAGCTTTAAGCTTTAAATAAAATCTAAAATTTGAGCTCTAAACATGAATTTTGATGTTTAAGTTAATATTTTAATAAGGTGTTAATGAGGTTAAAGTTGATATTGGACAATATATGTATCATTTGATATCTCATATATACTTGAAATTAGCAAGTGTGGAGTCAGAAAAATGTTGGGAGGACTCGAAATTAAGTTATAAATTTTGATAAGAGTTAAAATGTAATTTTATCATTTTAATAGTTAATGTTTTTATAATTTTTAAAAGATTAAATTAAAATCTTATCATTTTAAGGGTCAAAGCATTATTAATTTATAATTTTATACATTTTAAATTGAACGTTGCCGCCCCTAGAAGTGATGTCAGTCTTTGATATTTATAATTGATTCTTGAGATATCTGTTCGCTACTCAAATCTATGAGCTAATCAATGCTCGGTTGATGTCACGTCTCTTATTTGTTAGGGACATTATTAGGGGCAAAACGTAATGAAGGTCAAGGGTTCTTTGAAATTTTTCGTTTTTTTCTTGAAATTTATTAAAAAAATTTATTTGACCCTCGAACTTTTGATTTTATTTTACTTTTTATAATTGAAGATGAAAAATTAGATTGTTTGGGATGAAACCTCAAACTCTCATTCCTACAATAAAATACTTTTAGCACTAAACCCATGGATTTTCGGCTATATACTATCTTAAAACGTTGAATCTCTGTAGTAATGCATTCATAATCTTAGATTATTATATGAATCTAAACACGAATGAAGCCAATGGCCGCCGTTGACGAAACAAAAAGGGGCATTTTGATTTTGATTTTGATTTTTCAATAAAAGGCCCTTCTGATTTTGAGTCAGGAGTTGGTGTGGTACCTATCCTTTAGAAAATGGGCGATTTTCCAATACCCACCAAATTAAGATTACTACATATTACCAACAATTACGAGGCTAACCAACGCATACAATGTATAATTAATGCATGCATGCTTTTTAGCACTGGGATTCACTTCCCCCAATCCCAATCCAATATTTTTAACCTTTACTTTCTCGTGAATTACTTATCTTTTGGCGTCAAAATGAAATTATCCTCCTACTTCTTATCTTATCTCCAAAATAATAAATATAACTTTCGACAATCAACCATAACGTTAATATTTTCCATCAATTGTATAAATTTTATTAGTATAATAATAAATTCAGCTCTCAATATTTATATATTTTGTGCAATGTTGCAGGATAAATTTACTAAATCAGTACCAAATTAACAGAATTTATAAATATTACGGTCAAATTAATAGAACGTGTAAACTTTAAAAGTTAAAATTATTATTATACCAATAAAAATATGTACTACAAAATATTAGCATTGTGATTCATTATAGTTAATTATTTTATTTTTTGTGAAGTGGATTTACTAATTATTAAAATAAATATTGAAATAAATTGAATTGTGAACAGTTGTAGTTACAGTTAGACAGTCAACATTATAACCAAGCAAAATTCCTTAAGACACAACTATCCTTGTTTTAGAAACAACCCTTGAAAGAAAATGGTCAAATTTGGTGCCTGGCCCTCCCTATCCCTTCTTTGATTTTTAATATTATTTTTCAAAGTAAATTTGAAGAAGCAATTTCTAGTCAATCCAAGGTGTTAAAAATGGAAATGACCACAAAAAAATTCCTTTTTTTAAAAAAATTATTTGTTTAAAATTAAACGTTTAATTAACCAGATATTAATATAATTTAATTTAACCCCTAAAAATTATCTAAAAACTTCTGTCACTTTCACATTTCCATCCATTCTAAATAAAATTTGTGAACAAATATTTGGAGTGGTGGATCACATGTCGATTAAGAAATTAAGGACAGAAAATATTTCAAATAAATTCGTACCTAATTAATCTATTTGCAATTTGCAATTCTTTTTACTGAAAATATATTTTTAAGGTTTGTAGAGTTATAAATTAATGCTTAAAAAATTGTTTACTTTTTAATAATTAAAGCTTCTCACGTGTTGCACGTTTACAAAAGCATTACAAGCTTTATAGACTTTACTTATATTTATCCCTTTTTTTTTTCTTTCAACTTTATCTGATTATATTAATTTTAAAAAAAAGTATTATGGTAAAAACCTAGTTCTCTTTTTCTTTTTTAATTAAATTAGAAATTGTTTTTTATTTTCAAATTTATTTCTTAACAAACATATTAATGAAATTAAAATTTATGTTTTTTTTTATAATTCGAGTTAACTTTTCTTTTCATTGAATTAATGGTTAAATAAAAAATTTCGTATTGATAGATGTAGATAAAATAAAATTAAATGATTTTGGAAGTCAAAGCTAAAATTTTTGTGCTGAAATAATTTAAATTGAATGATTAATGTTTTAAATAATCTAAAGATATATTTATTATATTTTGTCAAACTTAAAAAGAATTAAATTTTATTTAGTAGTTGAGCACGTTTTCATCCATAATTGAAACTATCACATTATCAACTATTGCAATAGCATAAGAACTATTATTATTATTAGAATCTTATTATAAGTTTTGATTCTGTTCTTTTTTTTCTAATTTATAAATAAGAGAATAATGTACATACCAATCGAATTAAGACTCAATCGACTAGTATAAGAAATATTATAAATATAAAATGTTAGCTACTTATAAAAGTATCTTTAAGATGCACATAAGCTACTATAAGTCAGTGTCCTTATAACTTTATTTTAGTAATTGAGATGAGATACTTAATTGATATCTTTTCATTAATTTCATAATCGCAAATAATGTTATGGTAAAAATTGAAGATGACTTATCAAGTAAGGAAACTGGAAAGAGTTAATTGTGATTTTATTTATTTATTTATTTATTTATTGACATGATATGCTTTTGAGTGGTTTAATAGATAATATCTTTATATTTTCTAAATAATATCATGTGATTTGATTGATGCGTAATTTTAGAGATTTATTTTGATCATGCTATCTTAATTTATAAGAGCTATAAATCTACAATCTACAATACCCTGTAAAAGTTATGGGAGTAGTACCACTATTTTTAGTCTTTTTTGGTTTTACACAAGTACCACTACCTTCAGGACAATCAATACACTTTAGTCTTTTAGGTGTTTTCTCCTAGTATATGATGATTTAGAGGAAAAGAAAGAAATGGTGTTTTGAGTCAAAGTTTATTTTGGTTGTTTCTTAATCAGCATTCCCGAATCATGATCATATACAAGACTGAAATTTTGGAGTGTAAGATCTGTTCCAACTTTTGTGGTTCATGCGAAACATTTTCTTTTCTTTGCTTGGCTGCATTTCAACCACATTTGAGGTTTCCTTCCTCAATTTTTGCTTCAATGATTGTGAAGTTGCACGATATAGAAAGTGTAGTGAAGTTCTTTTTTTTTTTTTTGTTAAAAATCGAGAATTTAATTCTACTATTTTTTATTCGTTAGAATTTGATCATCATATTTTATGACATTAAAAAATTTATTTCAAATCGTTAATATGAAAATCAACAGTTTAACAAGTTATACGTAATAAATCAACAAAAAAATTATATATTCAAAATTAAATTTTTACTATACATTTATATAGAGTTTGAAAAATTAGGTAACTAACAGTACCTTCCACAAAAATTATGTTAATGTCTATATCAATCCAATTAAAATTATGAGAAAATTGGACATTGCAATCCAGAATTTTATTAGCATATATGATGTCAGCTACATCACGATTCAACTTTGTGAAGCCTTGTTTTTATTTTCTTCTTTTTCTTGCGGCGTTACAGATTGGACACTTGAAGAATTATTAATTTGTTTCCCAGGCCAAAACAAAAATAATAACATTCCATATTAATTATTAATTTCGTATTTTAATTTTTTTTTTCTCAATTTGATATTTATGCTTGGCTTCAATGTTTAATTTAGCACTCTCATTTTCTTTTTTGACCCAATTAAGTACTTCTGTATTTTTACTACGTCATACATGTCAAATGTTCATCGGATCACATTATGCCATTTGGTCTAACTACCAATTTATACATTGAAACCAAACTTAGGTACAAATTGAGACAAAAAAAATATCAAATTAAACATCAAAATCAAATTTAGGTACCAAATAATATATTAACCCAAAATAAAAAACCAAACAATTTTCCTCCCCCCACACAAAAAGATGGGAGTCCTGGTTTGCTTGCTCGTAGTTTTAACTCGTAATTTTTTGCAAATTGCAACAAAGAATGGACCACCACATAGCAAGGCCTTTCTTCTTCATATGCTGTTTTCCACTTTGAGTTTTCAGACTTTTCAGACAGGCCTTTGTGTTTTTTTGTTTGTGTTCCAATTTTCCACTCCATCGTTCGCGGTCTACCAATTTTGATTTTTTATGAAAAAAATCAACACTGATAGTGATCAGATGTTATTAACATATTAGTGGAATAACAGATTTTGTATTTTTCTTAAAATACAAAAGAAAAAAAAAACACCATTTAGTATGAAATTGATATCTTGTTGATACTATGATGCTATACTTGTCAAATTACTTTTAACCTTTTTTTTTTAAATGTAGAATTTTTTTTTTTTATAATTGACTATTTGGGGAGTTCTGAAAATTAATCTCTACCTTAACTATAAAATTATATTTATTAGTATTGTAATTTTGGTATAGCTTTGTTCCTTGTGGTTGCAAAATATGCAACTAATTGTACACATTGGACCAAATTAAAAGTGTTAGGTAAATGAAGAATAACGAGAACCCTAAAACATTCTTCTTTATCCGAGAACCCTAAAACATTCTTCTTTATCCCAACTTTTTGCATCTTTTCCATTCAAATACCTTTTTCAGTATTTTTTTTCCTTTTATGGAATTTGTAAGTAAAATTCCGGATTTAAATACAAATCATAAATAATATATCACAAATATAATTAAATTTAAATTTAAAATAATCTGGAAAAAATGAAACTAAAATTTCATTTTTGCTTATTCCATATTGGACTTTCTTTGAGATTTTAGTTTTACATAAAATTTGATAATATACTACATTGCATATTAATAATAAATATAAATAATATTAATATTAATAATATACATTGATAATAAACATAAATATTTCATATAAAAAATAATAAATACAAATCTGTCATAATATTAATATTTATTTTTATTAAAAATCAGACTTTTATATAATTTTTTTATTGAATTAATTTGTAACACCAACTCAATTAAAAACATAAATAATATAAAGGAAATATAAAAAGAAAAGCTTAATATTAACAATCACTCAATTGATATTTTAGTACCAGAGTTATTCCTTTTAATTATTATTTTTCAATAATATTTTTGCTAAAAATTTAGAATTACAATTTCTCTCCGTTCTTTTAGTATTATTTTCAAAAAATATATATTGTTTCTTATTTTTTTTAAAATATGAAATGTTTTTTTTAAATAATTCTAACTTTAAATTTTCTCATATTACTCTTATTAAATTATGGATAGTTTTTTGATATTTTCCAAATTTGGTTTGAAACTTATTTTATAAAATAATTTTATTTAAAACTATTTTCCAATTAATTTTATTTCATAGGATTACTAAATTTTAATTTTATAAAAATATAAAATATAATATTTTGCAAATATAAAAATATAAAAATATAATATTTTGAAAAAATATAAATTAAGACTATATTTGTAAAATAAAGTTTAAAAATATTTTATGAAATCATAAAAAAAATGAATTATTAGGTTTTTTTTCTTTGATTAAAGTCAAAAGTGACATTTCACACAATAATAACTTAGTTTTATTTGTTGAATATTTTTGTCAACAAACGATAAAATATTTAAATGCTAATGTTGTTACAACTATATTAATATTGATGTACCAAATAAGTTTGTCTATTATATTATTTTTGTAAAGTCCCACGATTTAATATAATTGTTTGAGATTATACATATAGAATTATAGATAATAATTCTAATTAGTGGATTTTGGTACGATGAATGTATCATTCATGTTTATTTTACAAATTATAAGAAGATTTAATATATCATTTAGTATTCGAGGTTGATACTTATTGAGTACTTTTCTGCTATGTCCCATTAGAAGGGACAATCGAATATTTATATACATATCTACTGTTCATAGAATTGACGCTCTTAGCATACTCTATGCATGCTGGACATGTGTACTACTCTGGGCTATCTGCTGGACACTCCTTGGGCACCTGTAAGCCGAGACTTGCGAGCTCTGTAACACCCCTTACCCGTATTCGACGCCGGAATAGGGTACGAGGCATTACCGGAATTACAAATTTATTTATCAGACATTTTATTTCATTTCGCATTTATTTTTGAAACCAATCAAAAATCAAACATATCGTCCCTTAAACATATTTATTTTTCTCGTCATGTCTTACATAAATTTATTACTCGTCTCAACATATTTAATTACCTTTTATTTACATATTAAAGATAATCACATATTTACATGTCATGATAAATATCATTCTCTTGCCGTTTATTCATAAACATAAATTAGTTAATTTATCATATCAATATTTCACGTACTATCAACTTATATTTCCTTATATCACATAATTAAAGTTACACGAGTTTACATGGCTAAATTTGCAGAAATACCAAGATTTAAGGGCATTTTGGTAATTTTCTATTTTCATCGATTTTTCAATCGATCTTAATTTAAATTAATAATTTCATTCAATTTTAAATTTTCAATAATAAAATAATCCATTCCATGTAAATTGGTCATTTCCAACATTTTTACAAAATTAATCATAAAGTTTTACTTTTATTCAATTTAGTCCCTGAGTCTAAAACATTACAAATTAGCCATGCTAGCTGAATATTCATACATATTTTCCTCCTCCTCCTCTCCATTCCACATCCTTAATGTATATAACATGCTATAAGTAACATTGTCAATAATTTCATTAATTACTCATAAGTATATTCAAAACTGTCCATTTGAGTTATAGTCACTAAATTATTTATTTCCAGAGCTACAAAACTCCAAATGAAGAACCGTTAATTTTTCCTGAAACTAGACTCACATATCTTCTTACCATGAAATTTTCAGAATTTTTGATTTAGCCAATTAGTACAGTTTATTCTTTAAAGTCACCCCTGTTCTGCTGTCTGGCAGTTCCGACCCTTCTTCACTAAAAATTAATTATCTTTTTATATAGAATTCAGATGATGTTATAGTTTATTTCTTCTAAAACTAGACTAATTAAGGAATCTAACCATATAAATTATGTTTCCAAATTATTTTTATACAATTTTTGATGATTTTTCCAAGTCAGAACAGAGCATCTCGAAATTACTCTGAACCAGTCTGACCAAAATCTAAATATCTCATAATACAGAACTTATTTGCTTTCTCTGTTTCTTTCATATGAAATTAGACTCAATAAGCTTCAATTTCATATCTCACTCAGCTTCTAATTCCACTTCTACGATTTTTGGTGATTTTTCAAAGTTACTCTACTGCTGCTGTCCAAAACAGTTTTGTTATAGCTTATTTTACAATTAAATCGTTTACCCAATTCTAACTTCAATTTCTTTCAATTAAACCACTAATCCATCATTTTATTCATCATATGCTATATTCAACAGCTTTAAAACTTCAAAAACTTCAACTTAAATTCATCAAAACTTTGTTCTAAAACTTATAAAACATCAAAATTAAAAGAGAAGGACTAAATTAACTTACCAATTAAACTTCCAAGCTTCAAACCATCAATTTCTCCTTTTTCTTTCTTTCCCCTTTTCTTCCCCTGCTTTCGTCTTGTTCTCTGTTTCATTTCTGGTATTCTTCTTTTACTTCTTTTGGTTTATATATATAATAATATAATATAATAGTATAATAGTATAATATAATATAATATAATATAATAATATATAATATACTTTTAAAAAATCTGAGATTTTCCCACGTTAACCGCCTCAACTATGCAAAATGGTAAAATTACCATTTTGATCCTTCATAATTTCTTTTAATCTATAATTTAACTTTTACTTTCATTTCAGTTTAGTCCTTTTCATTTAATTTCCTACCCAAACGTTAAAATTTTCTAACGAAAGTTTAATAATAGCTTAATGACACTCCATAAATATTTTTAGAAATATTTATGGCTCACTTTATGAATTCGAGGTCTCAATACCTCGTTTTTGGCCCAATTTTTCTCATTAATTCTTTCAGTTCACAAAATTCACTAATTTTTAAAATATTTCTAAAATCACACTTAACTTATAATTATCGATTAACAAAATTTTCTAACTTTTCGTCAGATTTAATGATCTCGAATCACTGTTCCGACACTACTAAAATTGGGTTGTTACAAGCTCCCATTGCCTTATGCAAGCTAGGTTCGCGAGCTTCCCTTGTGAACACCTTTTGCGAGCTTCATACTGTAAGGCTTGCATGTATCTGTCTAGTGGGCCCTATCTGGGTTGCGGGTAGGTGACCCAGACCTTATCTTGTTTTCGGGTTGCTGATCATAAATGCCTAACAATCCTTTTTTTCCTAATGTAAAACCTGTGTTATTTTTTTATTCAGTTTGGTATCTGTTTTTGAAAGAAATTATATATCTTGGTACCCAAATGTAACAATATTAATTTTTTAGTGCTTAATTTGTGTTTTAGGGTAAATTTGTTGAAAGTTAATTTCTAATATTATCATGCTTGATTTTTTCATGATTTTATTAATAGAACAAGTTTAGTATTAATTGTAAATTTATTTAATTTTGCATTTAATTTATCAAATATAATCTGATGGATGTAATTTAATTTGGGTTTTAGGGTTGATTTGATAAAAGTTAATTGCTAATATTATGAATTCTCATTAAATCAACTTTAAAGCTCAAATCAAATACTAAAAAATTAACATCGCTACATTTGGAAATCAAAATATATTACTTTTATCAAATACAAATATCAAATTAAAAAAATACACACATATATGTATCAAAATCAAGTAGCAATAAAACCTTCGTATGGGGAATTATTTCCAAAATTCGAACTGTTTCCTTTAGTTAAATACATTATCCAATTTATATGTATTTTCACGTCCTTTTTTTGGGGATAAAATATTAATCCATTAATTAATGATAGTTTCCTTTGGAACTAAACAGAGTAATTATGTTGTCTTAATGGCGAAATGCGTTTTCCCAATTCAGTGGATAAAACGTAAACATGGGCCATTAAACTCCTTATTTTCCTCCACTTCCCTTTGTTTTTAACTCCTTAGCTGAGTCAACAACTTTGTCTTTGATTTGATCTTATCATTTCCCTTTCCAATTTTCTCATGCATGATTTAAACAAGTTGACCCAATACACCAAATTCTTCTTCATTTTCACACTTAGAAAATCAAATTTAATATTATCAATAACAACAAATAACTCAATTTTGCTTTTATAAATCCTTCAATCCTCACTCTTTTTCTAAGTTCTACAATGTGATCGCAAATAAATTATAATTTTCCACTCTATAAAGGGTTCCTATACTATGTGTTTTTGTTGAATTTAGTCCTCTATTATTATTTGATTATAGAAATGTGCAGTTTTCAATCACAACGCTAATTTTTCTCCATTAATTTTGGAAAGTTGCACATAAAATTTGTCTAATTGTACAAAAAAAAAAACCAGAATGGAAATAAAGATATATATATATTTTGAAAAAAAGAGAGAAGCTAGAAAGGAACAAATTAATAGAAGATGGATTAAATTCACCAAAAAAAAAGCATAATATAGGGACCTTTTATAACATTTGACCAAATTAAAACCATTAACGTTAGCCAAAATGCCGTGGTTGACTAACGAGCCGTCAAAAGAAAATTAGAAAACCAGCAAATAGTTTGTTTAAAAAAACACTTAGAAAAGTCCGTAGACACGTGGAAAGATCCTGATGGCGGTGACCCACTACGTCATCCAACTTGCAGGTGAGTCTAACTATTACTCTCTACTTCTATATAAACTCCCCCCTTAGCTTCTTCCTTTCATTGCATATTCTTCTCATTTCCAAAAAAAAAAAAAAAAAAACTCTCTTCTTCACTTTTAGGAAAAAAAAAGAGTAGAGATATATAGCTTTGTGTTTTAGTTGATATTCAGATAGAAATCATGCCGGCAGGTGGATTCTCAACGGTTACACCGGCGGGGGTGGAATTCGAAGCAAAGATCACTCCTATAGTCATCATTTCTTGTATAATGGCAGCCACCGGAGGCCTCATGTTCGGTTACGACATCGGCGTTTCTGGTAATTCATTTTTTCGTGCTTGCATGGAAATTTACACGATTCATTTCGTAATAATAATGAATAGGGATTCCAAGTTTCAAGCTCTTTCCTTTTGTAAATAAAATATATATTTTTGGCTTATTTTAATGTTTCTCTTCGTTACTCTTTTTTTTTTTTTAAATGGTTATATAATTTAACACGTTTAAATAAATAAATATTTTTTGGGAGGGTTTTATTAACTTTTTTTTTTAAATCCTGGAAAAGAAAATAGTTTTTTTCTCTCCCGCCAAACACCAACTCTGGATCAATTTTTCAACTGAAAAGGGCAGCTTGGGAATTTCATAATTTCTCTGCCATCATACATCGTTGACGAAAGAGTCGGTTAACGGTTGTTAGTGGAGCCCGGTTGTTGTTTGTTCGGCTCCAATATGTTCATTTTCGATGAAATTACCTTTTTGTCTATCTATGTGTTTTTTTCTTCTTCCTCTTCCTTTTTTTTATAGTTTTTAAGCTCTACAAAGTAAAATAAGTGATAATTACCTTATCACAAGGTTTTAAATATTTAAATCCTGATTATTAGTTAATATCTTGAAGTAATAAACCAAATAATAAAATATTAAAACAAGTCACTGTCTTAAAAAAATGAATTGATTAATTTTTATATGTAGGTGGCGTTACGTCCATGCCCGACTTCTTGGAAAAATTCTTTCCGGTTGTTTACCGGAAAACCAGAAACCCTGGAATCGATGGAAATTATTGCAAATATGACAATCAAGGCCTTCAATTGTTCACTTCATCGCTTTATTTGGCTGGTTTAACTGCCACTTTCTTCGCATCCTACACCACTAGGAGGCTCGGTCGCCGCCTCACCATGTTGATCGCCGGTTTCTTTTTCATTGCCGGTGTTGTTCTTAACGCCGCTGCCCAAGATCTAGCCATGCTTATTATTGGCAGGATATTGCTCGGTTGTGGTGTCGGTTTCGCTAATCAGGTACTTTCAATAAGCATCTCACAAATTTTTATTGAATACAATTTATTTAGTATCAGTGTGTATCATATAATCCAACATAAGTTTTAATATTTTTTTATAAAGTACTTCACGTTTTTATTCGTACTATATGAGTCTTTAACTTTTAACTTCTATTCAAACGAATCCCTGCTATTCAACTTATGCATAAATACACAGTTTAATTATGCCCGTAGTTCACATACCTTTTTAACTTTTGAAATTTTAGTCTCTCTACTTTTAATTCTAGATATTTAGTCCATCTACTTGTCAATTAACAGTGAAATTTATTTGTTTGAATTAAATAAGGGGACTAAATTTCGAAAGTCCCAGAGTACAGGGACTCAAACATAAATATACCTAAATAATCCCTAAGTACAAATGAAAGCATAATTTTGTGCATTATAAGAACTTAATTACAGAAAGTAGTAAATTTTGTAGCTTGGAGGTTGTCCCTAGCTGAGATAAGCCTGGAAGACATCATTAGATTACATTAATTTCCCTTTTCAAAGCAGTTGTAATCACCCGTGTAGTTCCCTTTCTAGGCTACTATTTTCAGTTGTGGATGATAATAACACCATTTGAATTTTTATCCTTATTGATCAACTTAGTTTATTTATCTGGTTTAATAGTCAAAATCCTTTACGTTTTCCAAGAATCCTTACATCCCCAGCAATCACTCTTCAACACCTGCCCACTCTAGTCAAGAATGGACCGTCATATGTCACCCAATATTGTTCCATAAAGTTTAGTGCTAAATTCCAACTTTTGTTAGATTGATGTAATTAATTTAACTAAGTAGGTTTGAAATAAATGTAACATTGTTTGTCACAATCCAAAGTGTTTTGTTTACTTTTCACTTTTTAACATTTAATATTAATATATTCTGAGGTTTGAAAATAACACATGTGATTGTGAGTTGTGTGGACTCTTTTGCTCTCTATTGGTTTAATTTAAGAAAGCATCATATGAAAAAGATCTTTTATCTTTGGATTTATCCATTAAAAATAATAATGTTTAAATAAAGTCTTCAAAAGCAAGTTTATTCACATTTTCTCTTCTTGTTCTTAGAATCTTTTTTTATCCCTTTTTTTTAAAAAAAAGAAAATCCTTTTGAAAAGTCTTTTATGAATTACGTGATGCTTGTTTGAACTTTTTGGGTTTTTCTAGTCATCATCTTCACTTGTCATATGGTGTACAATTTTGATTTGTTTATTTTTTTGAGTTATTTGTATTTACTTGGGACTTCAAAAATTCAACTAGAACAATCTTGTAGCTGATGGGAACAGTAGAGGTGCATAAGGTTCCCAATTGTATTCTTTTATTTAACTTTTAATTTGTGTCAGTGTAAAATAAAAATATCATTTTAATATATCTAGATTAGGTTATAATTTTTAACCCTACCTACCTATGATATTTAAATACAGCTATTCATATATTAAATTTGAAAAAGATTTTTATAATCCGATATAATCAATGATTAATTTTTTATTATGTTGATTACTCATAAATACTTCCCACCTTCAAATAATTTTGTATTAAGCCTCATATTTGTTTTAATTAAATTACTTATGTTCTTATTTTTATTAAATACAGGCTGTGCCACTGTTTCTCTCAGAGATTGCACCTACAAGAATACGTGGAGGGTTAAACATATTATTCCAACTTAATGTCACTATTGGAATTCTTTTTGCCAATCTTGTCAACTACGGGACTGCTAAGTATGCCTCGTTTTTCTTGTCTTTTACTCTTTTAATTTTATGTATTTAATGTTTCATCATTGGGGGAAAAAAACTTTCTTTTTTTTTTTTTTGCCATTGGAGCAAAGATGTGGGATCAATTGCCTTGAAACTGTGATATATGAATGAAATAATTGAAACCATTTTTGAATGAGACCCCATTGCTTCTACTCATTAACCAATTCCCACGTTTTGGAAAATATTAATAATAATGTGTTCATTTTTTCCTTTTTCTTCTGATCACAATCATTCATTGCTTTGCTTTGGAACGGCAGAATTACAGGGGGATGGGGTTGGAGACTATCATTAGGATTAGCCGGCATTCCAGCACTTCTCCTAACTGTGGGGGCTCTCTTGGTGGTCGATAGTCCTAACAGTCTCATCGAGCGAGGTCGTCTCGATGAAGGAAAGGCCGTGCTCCGAAAGATTCGGGGCACCGATAAGATTGAGCCTGAATTCCTGGAACTTGTCGAGGCAAGTCGTATAGCTAAAGAAGTGAAACATCCTTTCAGGAATCTCCTTAAACGTAGGAACCGACCCCAACTTGTCATCGCAGTTGCATTGCAGGTTACTGCTTAATTTTGGCTTCGTGTTGCTTATTTTTCTTGTCGGGTCGTAAAACTCTTACTGATATGTCTGTATTTTTATGGTGTTTGTTATTTGGAACAGATTTTCCAACAATGTACAGGTATCAATGCTATCATGTTTTATGCGCCGGTCTTGTTTAACACATTGGGATTTGGCAATGATGCTGCACTTTACTCTGCTGTTATAACCGGCGCTGTCAATGTGTTATCTACCGTCGTATCCATTTACTCGGTCGACAAAGTAGGCCGTCGTGTGTTGTTACTCGAAGCCGGTGTCCAGATGTTTATTTCTCAAGTAATCATAGCAATTATACTAGCATTCAAGGTTAAGGATCACTCTGACGATCTCCACAAAGGTTTTGCAATCCTAGTAGTTGTTATGATATGCACTTTTGTGTCAGCCTTTGCATGGTCTTGGGGACCTCTTGGGTGGCTCATCCCTAGTGAAACATTCCCCCTCGAGACCCGATCGGCCGGGCAGAGTGTAACGGTCTGTGTCAACCTGCTCTTCACCTTTGTCATAGCTCAGGCTTTCCTCTCAATGCTCTGTCATTTCAAGTACGGAATCTTCTTGTTCTTCTCCGGTTGGGTCGTGATTATGTCCATCTTTACACTGTTCCTTATCCCGGAAACGAAAAACATCCCGATTGAAGAAATGACAGAGAGGGTGTGGAAGCAACACTGGTTTTGGAAGAGATTCATGGATGATGATGAGGTAGCAGCTGTTACCAATGGTGACATTGCAAAGAAAAATGGGCATGCTAATGGTTTTGATCCAACTTCCCAGTTGTAAACATCTTTTCATTACTATAGAAAATAGATATACATATTTATTTCATATATGAACCATCGAAATGCTTGAGTAATTATTGTCATTTTGGATCTTTGATGTATAATGGTTGCTATAAGGAAAAAAAATCAATCTTTCTGAAAAAATTACAATTTCAGTTCTTTTTATCGATAATATTCATCATAATTAAGAGATTTGTGATAATATATTATTATACATTTTAATTGAAGGTTGATTTTGAAGCAAAGGGAGAACATCTATAATATCAAATTGATAAAGGGTCTTTACACTTTCAAAGACTTAAAACATTCCTAATGTATGCCATATATAAATCTACAGTATAAGAGAAGTAGAATCCATTTCTTTTTTATGAGAAGGGACAAGACAGAAAGAGAAATGAAATTGTATACTTGAATTTGGGAACACTATATCATAGCACCTACCACTAACGAATATAAAGATTAGTGCCAATGAGGGACATCATTACAATCTAACACACTTTGTCTGAATGTGAACAACATTGATTAGTTTAATTTTTGTATCTGCAAATCTATATATATATATATATATATATATAACTCACCCAACAGCAATAGCAACAACACCCTCTCCCAACATTCTTTCCTTTCAAGCGTTTCAAGCATTGTGTCCTCTAGAGGTTAAAACAATTGGAGGAGGGGACATCAATGATGATATGCCAACAAAAGAAAGGGTCTAATTTTGGTTTTTAATCCCTTTATTATGTTGAAATCAGAGATTTAATTCCTCTATTTTAATTTGACATAAATTCGATCCTTTTTTTTCTTTTTTAATGTATAATAATATTTGATGTTGTGTTAAAGTGATGATATGAATTTTCATGAATCTGTTAACATTATTAATCTCTGAATCTAATAATGGAGATGAGATGATGAGTCTTGTCAATTTGGCATAAAAGAGGTGACTATTATCATAAATACCTGAAAGTCGGGACCTTTCTATAAAAAAACATAAAATTTAAGATGCCTCTACGACCAAACTAAAGTTGGTCCAAAAGAGATATATATATATACACACACTATGAGAGAAAGCATCCATTCCCATCCTCACAAAGCCAGCCAAAAACTAAACACTTATTGATCCCTCTTATCCTTTCTCAGGGTTGAATTGCCAGTTTAACCATGAGTTTTTCAAGGAGAGGTGCGGCTGAGATTGTTTTGGCGGGGTTGGCTGTTGTTGCCTTGTTGCAGTTCTCCCATGCAGCTGTTTACAAGGTTGGAGACAGTGCTGGTTGGACCTCCATTGGCAACCTTGACTACAAACAATGGTCTGCTACTAAAACCTTCCAAGTTGGTGACATTATTCGTAAGTTTCCCTTTTAAGTTCTTAGTCTCTCCTTGATGTTATAGATGATCTTTCAATATTTAGCTTATTTTTGCCCCCATTTTTCATCTTTGGCTTATTCCATTTACTGGGTTTATTACTTACACTAGCTTTGTTATTTTAAAAGCAGCTCTCACCTATTTTATTTTATGTTTATTAAAGCTGGTTCAACTGTTTGGGATGTTTGGTACGGAAAGGCATTGCACGGTAAAAATACAATATGGATGCTTCTTAATTAAAAATTAAATTTCATTTTATCTCTTTTATTAAAAAATAGATAAAATAATCCATCTATAATTAAAGAGTAAATTAATTTTCCTATAAAAATTACATCCATTTTTATTATTAAAAACTGACCCTCATATGTCAGCATGATGTACACGTAGCAATGTGTCACTTTATAATTATTCCATCATCAACAATATTTTTAACAGTACAAATGGATGCAATTTTTACAAAAAAAAAGGACCAATTTGTTCTTTGATTTAATGTACAAGGATTAATTTTTCTATTTTTTAAGTAGAAGGGACAAAATGTAATTTGACTCCTAGTACGGAGGCCCCTATGATATTTTTACCGGCATTGCACCGAAAGAGAGAATTCAAGTTTGAAATATATTGTTAGTAGGGTAGTCACGAGTCTTGAAAGGGGCCTCATGAACAGTTAAAACAGATATGGACATTTTAATTATATCAAAAAAGGTTAATATAACTTTTAATCCCTAAACTTGGTAATTAGGTCCACATTAGTATCTGAATTGGCAATTAGGTCCATTTAGGTCATTGAATTTAGATTCCATCAAAATTTGATAACATAGCATAATCTCAAGTGCCACATCATCAAACTTTTATTTTTACCAAATTTAAAGGCCAAATTGGACCTAGTTGCAAAGTTCAAGTACCAAAGTGAAAAAAAAAGAGTATAGGTACCAAAATGAACCTATTGTCAAGTTCAGGTACCACAAGTTATATTAACCCATTTTTAAAAATATGCCCTGTTTAATTATTATTTTTTATAATTCTGGTGCAATCCTGTATAAAAGAATTTGGCAACAATTTATACATTTTTCAATCTGTTCTTCTTGATATATATGTTGATTGAATGATATAGCAATATGTTAATGCGCATGCATATAGGTTTTGAGTACAATGCTCAGTTTCACAACGTGATGCGAGTGACCCATCCTATGTACAAAGCCTGCAATGCCTCAGCCCCTTTGGCTACCTACACTACTGGCAATGACACCATCGACATTACCACTAAAGGTCACCACTATTTCATCTGTGGTGCTCCTGGACATTGTCAAGCTGGTCAGAAAGTTGACATCAACGTGCTTCGCACATCCGAAACAGCTCCAACTACAGCTCCCGAGGGATCAACAGCCGCTTCAGTTCCATCTGCCGGTAGTCCTGCACCTTCGCCAAGCAGCGGTATCTCCTTGAGAGCTTCCAAGGGGAGTCTAATCACTAAGCTTTGTTTAGCAATGGCTGGTTTTGCAGTTTTTGTATCAGGTTTTTATTGAACAAAATTTTAGATTGATTTTTGTTATATGTGGAATGGTTGATATACTTCTATAATGTCATTTGTTACAATACAGTGAGAGACATGTATTTCTCATGGAATAATATTTGTTATGTTGCTGAATAGCTCCTTTATTAAGGCATTTGGCTTTTATCATTTTTTTTCTCAATGATTATAAATATGAATGATACTAGTTGAAGGAAAATTCGTGTACGAGTCTTATAGTCAAGGTGATTATCGTTTCAAGTGTGGTCTGGATTTGAGTCGCGTCAATTACGTTGCTATTAGAGTTTTACCCTTCTTTTATAATTCACCAAAAAAAAATTACTTCTTGAACTCACGTGTATAAATTGCAAATTGTATACAAATGACTTAACAGAAAACTGTGCCCATTGATAACGGGATTAGTGAAATGTGAAAATTAATCTAAATTTAAAGTTTGATGTATACAAATGTACCAAATTAAAATTTATGTATAACATTATAAATTATATCAAAGTTAATGTATATTTTTAATATTTGTCCCAAATATTTTTAACCCTTAAATCATATTAAATCCTTCTAAATAATATATTTATAATTTAACTTATCTCACTAAAATAAAAACCACAACACCTATGTTAATTTCATCATTTAAGTTTTCATTTTAAAAGCTTTTACTGCCCATCTTAATTATCATTTATGAATTTAGCTTTCATAAATTATTATTCAATCCGAGGTAAAAGCATCATACCAATTTTTATACTTCAAATTGCATTTCGGTCCCAAGCAATTAATCCTCAAATGTTAGATTAAGTTGCAACACGGTTTCTCTATTAAAATTACGTCATTAAATGCTAATTTTGGAGTTTTATATAATAATTTTAATCCTCATCATTTACATATTTATTCAATTTAACCCATACTCTTTTATATAGAACAAATTAACTCCTGTCCTTTCATTATTAACATGGCATTATTTTATTATATATCACGTAAACAAATAATATAAAAAAATTCAAAAATTGTAAAATTATCATAAAATAAAAATTTCGACCTTCAGTAGATTGCTTTCAACTCACTATCTTTTTAATAATATGATGCATAAAGTTTGTACAATTTATATTTTTCTTATAATTAACTCCATTTAAACAATTAAATTTGATAGGGAATTAGTGTATAATATAGGGCCATGTTAGTCGACTATTGAGCTTGCGTACCTGCCTTGAAATTTAGGAAATTGTAGCATTTGTCCAAGTAATAATTAAATATGGAAGTCAGTTCATCATTCTCTATCAAAGATTATACTAAATATATGTTTGTTAGCGTACTTTAGAAAATTTGTACTGATACCAGTTTGATTCGGTTTAATTTTTTTTAGAATTTTTAAATCATTCACCATAATTTAGTTTAGTTCTCGGTTTTTTATATTAATTTTTTGTTTTGATTTTTAGACTTATTTTAATAAAATAAATTTTATTTTATGACTTTTGAATATTACTTGACAAAATTTCAAGGTCATTTTCATAAATATTTTTAAAAAAACATTAATTTTTCAAGAACTTTTAAATTATTTTCACATTTTTAAATATAATTTTTTTATTCTTATATCATAAAAATTTACAATTAATTATATATTAAATAAAAAACAGAATTCGATTCAATTTCGGGTAATTGTGGATTTTGAACTTGCATTCTATAAATTGTCCAAATAATTCGCTTCGGGTCAATTTTTTTACTCCCCTGTTGCAAGACCTTTTTCAAGAGAGTTAGGGTTAGTTCTTCATTGCTTTTCAAAAGCACTTCTGAAAGAAAAGCTGTGCAGAACAAACTGCTTTTGGCTGGAATTTTTAGCTTTTCAGAAGTGCTTTTGAAAAGCTCTTCTGAAATGGAGAAGCTAAAATTTTTAGCTTTTCCTTTCCCAAAAGCACTTTTAGTGTTTAATTACTTTTTCACCCCTCTAATAACATAATACTTTCTCTTTTTTTTCGTGGTGCTTAATTACAAATGTGTTAAAATCATTAATTAAAAACAAAAAAATATTTTCTAAAATATTAATTACAAATATTTAATGGTTATATTTAAATATTTAAAATGTAGTTTATATATTCTAATTAAATTTTATAAGTAATTAATATTTATTACTTAAAAATATTTAAAATTTATATTTCATATATTAAAATATTAACAAGTTATAGTAATTTTTTATATTCTTATTAAAAATAATAATATTAACTAATTTAAATTTTATTTAAATGTATATTTGTTACTTGATAATAACATGTCTAAAATGGACATTTTATTTCTCAAATTTACTTTTTGACAGCAATGCTAAACACTGAAATTTTAAAGCAAACTTTTCAAAAGCACTTCTGAAAAGCACTTTTCAAAAGTATTGCCAAACTAGCCCTTAATCCACTATTCTCAATGAGTACAAGTTGTGATATAAGTTTTCTAACTCACCAGGTAACAACCTCACTTATATAATTAATCTAGATAACTCTTCGTCTAAAACTTTCCTCCTTAAAAACTTAGATGTAAATCGATTGATCCAATTCAATTTATTTACTATATTTACACTCAATTCATTCATTTAATCAAACAAACCACACATATGTAAGAGTTAATGTGATTTATTAAATTGCAATTATCTACGATCACTTAATTCCATTAAAGTAGTCAACAAAAACGAGTCTTATTCATATAATCATAGGGTTTTTCTCGGTATCAATCTCCTTGAAATTTTGTTCAAATTTAGATTAATTTTGATTTCAATAAAGAGCTGATAACAATTTTCATGATTCATCAAAATAAGGTACAAATGTATTTGATAAAAAATATGGTAAGCCTTTAACACTCTGCCAGCTTTTCATGCTTGGTACTCTGCTGCCAAAATTGAATTGAAGGACATATAGACTAACATGTAATCTGGAGGACAAAAACTTTTAATAAAATGTTTGTTGAGTGAGTTTTTTGTGTGTCTTTTCAATAGATTATTTTTGTATATCTATAAGATATGATCATTGTTCATAAATTTGACATGTTAAGTAGGTCTTTATGTATGATGACACGTACCTACTTTAAGGTTAACACGTATATACTCGAAGTAGATTCGTACCATGTGTAGGCAAACCCATATTACATATTACACGTCCTTATATTGGGTTCACTTATATTACGGATGTGCGAATACTATGTATGTGCAAACTCATACAGAGTGTGGATTAAAACCTGACGAACTAGCAGGTCAATAGATTGATAATAGTTCGTATCACACTAAGTTTAAACTTTAAACTTGCGAAATGAAAGCACATCAAATGAACTATATTAGAAAATGTTAATTCTTTTTAAATAGAAATTTGAATGGATTTAAGTTTGCATAGATAGTGATTTTCTTATACGAATCAAGTTTGAACATAAATTAGAATATTTTTTTGGTGGATCCGCCCTAAAGAGCAAATACAACAATTTCAAAAACATTTTAATCTATATTGGAAATTTTAAATTTTTAAAATTTCTAAAAAAATAAAATTCTTTTCTAGTTTATTTAGTTTTTATAATTTTTTTCAAAATTGGGAAAAATATAATCTCTTTTTATTTTTATATTTTATGATATTGGAAATATATTTTTTATTTTATAATTTTTTTAAATTTTTAATTATTTATTAACATAATATATAAAATAAAATCATGCTACATCAACAATAAAAGTTGATAACCAATTTGCTCCAAAAATAATATAAAAAAAAAAAAAAAAACTTCAACCATACTTTTACCTAAATCATATACAGACAAAATGATTAGGCTTGAAAAATAATGGACTACATCTTAATCAAAACTCTGAAGTTCAAACAGATCCCCATATTTCACGTCTAGGGCACGTGACACCTATCTGCTTACAAGCACACAGCCCATGACTGTTCCCCTCCCACACTATGCTCACATTGCCACAGAAAAACGAAATCAATGTTAGTTACTGTTTTAACATCAATGTGCATTTACTATATTACTTTTATCTCGATCCAATTAATAATAAAATTTTGCTAATTTAATTTTTAAATATATATTTTTAAAAACCCAAAGAAACTTTATGTGGGTTTTAATGTGGTTTGTAGCAGTCATTTATAATAAAAATATAAATTTATAAAAATATTTATTTTATTCTTTCATTTAATTCTTTGTTTCTTTCAACTTTTGAATTTGTATTATTTGTCAAATCATTCCGAAATAATGTATACTAACTTTATTAATGTAGCACCCATGTGTATGCAGGGCCGAAACCAGGGGGGCTGGCAGGGGCCCCGGCCCCCTAAAATAGAAAATTGTTATTTAGGCTCTTATAATTTTTTAAAAAGTTTAAATTAGTAAAGATAAAATTACACTTTGGCCCCCTAAAATTATAAAAATTCGATTTAATCATTTACAAAATATAAAGATATAGAGTATAAAGAATTAAAATTTCATCCGGCACTCTTAAAAAATTATTCTGGCTTCGCCCTTGTGTGTATGTCAAAATTTTTATACTTTTTTTATTTAAAAATTTTAATTAATTATTGACGTGATATCTACATCAATCTACGTGTATGCCACATTAACAAAATTAAAAGAAATTAACTTTTCTATATATTTTTTGGGTTATAAATTAAGAGTTAAAAAACAAAAATAAATAAATGAGGTAAAAAACTACCCTTATTTTTTTTACAATACAATATGCTTTCCCACCACTTAAACAAAGTACTTATAAAAGAACAAAATAAGTGAAGTTAAAATATAATAAGTAATCACAATAAATCAAATAAAGAAACAAATGATATTTATGTAACATTAAAAAGAGTTTTAAATTGTCCTTGATACCTAAACCCTGAAATTATTGACATGACCATGTGATCCTTGATTTAAAGATCTCATCACCCTATCCACTCCCACCCTAACCAAAACAACCCTTTCCACTCCTCAAATATCTCACCCATATTAAATTTTAGATTATAAATTCTTATATTCTTTATAAATTTGAATTTAGTGTTTACACATTTATTTTTAAAAATTTAGATTCAGCATTTACATAGTTATCAGTATTTTTTTTGATCAAAATGTCACAATAATAAATTTAACAAAAAAATTATAGTGTTAATAATTAGACTTAAATTTTAAAATCTAAAAAGTAAAATTCTGAACTTTATTTGACAAAAAATTATGATTTAAAATATAATATAATATGGATAAATATATATATTTTATATAAAGCTTACTTCTACACCCTTACCTTAAATCAGAAGAAAAGATCTGTTCAAAGTACTCGAACCTACATATTTTTAGTTGTCACAATAGTAATAGTACCAATTATGCCTGTAAATAATATACTAGATTTTATATAAATCATAAAATTATAAGATAATTTAAAACAATTATACTTGTAAAAAATACATGAATATAATATAAATTAACAAAATTATTTAACACTTAATATCTGGTTCTTTTAGTCGAGGAGATAAATCACAAAACCACAGCTGAATTTTAATCTAATGTTTAAAGCAATATATAAAATTTAACGCGATAGAATTACATACGTTTTAATTTAATAAAATAATTTATTAATTTCATATTAATAAATATAACTGTTTGTGTAATTAAAAAATAAATGTAAAAATGAAGCCATGTGGATTATGATAATAATAGTTAAAAGGTTAATGATGAAAGTTAGATAAAAGAAATTAGAACTAAATTGACAAGTGATATAAATACTAGGGGCTAAATTTATTATTATACATTTTATATACTAAAACAAGGCGCGTAAAAACTAATGTCGGAGCAAGTCGCGTGAAGTCAAACACAAAGCAAAGAAGGAAAATGATGCATCTCTTTCTTTTCCTTCTGCCAATCTCCTCAACTCATCATTCATAATATAAGTAAAACCCCATCTCAGTTCTATCATCTCTCTTTCATTTAGGATATCCCTTGACCTTAACCCAATATTACTAATGATTGATTGATATATATACATATACATACATATATATATATATATATAGCTAAGCTAGGCTAAGACAAGCTTTTGAAAGATCTTGGTTATGGGGAAGAAAAGGGAGAAAATAGGTTCAAGATCTCAAACACTACCCTCATCTCCTTCCCACTCTTTCTCTTCATCTTCCTCTTCCGACTTTGAGTTCACCATCTCCCTTTCCCCACGCGCCGCCACCTCTTCCTCCCTATGTCCAGCCGACGACCTCTTCTACAAAGGCCAGCTCTTACCTCTCCACCTTTCTCCTCGTCTCTCCATGGTCCGTACCCTCCTCTTAGCTTCCTCCAGCACTTCCTCCTCTTCCGCAGCCACTGCCTCTCGTGACTCCACCGCCAGCAGTTCCAATGACTCCCATTCTTCTTTCTCCAGTGACCTCGTTTTGCTCTCCGCCGATTGCGGTTCCTCCAGGCCTAGCTCCGTCTCCGATGACGACGGTCTCAAAAGGGTTCTTCACAATACAGGGAACCAACAACAACAAATCAAGAAGAGCAAGTATTTCTCCTTGTCTAGATTCTCTTCGGTGTTCAACAAGGAAAACAACAAGAAGCTTGACCAGGTAAACATGGCGGCAACTCCTTCGTCGGTTAAAAAAATAAGCACGACGGCGAAACGAGTAATAAGCAAATATTTGAAGAAAGTGAAGCCATTATACGAGAAACTATCACATAAGCAAGATGAAAAAATGGGAGGAGTTGAATCGGTTTCAACTTTGTCAACAACAACATCATTTCCAGCTTCGTTCTCGATCAAACCAGAGAGATCTGTCAAAGAAAACAACAATGGCGGTGGATTTTCTCACTCTTTCTCGGGAAACTTGAGGTACCCAAGAAGGAGAAGCTGCATTTCGAGCTGCCCATCATCCATGAGGTCATCGCCGAGCCACTCTGGGGTGCTTTCTCGAAATGGGTTTCCGAGCATCAATACGGGTCGGGTCGGTGGCGTTGGCGGCATGATGCACTACCCGGATCGGTCGTCAATGGAAGAACTGCAAAGTGCTATTCAAGGTGCCATTGCTCATTGCAAAAATTCAATGGTTCAAAACAAAACTACTGTAATAAGTAACGAAATTTAACTGAAAAAAGAATCTCTTTCCATAAACTTTCCCATATTTACTGCATCTCGTAAGGTAAAAATAAAGT
Organism: Gossypium australe; assembly: GCA_005393395.2. Classification (NCBI taxonomy): domain Eukaryota; kingdom Viridiplantae; phylum Streptophyta; class Magnoliopsida; order Malvales; family Malvaceae; genus Gossypium; species Gossypium australe. The sequence continues at coordinate 3,938,669 of CM016622.1, read as the reverse complement.
GACATCAGTACTTTTTCTTTTTCCATTTTCATTAGTATTTTCTTTTTTCCTCATCTCCACCGTCTAAAATGCTTTCAATTAAGCGAATTATATCTTAGGTTTAGTTTAATAGTGAGTAAGTCGAAGAATTTTGATATTTTTAGATTTAATAAATTACGAAGGTTGATAAAAGTCAGAGATTTTAAGATTTTGATCCTCTAGCTTTAATTTTCATCTTATATAAATGCATGCGTGGGTCGTCTCAGTATTTATTTTGGTTCGTATTTCGCTATGCGTATTGTCTAGAATTTATTCTAGACTGCCTCTAATGTTATTCAGAAGTAATGCTTGATTCATTCCCATATGTAGTAGTTGTAAACTTTTGGATTCTCTTTGGTTCCAGTTATATTCATTCTCTTTCTATTGCTTCTTCACTATAATTAATTCCTATTACTTCTACTTATAAACTTTTGAATCTTTTTTGTTCCCAATATTAATGTGATTCGCTTTCTAAATTCTAATATTTGATGTTGCCTGATATTATTTCAAGTGTATATTATTTATATTTGTAAATTTTAAAAAATTAATTATAATTAAACTAATTATTTAATTCAATCCTCGTAAACTTTTTTAAGTTAAAAAAAAATTAAAAATTAATGTTGACAGTTTCGTTGAATGAGGGGGCATGTGATAAGAAGTTCAAGGCACACCCATATAAAATAGAGTGGCAATGAAGTATGTGAATTTTAAAACTTAAATAAGTCAAATTAATGTACTACTTTATAAGTTTAAATGCTAGACTTCAGCAGCTTGCCCCCTAGTAAGTACCAACTGTATCATTAATGAACCACATTTTGAGGCATTTCATGTTATGAGTTGTATCATTTATTAATTTGTCGGTGAAAAGATTTTTTTTCCCAATCTCTAATCCTGTTATTTATATTTAGATTTTTCCAATGACTACTTTATGGTTTTCTTTTTATTAATTGTTGATTCCGAGAAATTTAAAAAAACATAATGACTCAACTCATAAATAAAAGGATAATGCGCTTGAGCATATTCGAACTCATGTTTTCTTGTATTAACAACAATGCTCATATCAATCAAGTTAAAACTCAATTGGTTGATATGTTGATAAGTACTTAAAAATGCATTTGGTGTCCTAAAATCATCTTCTAATCTCTTTAGAATTTTAAATATTACAATATAACATCATGACTCTCTAAAAATTTATGATTTATTTTTGGTCTCCTAAAATAAATTTTTAAGGGATAAATTTTTTATGAGACCTGGAATCACTATACAGGTGGCGTATGTAGGACCTTGAACACGTGGGATATGTGAGGTATGTTGAATTAAAAGATTCCACATTGGTGTGAATGAAGGTCCAAATCGTTGCTAAATATCTGTTTAAAGTTAAGCATAGGGCAATTTCAGGCCTTATGATTCTAACCCTAAAAGAATATGCTATTTTAATAAAGAAAAACATACAGTTTTTGGAGTGTTGTTGCATTGCCTCACGGATAGTATTATTCCAAGTATTTGATGATATTTCATTTTCAAAATAAATCCATTAAACTACAAATTTCAAAGTAAATAAAATCCACATACATAATGAAACAAGGTAAGAGTTGTTTTTTTGACGTTCAATGCATGGTTCGTTTCTATTGTCGTGTCCCAATAACTAGAACAAACAAAGTGCAAAGTACCAAATCATGACCCTCTGATCCACAGATCTTCTTTGATTATAAATAACTCTGTTTCCAAAAATCAAAAAAATGGGGGTCCACCAATGTTTTGAGTGGGACCAAATATAGGGTATCTTTACCACCTGATAGAAAAGGCGGCAATTAAGAACTTGTGGTCACAATTTGCAGTACACGTTTAGTACTCTTTGGTAGCAAAAATGGCTCAAAGGGTCCCATTTCCATTGTGGTATTGCTGGATTTGGATTTGGATTTGGATTAGTAGGGTTTTGCTGTTTGGTCCCACAACATCTAAAGATTTTTGATGTTGGAGTTAGATTTGCCTTATCATCTCTCCATGTTTTTTAGCCTTTGATTGTTGCTTTTAGGTGAGTTTGCTTGGGAAAATTATACTAAATTTTGATATGTTTAGAGACTTTGTTATTGCGACAAGAATTTGTGTAGTGATTCACCGAATTAGGGGTTTATTTGTTGATAATTGAGAAATTGTGTTCGTGAGAGATTTGATTTATTGTATCGAGGTCACTCTTAATACTTATCGATTAAGAGATTTGATTTTGTCTATCATAGACCGATAGATTTATTAGCTTTTTGAGGCTTATCTTGTATAAAATTGAAATCCTCATCTGCTTTTCTACATTCGTGTCTTTGTATGACCCCGTTGACATTTGTTTATATAGAATGCAAGTTTCGTTTATTGTGATATTTCTTTCTAAAATTATCATAAAAGCTATGAAAATATGTTTAAAACTCTAGAAAAAACAATTGAAAATGTTATAATGGTGTTGTTAGTTCTTCAACTATAGTTTCGTTAGCATATTGAATTGCGCCATTGTGTCTAACGATGCTTTCTGTCTGCATGTTTATTTTGATAGGAAGGGATCTTATGATAAGATTGGAATTTATGTTGGGATGGTAGAACACATATTCCATACTGAATATTCGATCAAAGTATAGAACACAAATTGGAATTTATGTTGGAATTTGTCTTAGCCTTTCAATGTTGAGTACTTATGTATATTTCGGATAAGCTAAAGGATATCGCGCGATGTTTGCCTTTATCTATTTATGTAAATCTTTCAAGTCATTGTATAAAATCAAACTAATTGTCTTGACCAAGAACTGTTCAATGCTAGTCAAAAGCATGTAAGGCATGTCTCATCATATCATTTGGGGTGATGGATTCTTTCTAAACAACTCAATTTTCTTTCTACTCATTATGTGTTTCTCAAAATATCCTATTTTATGGATCCATTAATGCAGATCGGTTCTATGTTAAATCAAAATATGTCATTTAACATGCAAAGAGAGTTAGTGTCACGAATCTAAAGATCACTTGCACTATTGATACATAAGAGTATTTCTATATACACTGAAACACCCCGAACCCGGCCCACGAGCCTCTACCGGATCTGGTATGTTCCTCGAATAAAACTTTTCAAGTTCTTTGAAAATAAATATATATGTCGAACGATAGATTTTATCTTTAATTAAAATCATGTGAATTTATGTGTCAAAACATTTAGGGTTTATTTAAGTAAAACATTTAGTCTTTAATTTGATAAAAAGTTCGTAACATAAAAAAAAAATTTAACGTGCATGCAGAAATAAAGTTCATATTAGGGCCTTATTACATCAAAACAAACCCAAATAGTTTAAAGTACTTAAATTAAAATAAAAAGTCCAAATCGTAAAATTTCTTGCTGTGCATGGCCACCTTTAAGCTACTGCCGACCCGGTCCATCACTGATCGTCACCTGGAAGAAAATATTCCCCAACTGGGTGAGTCAAACAGACTCAATGTGTAACCAACACTAAAATTTAACAATTCAGGCATACATTATCATATCATATACATATTCGTATAACAGATGGGAAATAATGATGCAACCCGAATCCAAACCTATATGCCATCCGCTACACATCACCCCTACCAACCTGTACACCGTGGGGACTACTAAGTCAACCCTCCATCCGCTACACACCATCGAAGGCAGTCGCTGCAGTCGACGTGCTCATCGCCCTTATAAAATTCGTGGCATAGCCACCAGATACATATTTTTGTGTCATGAGACACCATATTCAGATATCGTGGTCTTAGGTCACCACATTCACTTATCGTGGTCTTAGGTCACCACATTCACTTCCCCTTTTCATATAACCCATATGCCCCATAACATACATATCATGTATTAACATGCCAATTTCTTATTTCACATTCTTATAATTTCGTATGTGTGTCATAACAGATATTTAACATAATCCTAGTAGAAGTAGGAAACGTACCTGAGTACTTTGTATCATAATATAGTACCTTAGCCGTAGCTTTCACATTCTTATTAACACATATAATAATTTAAAGCCATAAAATTATTTAGGTTTAGTGTGGGGTACACACCTGATTAACTTATCACTTCACTGAAGTCCCGAAATCCGATCTACTGCCTTAGATCTTAATCCCTACATTCGGCCAACATTTGATATTTAAACCAAAAGCTTATTCGGCTACAAATCCAAATCCTAGTAGGATTAGTACACTTAAAACCTACCTGGCTTGTTGAATTGACTATAAGCAATTCCCGAAACTTTGTGTTATCCCTTCCTTCAATCGGCTAAGCATTAAAATCACCTAGATGATTAGTTTCGGCTTTGTAAACAAAATAAAGAATAGATCTAAATACCAAAATAGGCCTTGGCCGATTGTACTTATGCATATTACCTCGTGATCTAAATCCCGAAAAGTGACCTTGGATTGTAGTATCTGTCGAAATACCTATAAACTCATGTTAGATCAATTTCTAACATTTACTCACAACTAATGGCCCTTGGTCGAATGTTATACATGCCTTACCGTAGCTCTTAAAAGTCCCGAAATATCCTTCTCCCTTGTAGTCGACAATAGCAGATAAACCCCGAAAAGATTTCTTCTAGGTTTCGGCAAACAAGGACATTAGTGGATTAGTCCTTGACTTTCGACTAGAAGAATTAATATAACAACAGTAGATTCTTACCCTTAGTGCTGTAGTCGATAACCCCCTTTGCTTGAAGTCCAAAAGAGTTTCGGCTCTTGCTGTGAACAAATCGGCTAGAACACAGGGTATTTCAGCTTTGTGGCTTGTTTGAAGAATCGGCTAAGACTACCTTGAGTATTCGGCTATGGCTATCAATTGGGAAAAGGAGAGAGTCATTCGGCCTTAGCCAATAGGAAAGAAAAAGATGAAGAAAAATTCGGCAATAATGGTGTCTTGACTTAAGAAGTTTCGGCACACTTACTAAAGAAGGGAAAGAATCCAAAAGAAATACCCTTCACCCTTAATATAGTTTCGGCTACACCCTCATAACCTTCCTAGCCAAATTTTAACACCAAAGACTCCCTTTAAAAGCTGATATAATAAACTAATGAATTGGTTTAAATTTGGTGCAGGTTTTCAAGGGATTGGGCTGCACTTTGAAGACAATTGGAGCATGGACGGCCACATGTGGTGAATAAATAAATTTGTAAGTATTTAAAATAACAAGATGCATGCTTGAACGGCAAAGCAAATGGAGCATGAGTTGATTTTTAAAAGGAAGAACAAACCTTGGTGGGAATTAAAGCATGCGTGAATAAAATGGAGAGCATTGGCTGAATTTTAAATAAATAAATAAATAAAAATTGGAGCATGAGTTTGTAAGTGGAGCATCAAACAGCAACAAGTGAGAAAATGGAGAAAGAATGGGACGGCAAGAAGGTTGATAAACAATGCATGTGCTATTTGAATGTTTTGAACGGCACATTTGGGAGTAATGGAAGCTTGGATAGTGCGTGAATTGCAATAAGATAAGGAATCCATAAAACACATTCTAAATTGGGAACAAGGTGCACTTACCTTGGACGACCAAATGGAGGCTTGGTGTGTATGATGAATAAAATAAAAGCTTGATGGAAGCTAGCTTGAAATTAAATAATCAAGCATGTGTGAGATAGTGGAGCCATGGGGTATGGGACGGCAAGGATTAAAATAAAGGAAGTATGGGGATTTAATTTGCTTGGCCGAATGTGGGGAACAAGCCTTCATGGTTTCATAAAATAATTCAAGCATGGGGCGGCTAAAGGGATGCATGAAATAAAAAAAAAAATGTGCAATAGCTTAGTGGATTATAAGCTTGGACGGCAATGAGGACACATGGTGGAATGAATTTCAAAATCAATTAGCAAACAATGGCCACACTATTGGAATAAATAATTAACATACGAGTGGCTTAGAAGGTCAACCCCTTAGACGGCACTAATGGAGAAAGAATGAGGTATAAAATAATAGCACCATGTTGAAGCATGAAGAGAAACAATAAAATAACAAAGCACATGGTGAACAAATTTTCAAGCTTTCATGAATTTTAAATACCTAGCATGGACGGCAGAGGATGGTATTTTGAAGGGAGGTATTTAATCAATTCCATATGCTATTTCATATAACTTAGTACTAATGCATAAGCTATAATCCAGAATATTACATACACTATAGAGAAGTACCAAATGGCACTCTCATTGCAAGTTATATTTAGCGTACATACATGTTTTTATAACAAGTACCCATGTGTTATGTTCAATTATCCTACTTTACCTTGAGATCAATTGCATGCATTTAATGCATAGAAACTCAATATGCGCCGACCTTTGAGCATCATCAATGATCTTTCTTGACAATATGATGACTAAGATCATTTTAAGAATCACAATTTTGATACATATAATCTCGTAATTATTATTCATTGCAATTCTCTTACAATGCCTTGTGTATTACATGAGTTTTATCTTTACATGTGCTAAATGACATATAGCTAACATTTCACTTATGAATAAAAAAAATATCTCATTATTATTATTAAAAAAACTATAATAAGTTACAAGCAAATCTCAATTGACTTGTAGGGTTTATACCAACAAAATTTTGTGACCAATATAGGTTGGTATAAATCGATTTAGACATCAAAATAATATTTTTCACATAGAATATTAACATTGATATAAACTTATAAAAATTATTTAAATGTATTAAAAATCATAAGAACTTATAGAAATTTATAAATTAATAAAACATATTTAAAATTTTATAAAAATTCATAAAAATTTAAACATATATAAAAATGAAAAATCTAATAAATTATATAAAAATTAGAAATTAAAAAAAAAGTCATTTAAACCCCTAAAATCATAATGAACACATGACATCAGAGCAGCCGTTAGATAATAGGAATAGTCGTTAGATTGTTAATGTCATCATCATGTTAAATAAAATGTTCTTGATCTTTCATAAATAAAACGTTACTTGTGGGATTCTCTCATTTTTATTGATAAAATATTATTTTATTTTTAAAATTTTCATATCCAATTTTTTAAGTACAATATAATAGTTTGGACCTTGAAAAGTTAAGAATTATTTGCTAAGTACCATATGATATAAAATATTTTCAATACAATTAGATTCTATATAAAACCAAAATTTAATTATCCAACGGTTGTAAATATTAGAATATGTTAGCATGAAATATTCTGACAACTATTCACATTATCCAATGATTGGTCTAATGCCATAGGTTCATTTTGATTTTATGGGTTTAATTTCCAAAATGAGGAACAATTTTTTTTATATATTTATTAATATTTTTTATAATTTATTAGAACTTGTGTTGAATTTTTTTTATTTCAAATATTTTTTTTATAATTAATGAGAACTTTTTATAAGTTTTATAATCTTTGTAAGCTTTTATAATTTTTTTATAAGTTTTATAAGTTTATGAATATATTGTTTTTTATAATTTTAATAATTTTTTTATTTTTTTTAAGAAAAATATAAGATTAAATCAGAAGTTGTCACGTGTACAATCCAATTAATTCATTAATTAATTTTAAAGATTAACATAATTAAAAATAAAAGTGCTTAATTAGTATATTTTTATTGATGACAGTGAATCAATTATATATATACGAATTTAATTTTTTTTCGTTTTTTGAGTTTTGTTAGTTATAAAACTTTTTTAAATTTATGCAATAATCTCAAACACATCAATTCTTCATATACTTCTTTTGATTAATTTTTTATTTAGTTAATTAATAAAATAGTTGAAAAAATTTATCTTCGGTTAATGTAAAAACAACGGTGGCGATCGATATTATAATAATATTGTAACTTGTGATAAAAAAGCGGTGGCGATCGATATTATAATGATATTGTAACTTGTGAAAAAAAAAAAGAAAAAAGTTAAACGCGTCGCGCTAGAGATGAACATCCATCAAAAAATGCCCTAAAAAGTCATAAAAAACATGTAATACTTGAAAATAAGATATAGCATGAAAGAAGTACAAATATATAAATGTGTCAAAATTTATATATAATAATTATTAATACCTAAAAGATGAAAAAATTTTAAATACATGAAAAAAAAACACAAACGAATATGTATTTTTTTTTAAAATTGAATCAATGTTACAATTTGTGCAAAATACAAAATAAACTTAGACATAATATAACACAAACACCTAAATGATTCTCTAAATTGAATGGTTACAATAGTATATACAAAACACAATAAAAATAAATTAAACATGACGAGCGTTAAAAATAAGTAGAAATTTTATATAAACGAAATTATTATCATGTAAATATATATTATTTTGAAGTCACGAAAATAATAACTTCCAAAATAAAATGTTCAAACAAGTAAATTCAAATCATTATAACACAAATAGATTAAGAACTGAAAAAAAAAATCACACAAAATCGTCTAATTCGAACTAAAACCCACACATGACATCGTCACGTAATAAGACTTTGAAACCAATACATATAATTGTATATAATAAATTTCCAACTTGAATACTGAAGACTCGAATAAACCAAAATCTCATTAACTGGATATTGATATATTAAAATCCTAACTTAAATCCGGCCCGGCCCAGTGGTAAAATTTTGAAGCAAGGGTGTGTCCAAAATGCTTTTCTTGGTGAGGAAGGAGTGTTCATTGATTTGAGAATTTGTATTGAATTGTTTGGTGTACTGTTTAACGGGTCCACCAAGCTTCCTTTTTTTTTTTCTTAATTTATTTTTCACAGATTTCCCCCTTCTTTCTTTCAAGTCCTTGGTGTTTGAGTGGGGTCACAAGTGTTTATTATTTTATTATCTTTTTTTTGTCACTTTTTAAATTCTTGGTGCTTTCTATGAATATAATAATTCTTCTCAATACCCTTTAGACCTAATCCTAATTTCAATTTTAAATTTTGTTTCATTTATTAATAAAATTTAATTAAGGTCATGGTTTTTGTCAAAATGACTAATAAAAGAATTGACGTTAACGTTTTGTGGTTTTCAGTGGTTGAAAATTCTTATGTCAATATCATGGAATTTATTATGTTTTTTTATTTATTATTATTTTCAGAATATTTAGGAAATTAAACTAACAACACGAAATGGATGGATATATAGGTTTCTGCAAAACTTGGGTTCTGAGTCTCAATCCAATATTTTTTTTAATCTGAAGCCCAAAACCAATAATGATGCAAATATCTAATTCAAAGCCCAAAGGTAATTTTAATTTGTTAAATAAAATTTTCGGTAGAAATATCTCTCTGGCCCCTTTCTATTTCGATATTCGGCATATTGATCTCTATTTAAAAAATCACAACTTTAATATTTTTCGTTAATTGTACGTATTTTTTATTGTTACAATAACAAATTTAATTGATTGTAAAAATTATGCACAATTGAGAGAAAATATTAATGTAGTGTTTATTGTCCATTTTCGATTTTAATAATACAATATTACAAAACATTATAATTACGTGCACATATCAATTACCATAATTATATACTTTTAGAAAAATAATATAATGACACTTTGATAAATTATACATTTAAACTAAAAATAAGACATCATATAATATAAGCGGGTTGCATTTTATGCTCACATGGAAATGTCTCATACATCAATGTTGAGGTGGGCAGCTTTGAATGACACGCAGGGAAAGTATAAAATTATATTTTTATTTATTTTGTACATTATTAAATTCCAAATTTTAAACAATATTAATATAATATTGTCACATCTTTATTATTGTAACCACTTTTTTCTTATTACTAATTTCACAGCCTATGCTATAATTTTATTATAGATTAAATTTATAATATATATGTGGATGGAAATATTATCTGAATTTGTAAATTTTAAAAATGTAAAAAGAAAAACAAAATTCCATGTCAGCAATTGATATCCTTAGATGGATTAATCTTAATTTAAGAATGAAGATTAAAGATGGATCAATAGTTAAACAACTTTTCATTTCCATAAAGATATAAGAATTAGATTAGTAATTAAATCCATAGCATTATCCATTTTCGAAGTAATTATAAAACAAATATTTAAAATATAAAAAAACTAATAAATATAAATAAAATAATAAGAGAAACATTAAGGTTCATTTTTTTAAAGAGTTAATCACATTGTACAGCCCCAAACTATAACTTTTAATTTGAATTGATTTCCAAACTTCAAAATATTTAATAAGGTCACCGCGTTACCAAAATTATTAATTTAGCCACTAAATGAAACGTCACATTTTATGTGGCATAGTTTAAAATGAATATTGTGAAAATATTAGTTTTGAAGTTTTCAAAACTTTTACAATAATTTTACCGTCCAATCTCTATATTTATTTTTAGTTTTGTTTTTTAAAAGTTATACAATCAGTGGCATAGGTAGGGGGCTAGTAGGGCCCCGATCCCTCTAAAATGGAAAAAATTTTAATTTAGGCCTTTTAATTTTTTTTAAATTTTAAATTAGTACATGTAAAATTACACTTTGACCCCTTAAAATGATAAAAATTTAATTTAATCATTCAAAAATTATAAAGATATAGACTATTAAAATGGTGAAATAACATTTTTATTATCGTAAAAATTACAACTTAATTTCGGTCCTCCTAATTTATTTTTTTGGCTTCACCCCTAGATACGGTAATGTTTTACTTTTTGTTTAATTTTTTCATTTTTCATTATATCGTATAAGATTTAACATATCATTTACCTATTAAATCAATAGATTAATAATAAAATGCATTAATTGTTACAGTATCAATAGTTTATGGTGTAATTAGAACATTTTCAAAATTGGGGACCGAATTACAATGAAAATCATAGTTTGGTAATTTCCAATGAAATTAACTCATTTGTAAATTATAACACCAAAATCAAATATTTAAATTAACTTAAATATGGTTTAAACATGATTTTATCCAATTCGATTGATTTTTTATTTATGGTTAAAAATAAACAAACTAAACCACTAATTTCTGGTTCAACTAATCGATCCAATCCACTTCTGATAATCATAATTACAATTAATTAAAATCGAGAACGATTACAAATACATTACCAAACTAATAATCGGGTCACATCATATCTAAACGAAAACAAATCTAAATAAAACCAAACCATAATCTCAGATATCTTTAGGGCTTATTATATATGTACATGTTACATTATAAAATCTACTTTTGTAGGCACTTTAGTTTAGTTGATGACTAGATTCATTACTCTCAAAATATCATTGCCATGCACTATGACCTAACATCACACGTGTGAATCTCATCCACGTGGCAAGTTCACACGTATGTGTTATTTATCAGACTCCTTTGAAGGAAAAAAAAAAAAAAAAACATAATTGAGTCACCTAGCATAAGTTTGGATCTTATGTGAATTTAATTATGTTTCTATTATTTTAGTAAAGCCCTATTTTAGGTAACAAAAACATGAGCTACTTGTCGTGTGCCACCACTAGCACAAAATATTAAATTATTTAATTAATTTTTTATTAAAAAATGATTTATTCATTGTAAGGATAGGTCAAACAATCCAAATTCCAATAAAGGAAATATAAAAAATAAATGTTTTTCTAATATTTTTAATAAAACCATTACAATAATGAATTAATAACGAGTATTTAGTTATACAAATGCTCCAAGTGAAAAGAAATATTATTATTATAAATAAAAATAAAAATAAAAATAAAAATAAAAAATGTGTAAAAGTGACTGTATGATGCTGCATGCTTTGTCCCACATTGTGGACTTTTCCTCATCATACCATTTTTTGGTTCTTTATTTTAAAGATTGTCACCGTCAAATTTTTTGAACTATTTAAAATAAATAATTTTTAAAAAATATTGATTTTTAATAGATAGTATAAAGATTTTATAATAAAGTTCATGATGACGAAGAATGATTTATTTTTTAAAATTATTTTTAAATATAAAAAAATTAAAATATTTATTCTTCAGTCCAATCATTAAAAAATTGGGAGGGGGTTAAATAATGGATCGCATAAAAATAATAAAGAAATGGACCGCATATTACTGATTGTTAGGAGATAATATTAAATAATATCCTACGTGGCATTTTAAAATGGCAATACAATCTAAATTAAGCAGTTTTTGTCTTTTATTTAATATTTTACCATTTTTTAATTCTATAACGATTCATAGTTGTTTGTGTTTGCAAATATTGATATTAAAAGATTAAAATGAAATTAAAAAATAAAACTTAGCTTTTGTTGTGATTTCCTATTCATTAAATTAAAATATGATGATGAGTCCAGCAAGAAAACTAAAGATAGGCCACAACGTGGTCAGCCCTTTTACCCACTCATTATTTATTTATTTTATAAAATTTTAGCTTTCATGGACTCTATATTTTAATTAAAAAAATAACATTTTATAATATTGTTGATTTAACTTAAAATTTACGTATGATTTTTTTTAATTAAAATTTTTGTTATATTAATTTTATGTTTTTTTATGTTATATACACATATATTAGGTTTAATATGAAGTGCTAAAAGTATATTATTCCGTTAATTGAATTTTAAATTGATTGACATCAATCAAATGTGTTAAAAGTGCATTATACTCATATTTAATAGTTAATGAAGGTTATGGGTAGTATAATAAAATGTATTTTTATTAAATGAACATATGTAATTTATTTTAATTATAATTTGATTTCTAAATAAATGTTTTAAAACTGAAATGATATTAATCAAACTCTTTATGTGTGAAGTATAAATAAGAAAAAAAAAACTGAATTGGTATTAATCAAACATTTTTAAAGATTATAGCGTTTTCGGAGAGAAAATAGATATGGATTGTTTTATTTTAATAATTAAATTAGTGGGAAATTTTAATGATATAGCTTTAAGGATAAAGAATTATTCATCATTTAGGTATTATATAAAAAATATTATAAATATTAGATTGTTAAAAAAAATTATAAACACTATAAATTTTATTACACTTGTATGCGTGTGGAAATCACGGATTTGAAAAATAGATATGTTTAAAAATAATATATAATAAATAATGGAATATATTATTTGAATTTTGAAACTAATTAATCATAATAACAAATGAAATATTTATAATATTAAATCCCAACTCTATCGGGAGTTTAATGGAAGTAATAAAGTGCACACAATAAAATAAAAATGTATAAAAAATTCAAAATAAAATTTTAGTTTAATAGTAATTTAAAAGTATGCAATCAGCATGGGTTTAAATCCCACATTGTGAATATTTTTATTAGTTTTTTTAAAGTGAGAAGATTAAGATACCCTCGAATAATATTGCTTATTTTTAATTACGGAAGGACATTCTTGGATTTTCTTAACCGATTTAGTTCCTGATTGACTCATGACACCAACTTGATTAGGAGTTTAAATAATAGTACATATAGTGTAGTGTACAATTTGATACATGAACTTTGATTTTGTACAGTTTTATATGTGAAATTTTTATTTGACCTAATTCTCACAAATCATTAACATAATTATTGTCGCATCATTTAATGTTTATATATTGCATATACAAATAATTATATTTATCCAATATAAAAAAATACTTTGATGTATTTATTTCTTTAAAAATATATACTTGAATTAAAATTAAAATTTTATGCATATATTTGAACCAAAATTAAAGTTTCATATGTATAATTTTACCAATATTAAAATTTATATATCAAATTACAGATTGAATCAAAATTCATGAATAACTTTAAAATTTATCCCAATACATTATGAATCATATAATAAAATAATGGTTAAGGCCAGAAAAAAAACACTATAAATATATTAATTTATTTTAAAATAATTTATTTTTATGTATCTAGATCTAAACCCCATTATGTGTGTGTATTTTACTCTCACCTCGTGTGAGTTTTAGTTTGCATTGTTGTAATCCATAGTATATTTATGTTGTTTTTTTAGTTTTCTTTTTATTACTGTTTTAATATATATATATATATATATATATATATGGAGTTTGTGACTATCTCTTTTAATAATGTTATTTTTAATATTTGAATTTGCGTTTCTTTTTTAGAATGTAATGTGTTGTATTATTACACCCAAAACTTGCTAGCAGTCTATTTATGTCGTAATTGTTTGATTTTTACGCACTATTTCAATTCTTAATTCATACGTGATGAACTTGCTATAAAAATCAGTATTCCTCACAAATTTTTATATTCTCTCATAATTTTTGGTTGTTTTTCTCGGATTTTTGATATTTCCTCATATGTTTTGGTAAATCCTCATAAATTTTGACATTTCCTCAAAATTTATGATATTCTTTCATAATTTTTCGCACTTCCTCCTATTTTTTACTATTTCCTTGTAATTTTTGATACATTCTCGTATATTTTGGTACATCCTCAAGTTTTATGGTATTCTTTTATAATTTTTGGCATTCCCTCATGATTTTCTATACATTTAAGTTTTGATACTTTCTCATTATTTTTGCTACTTCATCATATTTGTTGGTACATTATCATAATTCTCAGTATTCTATCATAATTTTTGATATAGTTTCAAAAAGAATGCTTTGTACGGTATATAATTTTTGAGTAAATAAATTTTTTTTTTAAACATTAAGTAATTTCAATAAAATTTTGTAACATAAAAAAATGTATGTACTAAATTATAATTTTCTAATGCTAAAAATTGGCATTACAAAAGTTATATATCACAATAATTTTAAAAGAATACAAAAAATTAAATAAAAAAAAACCGAGACAAGCTAAAAAATGCTAACCCTAACAATTTTTGGTATTCCCTAATGCTATTTGATATCCTCTCATAATTTTTTGATACTTTCTTGTTGTCCCTCTATAATTTTTGATATTTCCTTATAATTTTTTGGTAGCTCAATTTTTTTTTATATTTCATCATAATTTTTGGTGGTTCCTTCTGTCTTTTTGGGTACTTTCTTATATTTATTTTGTAATATATCTCATAAAATTTTTTTATTCTCTTAAAATATTTAGCACTTCTTCATAATTTTTAGTATACCGTCAAATTTTTTTGTAATTTGGTACGAGATATAAGTTTGGAGTAAAAAATATTATTTTTCAATATTAAGAAAATTTAATGGAATTATGGTAGGTAAAAAATAAATGAAACAAATTTAGTAAGACAAATCAAAATTGGTATCCCTCAATTTTTTTTTGATATTCTCTCGTAATTTTTTGGTAATTTCAAATAGTTTTTTTCCTGTAATTGTCATATATATAACAAACAAGTTTTATTAGTATGCAAAAAATATTTCTTTTATATAAAAATTTTAATATTCAAGTTAAAATTTTATTTTAAAAGTATACCAGAAATTCTGATGACATACCCAAAATTACGAGAAAATTTATTATTCAAATATTTTAGGGAACCCATTTACAATTTGAAGAGAGCCTGTGGCAAGCTCAGTATAATGAGATTTACGTAGAATTTGAGTAAAAATAAGGTTGACAAAATTCATAATAATTAATAATAACCATAAATAGAACTATATTTTCAATAGATATTATTTTAAAAACAAATGATGAGATAAGAAAGGTTTTGAGTGGTAAATTTTTTTTCCAAAAACTCGTGATTCTTATTCAATAGTCCATAAAATTTTAATACTAGTGTGATATTTTTTAAACGTGTTGTTGGTCAAATATTTTAAAAAATCCCTGTACCATGAGTTTTTGATGAATTTAGTCAATCATTTTCTTAAAATATGGTTTGTTAAATATTTTGATCTGATTTATTTTAATATTTTTGTATGGTTAGATAAAGTTAATTGGAGAACTAAAAACATATATTTCGAAAACCAGAGATAAAAATGATCAATTATAATAAAAATGGTTAAATCCATAAAAACCCATTATCCAAGGACTTTGAATTAAATTTATCCTTTTTGTTATTTATCGTTACTAAATCGGTAGTGAGTGACAAGAAACTCGGGGAGCTCGAGAAAGGAAGAAAAACCGACACGTGGCAGTATAATGAGAGAAAAAGGTGACGACCGTGCAGTGACCACTAATCCAACAGTTCAGATCTTGCCATCTCGGTTTAAGTCAATCATAACCGTCAGATCGAGAGAGGATGAACAGTTAGGATTCGAGCATGATTGCAGTCAGGGATCGTGGCCGTCCATTAGGGTTAGTAGTGGGTTTCGTTGAGTAATAAAATATAGCGAAAAGATGATGATGAGATTAGAACATTAAAAAAAAAGTGGAAAGAGAGAGAGAGAGAGAGGAGAGAAATAAGAGAAAGCTAAGATCTTTGATAACTATAGTGAATCGGTTTTCTCACCGGAGAATCACCGGAGCTTCTTTCCGGTGAATTATGGTATATTGTGCCGTCTGACTGACGAGTGTCATGCAATCAGTCTTGTTTCTTTATTAATTAGTGGTTTATTTAATTTATTATCAGCAAGACGAGTTAATTTTACAGAGATGGATAGAACCAGAGAAGCGAGGAGAGTCAGTATGGCGTCCGCCGCCGCGACCAATGGCCTTTCACGGCGGCGTCATAGGACTAGCTCTCTCAGAGACTCTCCAGGTTATTTTGAAATCAGATCTGGCTTTTCATTTATTCTTCTTCTCTAACGATGTCGTTTTAGTGATTTCCTGATTTTGTTTTTTTTTGGATCGCAGAGGAAGACGGACCGGTGGAGACGCATGAAACGGCGCGTTTAAGGGATCGAAAAAAGGACAGAGATAGGGAACGAGAAAGATATAGAGAAAGGGAAAGAGATCGGTTGAGTAGAACCAGTAAGAGAAGAAGAGGCGATAGATTGATGAGTAATAGAGGAGATGGAGGTGATGGTACTTCTGAAGAAAACGTAAACGATGATGAAGATGATGACGACGAAGACAGCGGCGGAACCGGCGGTGTTGGTTCTGTTCGGACGGTTTCGCCGAACATCATCGCCGGGTCTTTGTCGATGTCTAATCATCATCACCATAACCATCATCACCACCAGCTGCAGCAACATCAGCAGCATCAACATCGGAAGAGTTTTCCACCGCCGGTGAAAGTTATTAGAACAACACCATCGGCGGGGATGACTGCCAGTATGACAACGAGTACGTCTACATGGAAACCCGCCGATGAGATGATTGGTGTATCGGTGCCTAGAAAAGCTCGGTCAGGTAGAGGTGGAAGAGATTAACGAAATTCTGTTTTTTTTTTTTCTCGTTTTTTGTTCTTTTCAATTACTGATTTCTTGTATTTTTTCCCCTTTTTAATTTTCTCTTTTGTAGCCACTAAAAGGTCTCATGAATGGGCATCAAGCGGCGGCGGCGTTGGTGTTTTAGGCGGTGAACAAATTCACCGTCAAGCTTCAACTTCGCCGGTAAGGACAGGTGTAACCGGGGCGTTGACATCACCATCTCCTGCTCCGGCCTCTCCATCTTCTTCCAGTGCTTCTATGAGGAAGAAGATGGTCAGTTTTCTCATTAAAATCTTCCTCTTAATTCTTTTGTTTTCTGGGGTTTCGCTTATGTTCAATTCAGTGACAAAGGTTTGGTTTCTGATGTAGAAGCCTAATGCTAACGGAACAAAGCAAAGGCCACCGAAGTCGTCGTCGAAATCTTCGTCTTCAGCTCAGGAGGAGATCGAGATCGAGATTGCTGAGGTTTTATATGGTATGATGAGACAGCCACAAGTCCCATCTAAGCAAGAAATAATCGGGAACGATTCGGCCAAGTTTGATTCAAGAGAAGTTAATAAACCCAATAATGACTCTAAATCAGTCGTCTCTTCGCCGATCTCCAACTCCCCATCAACTCTTCCTCAATCATCCTCAATTTTGCCTTCAAATTCTAGCTCCTCTGCTACTCCTATGTCTGCAATTGGTTCGTAACCTTCAGCTTTAGAAGGAAACGCAAGCCTTTTTTGCCTTTTTGAGCAATTGACTAACTGATAATGATTTGGGTGTATATTAATTTTGCAGCTCCAAAGAGGAAAAGGCCAAGACCGGTGAAGTATGAGGATGAGAATACGACTACAACGACACCTCCACCTCCTATTTTCCCTCCTAGACATAGTTCCATTTCATCTACTACAACTAAGGTTGAAATTGATCAACCAGCTAAAATTGAAGCAACTTCTCCCAATTTGGAGAAAAATTCAGGACCCGTGGCTGAAAATGATAGCGGTGCTTGCGATTTGATGAGTTCTTCAAAAGCTGGACCAGTTTCATCAGAGTTGGTTCAAGCGGAACCAGTGAAAGAAGAGAAGAATAATTTGGCACTGGATTCTAAGCCTTCGACTGAAGAATCTGAGATTAGAGATATCGGTATCGGGAATAAAGAAGAGTCTCAATCGCCAAAGAAGGAATCTTTATCATCTCCTGCTGATAATCCTTCTTCCGCTGGTCTGCCATTGGATGACGAGCGTGAGAAATCGACAGTGACAAAAGCGTGAGCATTATCCCCTTTTACCCATTTCTTCTTTTTTTTCTTTTTGAAGGTTCGGAAAATTTCTTATTTGGAAATTTCGTGTTTCAGGAATTCAACAATTTGTGAGAATGAGAGTCAGCGGGAAGAGAAGTTCCAGATAGATCTGATGGTGTGGATCCTGTTTTTATTAAAAGATCCAAGCCTTTTCTTCCCCTTCAATTATTGACTATGCATTTCTTTTTCTTTCTTTTTTTTTTTTTTGGTGTTTAGGCACCACCTCCATCTAGATCATCTCCAGAAAGGGAAGTTGAGACTGATGTTGGGGCTTCAGATCCTAAACCAGTGGCCGCAGATGTGGAATTGGTGAGTCACCTAGCTTTCACCTATCTTTTGGTATGGTGTTGCATAAAAAATTGATGGTTTTTCGCTTGTTTGCATGTGCAGGAGATGAAGTCTTTGGTGAATGAAGACGACAAAAGAATGAAAGTTGGGAAGGGAGATGTGAATGTGGAAGTTGAGGATAACAATAAGAAGGCCCAACCTTGTGCTGAAGAAGCTGATTCGCAGAAGCCTGTTGTAAATAAAGAAAGGAATCTTGATCTCCAGCTTGATTTGGAGAAATCTGACAGAGATAGTGGTTCAGGTAGTGTTAGTGGGAACAAGCACAACCACCATGTTCAAAAGCTACATCATCAACATCCTAGTGTAGAGAAAACTGGTAAAATTGACTTCATTTTTTTTAAAGAAAAAAATTTCCCTTCTTTCTCTCTCTGGGAAAATTTCCCTCTCCTCCTTTTGTTGCTGATCTAGAGGTTTTTTTTTTTGGCCTTTTCAGCACATTCTGGTTCTTTACCTTTGCCGATGTCAATTGCTAGCTGGCCTGGTGGACTTCCTCCAATGGGGTATAGCTGGGTTGATTTGATATTGGTTTTCTACTATTCTGGCATTTATAGATCCAAATAAGTGGTTTAGATGTTATAATGGAGAGGATGGGGCATGAATTTTTTTTCTTTTTTTTCCTTAGCAGATACATGGCTCCTCTACAAGGTGTTGTATCCATGGAGGGGAGCGCTGTGTCTTCAGCTGCTATCCAGGCATGTCGCTGTGTTTTTTTATGTTCGTAGCTCTTGATTTCTTATTTTTATTTATTTTACTAATTTATCTTGAGATTTTGGACTTTTTCAGCCTCCGCATTTGCTTTTTTCCCAACCGAGGCCAAAGAGATGTGCAACCCATTGCTACATTGCACGGAATATTCACAAGCACCAGCAAATGATGAAGATGAATGCTTTCTGGCCGGCAGCACCTGGTTCAGCTTCACTCTATGGCCCAAAGGCTTGTAATCTAAATGTTGTACTGCCTTCAGAATTGCATGGGAACATTCCTGGGCGAGGTGTGAATTCTGTACAAGAGAAGGGGCAGGGTCTTGCAATTTTTCCTGGTCATGTGTGCAAAGATAAAAGTTCCCAGGCTGCTACCAACATGGTGGATGCCGCACAGAGAAAGCAAATAATGCTCCAGCAAGCTCTGCCCCCAGGAGCACCCAATAATATCATGGTAGGCTTTTGGCAAGGAAAAAAGAAGTCTCTTTTTTCTTGTCTAATTTTTATGCAGTTTCGTAATAATTGCACAATTATATCTCAACTGTCCTTTTGAAAATTTTCTTGTTGGTTATTCAATTTCAGCAAGGCCCTGCTTTTATTTTCCCATTGAACCAGCAACAAGCTGCTGCTGCTGCTGCAGCATCTGTCCGACCTGGGTATGTGAAATCTCCTCCTGCTGCTTGTAGCACAGCTGCATCGAGTACATCTAACTCTGCCTTACTAAGTGCCACCTCAGCTGGTGCAACTGCAGCCCCGGCATTTAGCTTCAACTACCCAAATATCACAGGCAATGAAACCCAGTACTTGGCAATTCTGCAGAATAATGCCTATCCATTTCCAATTCCTGCACATGTTGGGGCGCCACCTGCTTATCGTGGGAGTCATGCTCAACCTATGCCTTTTATTCATGGATCTTTCTATTCTTCCTCTCAAATGCTTCACCCTTCACAGCTTCAACAACAGCAGCAGCAACAGCCACCCACACAGTTACAACAAAGCCAACAAGGTCATCAGAACACTAGCATGTCCAGTGGTTCATCCTCCTCCCAGAAGAATTTGCAGAACCAGCAGCAGAGGTCACATGGAGGTGATGTGAGTAGTGGCAGTGGAAACTCACAAGTGTTTCATGCCTCTAAAAAGGATTCACCTCATCCCTTACAACTACGGCAACAGCAGCAACAGCCGAGTCAGAATGATTCTCATCAAGCTAGGCAACTTGATGGTGAATCAGATGGCAAAGATGGCCCATCAACTGCTACTGATAGCAGAGTATCTCGTTCAAATATGAATATCTATGGTCAGAATTTTGCTATGCCTGTACAGCCTTCAAACTTTGCTTTGATGACCGCTGCTTCAATGAATTCTGGTGGTAATTATGGGGAAAAGAAGCAACAGACACAGCAGCAGTCACAACAGCTAGGCTCAAAGGCTGGAGTCGAGCCTCTTGCATCTCAAGCTTTTGCAATGTCATTTTCATCTGCTAATGGTACTACTGCTCCTGGCCTTGGTATTTCTTCCCTAGCACCGAATCATGCAATTCTTCAGAGCCTTCCAGGAAGTACAAGGCAAGGCTATCAGCATATTATGGCTGCTCAACAGAAGAAGGATAATTATCATGCTTATGAAGAAGGGAAGCGTGGAACTCATGATGCATCCAGTGTGCAAGAAGAAAAGAAGGCAGGAAAAAGTTCAGGCACCGCTGGGCAGTCCATTGCCTTCTCCAGGCCAGATATGCCTGATTCAAGTGATTCCACTCTTCCAGGCAAAAATGTCATCGATAGTTCTATCTATACGCTTGGCTCTGCTCCTGCTCGAACTTCAGGGCCTGTTATGCCAGCTTCAATCGGTAGTGTTAATGTTCCTAATGCTCAGCAGCAACTTCAGCGGAATCAACAGCAGCAGCTCCAATTCGGGACTGCTTCTGCTCCTCGAAGTAAGACACCAGCAACAAGTAATGGAAGTGCTTACCCTGATCACTTTCACTCTTCATCTATAGCTGCCAAGTTTTCGAATGTGCTGTCTGCATTTCCTCAAAATCTAATACAAAGCAGCAGCAGTCCTGCTCAGTCTCCTCAATGGAAGAATTCTGTGAGGACAACTAGCTCTCAAGTTCCTTCTCAATCTCTACCATCAACTTCATCCCTCAAGAATATTTCCCAGCAACAAGGTCGGCCACAGCAAAGCCCCACACAGATTTCTTTTGCAGCTAATCCTAAATCACCACAAGGTCAACAGCCTCTTAGTAGCACTCCTTCCCCTTCTCCAATGATGGTTGGCTCTCCCACAACTTCGCTCTCCAGGAGTGCTGGTGGTAGCCCAAGGACAACAGGTTCCTCTTCCACCAGCAACAAAGGTGGCCAAGCATCTGGTTTATCATCCCAACAAGCTAAGAACTCACCGACTGTGCCTAGTCAGAAGTCATCTCCTGTTGCTGGGAGTAATGTGCCATCTGTCCTGGGAAACCCTCACATAAGTTCATCTTCAAATATGGGAGCCAAGCCTCAAGTGGCACTACAGCATCAGCAACATCAAAAGCATGCACTTCATCAAGGGCAGCTGTTCTTTCCAAATGCTTACATGCAGGCTCAAGCTCAATACTCACCGAGTTCGACAACACCTGCAACAACAGCAAGTGCATACTATGTCCAAAGACAACAGCAGACTCTACCTCTGGGTTCATCAACAACTTCATCAACTTCGATGTTATCGTTGTGTTCTCCGGTTACTCTTGCCAACAGCGGCACCACTGACCCTGCAAAAGCTGTAGCAGCTGCTGTGGCAAGCAACATGAAAGGTGGGTTGGCATCCCAGGGACTTATCAATCCTGCACAATTTGCTACTCCACAATCCACTGGAAAGTCGCATCAGCTGGTACCAGGCTTCCCATGTGTTCATGCTGTCCCTTCGGCTGTTCAGGTAAAACCAGCAGAACAGAAACAACCTGCTGGTGAGTAAAATTCTCCCCTTTTTTGCTTCAACATTGCTTCCCCCGTATAGTGAACAAGAAGAAGGTACGGAATGAAAACGGAATCAATGATATCGGGGACCGAATCATGAAAGATAAAACCAGAAATGACAGCAGCAGCCAAAACAGGAGGATATGATTGAAGCTATATATATAATGTGGCTTAGAACTCACTCAACCCACAATTTTGCAAAGTGATGGGGGAAAGTTTTTCTTTGTGGAATGTGCTGTCTCATGTGTATCCACCAAACATGTAGACTTTTGTTTATAATCTTTGACATGGTTGATCCCTGATATGCATTATGTAATTAAATTTGATTGGTTTGATGGGGCAGATGATGGAGGATTAAAAAAAAAAAAAAAAGGTTGCCAAAATATTTTGTAGGGCAAAGAAAAAAAGATGTTAGGGGGGATGAGGAAAAGCAGACAACTTTTCCATCTTTTGGGGCTGTATTGTAGGGGTTCTTTTTTCTTTCTTTCTTTTATTATTTGAAATTTCCAGAAAAGAAATCAGTAAACAAATCTTTGGAACATAATGATGCAAAACTGAATGGTGTATATGTGTGACACATATTAAAGATCACATATTTTTGTCTCCTTTTTGATTATTATGTAAAACATGCCACTTAGGCCTTGGCTTTGATTCCAGTCCTTTTGGTTTGTTCTTTTACTGTCCTCTAAATTGATAAAATTGAAAGCAAAGAGAGATGATGATTTGGTGAAAAGGAGATATGGATAGGATGATATTTGTTGTGGGAGGATGGGATGAGGTGGCTAAATTTAAGCCTGCCACTTACAACCATCAAAAGCACATCGACTTTGTATTATTTTTGAAGTGCGGGGCCCATTCCCATTTCTCTTTTTTCTTTGACAAACAAAAGTAGATTGTTTGAGTTTGCCTTGAGATGCCCATTATTTTAATAAATATTTCCGGATTTATAATCCTCAACATTCTGTCCACTACTTCCACGTCACCTTAATGCACACTTAACTATAATCATCATTTGATAATTACAAATTTGACGTGTTTTTTTTTTTGTTTCCAAAATTGCCCTCCGGCTCTTTATGGCGGGCCCTTCAAAGCAGAAGAAAAGTGGCTACTACCTTACCTGTAAGGATGACTTTTCATGATGCTCTTCTTCACACGTGTTCACATTCCTTTCCTTTTTCTCCTTTACTTGTCAACCCAATTTTAACCAACTTATTATTCTATATAAATAAATAAAACTAATTTTACCATTTCAACTGTTTTTAATTTACATATAACTTCCGTATGGGGGGTCTTCTTGTCTCCAATACCTCTGCTGCTGCCTTTTTTCCTCCTTATGAAAGGCTTAATTTCAATATTAAAAGTTGCTGCTTCAATTTTTAATTTCCCATTTTTATTATCTTTATTAAATGATATTGTGTTTCAATAAAAAATTATTACTTTCTAAAATCTGTAATTAAAATTTAATCATTAAATGTATGCTTATAATTAATCATTACATACTGCTGGACTTAAAACATAACATCTTAAAGTTTCTAAAATTCAAAATTATTAGTAGCACAAATATAGACTGTTTTAATACTTTTGTTTTTTCAATACCATCGTTTGCAAAGTTTTCCAAAAACCCCTTTAAATACATTTATGCTGCCACAATATACGATAATTATACTCTTCTTTTTTTTTTTTTTACTAAAAATATTTATCATGCCTATTTTTAAATATTTATTTTTAATATCTTATTATATTTTTATAAAACACTTATAAACTTCTAATTTTAATTGCCTGCTTTAAAATATACACATGATACATATAAATGTAATAAAATAAATTATATAACATTTGATCAAGGTATTTCATGATGTGGGAATGGGGCCACTTCCCAAAAAGACCAAATAAATCAAATGGCTTCTTAATATAACATTAACTTAAGCCATCATTTCACTATATTTATGTGGACAGTTGCAACTAGGTGAAACTATCGACAGGTCCCTTTATTATACGAATTTTATTAAATTAATTCTTTTATTTAAATTAATATTAGTATAATTATGTTAAAATTTTACTTTATTTATTTTTTAATTTTAATATAATACATGTAGTGAAAAAAATTAAATTATAATATAAAAACATAATATGATTTAAATACACTGACAGCGTATTTTTTATTCAACAAACAATTTTAAAAGATTGTCACGTCTATTTTTTTGTTTAAAAATTTTACTATACTCCTACAGAGCAACACTTGTCAATCTCTTGACCCCACTTGTAGAGTTTAAAAACTCAATTGGCAGTATACCAAATATTTTTCCATATTAAAATGATTGACAATTGACATTTATTTCAAGAAGTGGTTAAAATTTTTATCAAACACTTGGATGATTTGATTCAAATAATATAGTTGATAAAACAAACCATATTAAAATGTTTAAAAATATATAAAAACATCATATATATATATATATATATAAAATTATAATTAACATATTAAAATGGTTTAATCCCTCTATCTTTTATACTCTTTAAATTTTTAAAATTTAATCCCTTTATTTTTATTTTTAGGATAGCCCATTTATTTGTCTTAACATCATTAATGGATTTTTCTTACATTTTAATTAATTTTTTTACTTTAATTGATAATAAGTATTCAAATTTGACAGAAATTAATTACCAATGTTACTAATTTGATTTTATTTCTTAAATGAAACAAGTATAAGAGTTGATTTTTTAAAATCAAAAGTAGAGACACTAAATTAAAAAAAAAAGTGAAAAGTACAAGGACCGGAGACAAAAAAAAACCTATTAAAATAAAAATAAATATTATTAATATACACGATGAACTCAAAACTAGAGGGAGAAAATATTTGTTGTTTTTTGAAAAGGGTCCTACAAAAAGGAATCATTAAATGGAAAAGAGTGATTGGGCGAAAAAAGAAAGAAGTAAAAGAGTGCCCCTCAGATTATTATTTTTAATCAAAACCTCGTTCACATTCGTGACACGTGTCTATTATAGATTAGTTAAAACATCCGGTTTTATTTTAATTTATTTTTGGTCAATTATAAATCAGAATTTGAAATTAAAGCAAGTTTTTTTTGTCGGTTTTTTTTACTAAAATATTACGAAAATAATAATATTTTATTAAAATAAGGGTAAAATATTTAGTATACTGTCAGTGAAATTTTTAGACTTCATAAATATAATTAGAAGGTTAATAAATATTTAAACAAGAGGACACGTGATAATGCTTTATAATTGTTTTTGAAATAAAAAAATACAATAAGTGTATCAAATATTAATCGTAGTTTTAAAAAACTAACATATGTATTTTTAAAAAAATAAATATATTAATAATTTACTATATCCTTATAGAATATTTGTCAACTCCTAACCCTGCTTATGAGAGTTTAATGACTCCACGGATAATATAACAAATATTTTCTCAAAAATAATATGTTTTGAATAGAATTTTTATATTTTAATATCTAAATTGTCATTATTGGTTGCGAAATTGGATCCTGAGGTGACAGAGATCCTCTGTCTCATCCGATTGATATCTAACGTGCCAAGATCCCAAATCGTCAGGCTCAATATTCTCAGACCACCACTAGTAGAGATAATTTAATGTTAAATTTACTAAATAAATGTTTATTTTATATTATTTTAGTAAATAATTTTAAACGTATATTATTTAAGTGAAAATTTAAAAATTTATAATATTTAAGTAAAAAAATATTGTTTTGTCACTATATGGATGATGACTAGATAATATGTTGATTTAGGGGTGGCAGAAATCTTTGAAACCGATAGTTTTGAATTGCCTTGAGCTATTGGGATAATTATTTTATTAAAAAAATTGGGTTTCAAAATGAGGTGGATTGATTTTTTAATTAGAATTTTCAGAGTCGACTCTTTATGTTAAAATTGGGGCAAATATCCACAAAATACCAAAAAAAATCAAAATTTACCGGAAAGGACAGGGTTCAAAAATATTGACTAGAAAGGGCAATTTTCCCCAAAATCGCGCCCCCGTGGACGCGTTTTTAGGGGAAAACGGCCTAAAGCGCGTCCCCGGGGGAGCGCTTTAGGCCTTTTTCCCCCAAAAACGGCGCTGACGTGGAAAGAAAATGGGCTATAGCAAGTGGGAAGAAAATGGCACCAAAATTAGGCACCGAAAGTTGATGTGATGTGAAAATTGGTATGGGATAATTACAATTTTGGTCCCTATTTGAATAGATACTTTGCAAGATTGATACCTAAACCTCAACTATAAATAGGCCTAACCATTTCTAATTTTTTTCATCCCACAATTTGCCATTCTCTACTTAAGGCATTGTTCTCTCTCCTTATTTGTAAATTTTCACTTGTATTTTTGGAGTGAAATATATTTGTTAGTGCCCGAAGACGTAGGCAAAATTTGCCGAACCTCGTTAAAGTTCTGGTGTTCATTATTATTTATTTTTCATATCTTGTGAGTGTGATCGTAGTTATTTATTGTGCTATTAAATTACGATTGAGGGATATTCTGGCTAGGAAAGATCTGGTACTTAAGTGATCCTTGTGATCCACCTCTCTTTCCTGGGAATTGAACTTAGTGTGATTTTTCAGTACTAAATTAAAAAAAATTAAATTACAAAAGAAATGATATTTGCCCCAATTTTATTAAATATAAAAAAATTATATTGCAAAAAACTAAATTACAACTTCTTATTAAATAAAAATAAAAACAACTTCTTATTAAATAAAAATAAAAATAAAAAATAAAAATTAAACAACTATTTTAGTGAAGAAGACTAAATTAAAAAAATATAAAATAAAAAATAATTTTTTATTTTATTAAAAATTCAAATTAAATTACAAACCAAAATGTCATACACAACTTTTATTTTAGTAAAGATATTAAAATTAAATTACAAACACAAATAAAAAAACAACTTTTTTTATTCAAAAAATAAAAAAATTATTACAATTTAAGAAATAAAAAGCCCATCCTAATCAATGTTGATGCCGGTGGGAACCAGTGCCACAGTCGGGCGGTCGGCGGTTACGCGCTGGATTCCTCCTTCTTCTAGCTTCCGGCGGGGGTCGTGGAACCTCAGGCGGGGAATCGGGTTCCTCCGGCAATGGGTCTGGTTCTGGCTGTTGCGATGATGACCCACCTTGATAAAATAATGACCTCGGAGGTGTTTGCATAAACCACGGCGGGGGTGACTGCATCCCGTACGGTGAAGGAGCCTGGTAGAAACTACTGCTCCTCGACGGCGCCTCCTGTAATCCCACACCAGAAGTCGGCCTCACGATCGGCTGGCCAACGGGAGTTGTCAGGAACGGACTCGAACCCGGCCATGCATTCCAACCTGGGGTGGGACTAGGAAAAGGAAACATATATGGGTTAGGAGGATACATATAAGGGGCAGGGTACGCACCTGGCATAAACTGTGGATGCTGTGATGTCGGTGTTGTCAGCTGAACGGATGGGCCCGGTGATTGCGTAGGTGCTGTTGATGGGCCCGGTGACTGTGTAGGCGCTGTTGCTGGGCCCGTTTCATCACCCATTCTCCTTGGATGTAAAGGGGCCTGACGTTCCCTTCGCTCGCGAATTAGCCGTCGCCTCTCTTCATCCGACAACAGATACGGCTTGCCATGGATTCTAAACCATGGCATGTACTCCGGCACGCACGCTCATTCAGGAACTATGATCGGTTCCCGGTTAGGTAAAAAGTCATACCGGTTCTCCACGTCTCGATATGTTCTAACCAAAATCTTGGCCAATCCGTGTGCTGCTGCCGTAAGTCCACTTTGTGCTCATCATCGAGCACCTCAGGAGGCACGGGAATCGGTTGCCGGCATCCAAATTGCCGCAGAACCCGATTTGACTGGTGCATCTCCACGGTTGAGTAGGTGATTAGCGGGACCTTAACGTGCCAACTGTTCGGATTTTGGAGGAACTCCTCCGGAATTACTGCCCGAATTTCGGGATCCTCGTACGATGTCCATTGAAACTATATTAACATTACCAAATTATTAGTTATATACATAATACTAGACACTACATACGAAATACTATATTATAATAACGAAATTCGACACTTACTTGTGATTCCGACCGTTGTTCTAATAGGAGCCGTATATCCTCAAGCGAGTTAGGTATTCCAACATGACTCCTCCTCGGATGGTTCCACCTAATTAAATAAACTTTTAGCATGCAATTATACTATAAATCTACGACATAATTGTAAAATATAATATTAAATTTACCTCGTTATCAGTGGGAATGAATATGGCTGGTCGAGTCGAGGACGTAAAAATGGAAATTGAAACCATGCCCATGACTGCAGTAGTGATAGGCAACCTCCGATTTTTGCTTTACTCGGCCTCGGCAGCGTCGCCCCGCACATCTCCTGGTATAACCTCGATAGCACGGCAGACCCCCAACTCAATTCACCGGCTGCTCTGAAATCAACAAGTTTCAGGAGCCATCTCAGGTGGACGAGGTTTCTAGAGAGGTCCGGCATCAGATAGCCTCCAATTATCTGAAGTATGTATGCCCGCGCATACCGTATTCTTTCTTCTTCGGTCGAATCTTCATTCGGCTCCGGGAATGCGTCTCGTAACCAAGCCATATCGATTCGAGCTCCTTGAATTTTATCCGGAATGGCACCCAGAAGCTCGTAGCATACGGCAATCCAATCGAGAGATGTTACGGACCCGGTGACTACCTACCCGTCCACCGGTAATCCCAACTGTAACTGCACATCTTCTAAGGTGATGGTACACTCTCCGCATGGCAAATGGAAAGTGTGCGTCTCGGGTCTCCACCTCTCTATCAACGCGCTGATCAAAGGCGGGTCCAACTTGAACCCCCGGCCTATCGTGGCCACGTGCCAAAAACCCGCTTCCCGCAGGTAATTCTCGATCAATGGCGATGGGGGACCAGGCATGTTGCGAATATAACATTGCAACACCCGATCTACAGACTGTTTAAAAAAATTATAAAATTCTAAATTAATTAAAATTACATAATTAAAAAAATTTAATAATATTGAAAAATTAACATTCAAACTTACCATTTTCTTTTGCTCGACGGCAATGTGGTTGTTGTCTAGGCGACGTAATTCCCCGGCCATTGTACTCCGATAAAGAATTTAAAAATTTTCCA
The DNA here is from genome assembly GCA_005393395.2 of Gossypium australe. Lineage (NCBI taxonomy): Eukaryota > Viridiplantae > Streptophyta > Magnoliopsida > Malvales > Malvaceae > Gossypium > Gossypium australe. The sequence goes on along the minus strand of CM016622.1, from coordinate 3,909,023 downwards.
AAAAATAGATATATTAAAAAAATTATAAAGGGCTTTTTTGTAAATAGTAAAGGACTATTTTGAAATTTGAGCGTAAATTTCAAGGGCTTTGAGAGAAACTTGAGAGAAAATTGAGAGCAAATTGATAGAAATTTGAGAGAAAAATGAGAAAGGATTGAAGTGTGAAAAAAATGAAGGGTTAGGGGGTATTTACAGTTTTTTTTTTCTGACCGTTGGGGGGCCAACGGTCAAAAAAATTTGACCGTTGCGGCCTAAAGCGCGTCCCCGGGGGAGCGCTTTCGGCCGTTTTCCCCTAAAAACGCGTCCACGGGGGCGCGATTTTGGGGAAAATTGCCCTTTCCGGTCAATATTTTTGAACCCTGTCCTTTCCGGTAAATTTTGATTTTTTTTGGTATTTTGTGGATATTTGCCCTTAAAATTGTCTTGCTTGCCTCGATATATTTAACAAAGCATCTTCCTTTTTACTGCTATAATTATTATTTTTTTATGTATTCTTAATTTTTAATTTATAATGATTTATAATTTTTTTTTAAATTTTACGTATTTCTTTATAATTCTTTTAGCTTTACAGAAAATTTTATAATATTTATTTGATTTAATTTTGTAAAATTCAATTTATTATAAAATAATATTCAAAATTTTGAGACAGATGGGGAAAGTTATTTCATAGTCAAAGGACAAAATAAAAGTTCTTAATAGAACTAAAATCAATGTGCGAGAATATATGGCAAATTATTTATAGAGTTATTCAATTATAAAAATTTTATTATTTTAGATATTTAAAATAAAAAAATTGTAATTTAAATATTCACCTTATATAATTTATTCATTTTAATCATTTCTATTAAAAATTTTAATAAAAACATGACATAACAATTTTTTTTGACATACGATACAATTTACCTTTGCATACCATTTAAGCGGATTAAAATATAATCTACACAATAATAATTATTAATCAAAATAAATCATCTTGTTATTTTCTGGGTTTGGGTTCCGAACCATCCCAGCTGTCGCTGACCTATCCCCGTCCTAAGTTGTCTCCTCCCAATCGACTCAACCGCTTCTTCCCCGCTCTGCTCAGTTATCCAGTTCCTGTATTTTCAAGTGACTTGTTGTTTTCAAGATACAACTTTGTCAAAGCTTCTAGATTACCTAAACTAGAAGGAATTGCTCCTTCAAGTTTGTTGTTTTCAAGTGAAACCCTTCGGAGGGAGACCAGATATCCCATATTGGGTGGTATTTCCCCACCTAGTTGGTTGTTTTGCAGCCTTAAAAATCCAAGAATAGGCATTTGACCAAAATTTGATGGAAAAAGGTCTCTCCCTCTAGATGATTAGCATCCAAATACATGACTAAAATGAATGTTAGATTGTTTATTGAAGCTGGAATTTCCCCACACAAAAGGTTCTTTGAAAGATCAAGCTCTTTCAAGAGCTGCAATTCTCCAATATGACCAATGAGGGAATTGGCATGAAGGTCAATGCATGAGGTTTGTCAAGTTAATATGACCAATGAGGGAATTGGCACAAAGGTAAATGCATGAGGTTTGTCAAGTTCAAGAATGAAGCAGGAATACTACCAGTGAATCTATTTGAATGAAAAAGTAAAGCATTGACATTTTAAGACAACCAAGGGTAGGAGGAAGAAACCCAGATAATCTATTCTCATGCAACTGAAGTTCTTCAAGTTTTAAAAGCTCGTAAATGCTTTCCGGAACTGACCCTCTCCAGGCCAAACCCTGGGTTTGTTTGAGAGTGCAGCTGCTAAGGGCCTAAGGTTGGAAGGGGCCAAAAAAATTAATTTTTCAGCTTTTAATGTCGGAATTTTTTTTTTAAAATTTTTCACCATAAATGTTTCATCTTCAAGGGCTCCAAAATTTTTTAATTTTTATTGTATTACATTTTATAACTTTTAAAAAAGGGAACCAATTTATTATTTCGCCTAGGGCCTAAAAATATCAAGAACGGGCCTGACACTCTCATCTTGTTTCTATAAAGATAAAGTTTTTAGAGGTTCTTGAGACGACCAATGGATAAGCAGAGTGGGGAAGTAGCAGTTGGGTCAACCGAGAGGAGAAAACTTAGGACGGTGCGGGGCCGGTGATGATTGGGGTGGGTCGGAACCCAAACCTAGAAAATAATAAAATATTTTTTGTTTAATAATTAGTATTGGGTGAATTATATTCTAGTCCTTTAAGTGGTATATAATGGTAAATTGTGCCACATGGCATCCAATGGTTAATTCACGTGTAAAAAAAAGGTCTTATTAGAATTTTGTTAGAGTTTTTAACTTGAGTGGTCAAAATGAACGAACTATATAATGTGAGTGTCTAAATTATAAACTTTTTATTTTGAATGTTGATAATTTTTAATAGTTGAATGACTATCTGTGTAGTTTACTCAACAAGACGTATAAATAACTAAATATTAAAGAAAAATAATTTATAATTTCATGTCTTTTTAAAATTTGTTGGGAAACATTTATTTCAATATTTGTAGTGTATTTAATATATTATATTTTTAATTTTTTATATAATAAAATGATTTTTAAAAAAATTAATACGGGCTAGGTTGGGTTAGGCCTAGGTTTAGCATGTATAATTTGAGTCGAGCTTGGGAAAAAAGTTAAACTTGTTTTTTCAGGCCGGGTCAAGTTTGGACCTACCAATCAGTCCTAAACCTTGTTGGGACCCGGTTCGAACTCAAACCATGAAAAACTCTATTATACCAATTAAAAGTTTTAATCTTTACCTATATTAAGTAATTTTAAAGTTCTCAATTAATATAGTGCAAAAAGAGCAAGACAATAAATGAAAATAATAGGCAAATAAGGTAATTTTTTTCATAAATGGAAACAAACAAGAAATGGATGATTATTGAGAACTAAACACCATTCAATGTAATATATTACATTTAAGGGAATTAAACATTTATTTATAAAATAAAATATTGATATTTATTAATCAATAAATTCAATAATTGTAAAACTCCTATATAACCACGTCAAAGAAGAAATGGTTTACTTGCACCCTTCAAAAGTAAAAGAAAACCTTAAAAGATTGTTAAAGAATTGAGTGATGATGGTGATCGAGCATAGGTTTTGGTTATCCATAATGTTTATGGTTGCATTAGGTTTAGCACATTTGGCTGATGCAACCCTTCGATTTGGGATGCTGCCTAAAGGTGTGCTTATTCCTTCATTTGGATCTAGTACACACTCAACTCTTTTACTAATGACATCGATATCTTCATCGCTTTCAAAGAGTTCAAATTTCAGGATTCTACCTACAGATGTGCCTATTCCTCCATCGCGACCTAGTGGAAGTACATCAGATCCACCTCTTCCACCGTCAATATTGACATCTTCATCACTTTTGAAGAGTTCAAATTTCAGGATTCTACCTACAAGAGTGCCTCCGTCGGGACCTAGTGGAAGTACATCAGACCCACCACCTCCATCGTTAATATCGACATCTTCATCACTTTTGAAGAGTTCAGATTTTAGGATTCTGCCTACAGGTGTGCCTATTCCTCCGTCAGGACCTAGTGGAAGTACATCAGATCCACCACCTCTATCGTCAATATCGACATCTTCATCACTTTTGAAGAGTTCAAATTTTAGGATTCTACCTATAGGTGTGCCTATTCCTCTATAGGGACCTAGTGGAAGTACATCTGATCCACCTCCTCCATCATCAATATTGTAATACCCCTATACCCGGTTCAATCATGCAAACCCGGTATAAGGCTATTACATTTGGTGCCAAAATAAATATGGCTAGATACTTTTTAATTAAAACATTTGTATATAATATTTTAACTTACCAACCATTTTTACTAACCTATTTATTGTTTATTAATTCATTCCATATATATATATATAAATACTTCAAATAACTGAAAATAGATAGAATTTCAAGAATCTACATTTTAGTCCCTATCACATGGGAACACCTTTGAACTACATATGTACATGCCATTTTAATACAAAATACAATAACTACTTTTGAAACTCGTGAGGATGTGATGAGGTGAGAGATCTTCTAGTTTAATACCTTACAAAAGATAAGTTAAATTTTTGAAACTCCTTTTGAAACTCCTTCTTTAGCGCGCTCTCTGATATTAGCGCGTTGGTGCTCTCTGATTATTAGCACGTCAGTGCTCTCTGATTATTAGCACGTTGGTGCTCTCTGATTATTAGCACGTCAGTGCTCTCTGATTATTAGCACATTGGTGCTCTCTGTTCACTTGTGCATCATAATGCACCTCTGTATTTGTTCCGTATATCCGGTGTGTTCTATAAAGTCTACTTTGAGCTAAGAATGTGAAATGAGAACAAAAGTGAATCACTGATGTGTTAAGGCAAGTTTAATACCTTACAAAAGATAAGTTAAATTTTTTTAAAGCAAGGCATAGTTGAAGAAATTTATATGTGAGTAGATATGTAATAATTGAATGAGTTTAAAACATTTTGTTATGATTATTTACTTACTTATTCTTGTAGTGCTTACTAAGCCTTCACCGGCTTAACGCGTTTATTTTAACGCGTAGGTACAATTAAACTAGAAGAGATAGAGTCCAACTAGAAGATCTCTCACCTCATCACATCCTCACGAGTTTCAAAAGTAGGTATTGTATTTTGTATTAAAATGGCATGAACATATGTAGTTCAAAGGTGTTCCCATGTGATAGGGACTAAAATGTAGATTCTTGAAATTCTATCTATTTTCAGTTATTTGAAGTATTTTTATATATATATGGAATGAATTAATAAACAATAAATAGGTTAGTAAAAATGGTTGGTAAGTTAAAATATTATATACAAATGTTTTAATTAAAAAGTATCTAGCCATAATTATTTTGGCACCAAATGTAATAGCCTTATACCGGGTCTGCATGATTGAACAGGGTATAGGGGTATTACATTTATTGGTATCAGAGCCTAGGTTTTCTGAATTCTTGGGTCGAGTATGAGTCATTTGTACATGCCATTTTATAAATTGATGTGATGAGATGAGGTTTAGTTATTTAATTGTGTAATTTATGAATATTGTAGAATAAAAGATGTCTTATGAAAGAATAAAAGATATCGATTTTGTGATGTATACTGGAATTTATTAATTTAATAAAATAGAGTTGGTTACCTCTTAGTATAGAAAGAGGAAATGTTAAAGAAAGAAATGTTTTCCAATCGAAATAATTAAGTAAAAATGTTACTTATGATGAAACAGAATTTGAAAAGATGTGGATAAATGTCTTATAGTAAGTAAGAAATGATAAATGTTATGTTATATGAGTATATACATGAATATAAATTATGAGGCCTTACGATCTCTACCCCTTTATTGGTACAGTTATATATATAGTGAAATTGATAAGAATTATAATGATTTAGTTCAGAAGTGTGGAACTAAAGAGTTCAATGATGGAATGATAAATAAGCAGTTAAAATTGAGAATGGGTAAATAAATAGAGATGAATTCTGAGAGAGATATCAGATTTCTTTTTTGAAAATTGTTTGGGGATACATAGTGCTACTATTAAAGAAAGAAGTCATTTATCAGAAACTGATTTATTCAGATATGGTAACTACAGAATGAGTTAACTGAAAATTTCTTTCGAATAAGCTTTGTGAGTGAAGTGAATGATATGGGACTATTGATGATGATATATGTTAACGGATTAGTAATGAAATTGCAGAAATATTTGAATACAGCTGCTATAGTCGGGCATCTTACAATGATCTCTTCTGGGTATTCTATATGTGTAACGGCCTAATTTTCAGTGGTGTTGGAAATGGTGCTATGAGATCACTAAATCCGGCAAGTAAGATTGAATAAGATAGTAATTTAATATTTATGAGTCAAGTGAGAATTTAGAAAAATTTGTGGATTAGTGAATTTAGTGAATTAAAAGAAATTATTAGGTCAAATGGGTCAAAAACGAGGTATCGAGACCTCGAATTTGAAAATCGAGCCATAAATATTTTTAGAAATATTTATGGAGTGTTATTAAGTTAGTATTAAAATTTGGTTGAGAAATTTAAATGTTTGGGTAGTCAGTTTAATAAAAAGGACTAAATTGTAACAAATGCAAAATTGCTAGAAGAATTAAATAGCTCAAGTGTTAAAAGAAAGAGGATTTATAGGGAAATTAACCCAAATGTGAAAAGGCTGGACGGCAAGTGGAAGAAAATCATCACAAAGATAAGGATAATAAGGGCAAAATTGGAATTTTGTAATTTTAATATGTTATTAAGATAAGATTGAAAATAATCTAGAGTAATCTTCACAATTATCTCAGCCAAAAACGTCAGAGGAGTTCTGGAGAAAGCTTGTTTTCATACTATTACATCCTGTGAGTTTAATTCATGCTTTTTCTTGATAATTTTTATGTTTTTATGACTTTTACAACTAGATCCACTTATAGAATTCATTAGTTTTTGATTTGGTGGGTAAAATTAAAAGTTACCCTTGCTGAGAAATGGAAGTTTATGATGAATTATTATGAAATTTAAATTCCAATTTCATATTAAGGTGGTTTTATTAAGTGATTTTTTATAGGAAATGATATTTAGGACCTAATTGTGAAAAAAGTTGTGAATTAGAGGTTGGTGTTGAAATTCAGAATATCAAAGGTTGTGAAATAGTTTGTAATGATAGAATAAAGTGTTGATTGAGAAAATTAGTTCAATTGATGGCTGAATTGAGCAGGGACTAAATTGTAAAAACTGTAAATTTTGGGGTAAAAGTGCAATTTCAAAATTTGAAGAGCATAATTTATGAAGTGAAATAGAAATGAAATATATGCTAATGAGTGAAAATATTTTACATTATAGATCAAGAAACCAAAGAAGAAAAAGGAAAAGAAAAAGTAGCGGAGTAGTCCCTAAATTTCAAAATCTTCTACAAATCAGCCGGGTAAGTTCATATGGTTGAATTTATATGTTTATTGGTGAAAGATTGAATGATATAATGGGCTGTTAAATATGAATTTGCTGTGGGATTGTGAAAAATATGATAAATGAAAAAATAAATGGCGGTAATTCAAGTTAGGAAAAACGCAGAATTAAGTACGTTCGTGTCGTGTCACGTGATGAATTGACGGATAAGACCATGGTTAATCCATGGCAAATGTGAAATGTAGGTATGGTATCATCCATACTGAGATATGAAATGTAGGTATGGTATCATCCATACCGAGTTGTGAAATGTAGGTATGGTATTAACCATACTGAGTTGTGGAATGTAGGTATGGTATTAACCATACTGAGTTGTGAAACGTGACATTGAGTAACGACGTACTCAAATTCGTAAGTCGTTTCCTAATTTGATAATAAGTGATACAAAAGGTGTGAATCAAATGAAAGAGATTGAATGATCATTAATGTTGAGCTCAACTATGTGAAGTACTTTAACAATGGTTGTGAATGGCAGGGAACTTTAGTAAATGTTTTATTATTGTTTTGGAAATATTATGTGTGGTAAGTTACTTTTAAACCAATGAACTTACTAAGCTTCATTAAGCTTACTTGTGTGTGTTTGATATTTTTATGTAGATTGAATTAAAGAGAAGTGGTAGATCGGATCATCACAGCAAAGCTCACTATCCAGATCAATTCCGGTAGCTTTTGTTATATGTTTAAAGATTTATATGGCATGTATAGAGTTTAAATGAGATGGAGAAAAGATGTTATAAACTAGTTAATAATATTTTGTAATGAAACAGTTTTTGATTTACAGCAGTAACGTGAATTTGAAAAATCACCAAAAATAGAAGCAACGGAATTAGAAAGTGAAGGAGATATGAATTGAAAGATCTTTGAGTATATTTTCATATAAAAGAAATATAGTAAGCAAAAGAAATGGAAATAATGAGATATTTAAATTTTAGTGAAACTGGTTCTGAATGAATTCGTGATCCCCTGTTCTGCCTTTGAAAAATCATTAGAAATTGCAAAAAAATAATTGTGGATTAAAATCTATATGTATGAAATTCTGAATGAGTCTAGTTTCAAATGAGCTAAACAATGAGGCCATCTAAGTTCTGTACAAAGAGTAAATTGATTTATAGTGAAGAGAGGTCAGAGTAGTTGAATGGTGAAACAGGGGAAACTTTAATGAATAAACTGTACCAATTGGCCACATGAAAAATTCTGGAAAAATTACAGTAAAAAGATATATGAATCTAGTTTCAGGGAAAATTTACGGATCTTAATTTAGAGTTCCGTAGCTCCAGATATAAATATTTTAGTGACTATGATGCAGATGGACAGTTTTAAATTTTATGCCGAATTAGTAGTTAAGTTTAGTAATGCCTCGTGCTCGACTCCGGCAACGGTCTCGGGTAAGGGGTGTTACAATATGGGTATTCTATATGTTATTTTATCTTCAGAGGTATATGTAACTGTTCAGATGTGATTTTTATTGTGTAGAAAGTTTGGAGTCATAACGCTAAAATGAAAGTTCTGGTTGATTCATGATCAGTACTGCTCTATTTTTCTTTAGATTTTCTAATTTGTTCTGTTAGATAGAAGACTTAATGGTCAGATTCATATGAAGTAATTTTCTATTTCTACCGGTTGATATTCTGGTACATATACGCAATTTGCATTATCTTTATCATAATCGTTTCTAGTGAGGATAAATGGTATTCTTCTTCTGGTTTTTCTTTGGAATATTATCGATTTCTTTATCATTGAATGTGGTTTTTATTCTCGGAAATTCAATATAGCTCCACATCTGGGATTTCATTATGCCACATCTGGGATTTCATTATACTGGTTTTCTTATTATTTTATAGTCTGATCTTGTCTATCAAATATGATTCATCTGTGAAGGGGTATTCATTGATAGAAGGTAAATATATATATTACTGTTATAAATCTTGGTTCGGTTATGGGAGCTCGATGATATGGATCTTAGATTATAGAAGTTGTATTATTATACTGATTATTATTGAGATTACCCTTAAATTTCTTCTTCTATTTTAAAGTACTATTGAAGTTGAAGTATTGATCCATTTATATTATTGAAATGTGAGATCTATTATAGTACTATGGCATATTCTATCTAATGACTGCGGACTTGGGATAATTTGAAATGTTGGGATTTTTTTTAATTTTTGTGAAAGTGTTTTCTATGATAGCTACATCAATGATAAGAATACTACAGGAAGACACAAGGTTTGAATAGACTAATCAATGCTAGTAGAATTTTGAGTAGATGGAAGTTCTAATAATTGAAGCATCAGTTCTGGTTCAGCCTGAATTGGGTAAGAAATTTATTAAGTGGATTAGATTGTATTTTGATGAAGAAAGGCATAGTAAATGGTTTGAATTATTGAAATGTCCTGATATGGTAATGGATTATCATACATGGAAAAATAAATATAGTTGTAGATGATTTGAATGGAAAAATAATTGTTCGTTTTGTGAGTAATAAATATTCGATTGCTACTGCCTGATGAAGGATTAATTTTAGTCGAATATCCGGTATTGGTGTTTACAGAATTATTACAGCTATTAAAGATACTGGGACGAAAATGAGATATAAGTTTATGAAATTGACAAACTATATGGAGTATCAGTCTTTGAAATGTTTGATAGAGATCTACAGTTTACGGTTCATTTTCTGACTTCGGAATAACTTATAAGAATGCTATACGAGTGATAGTTGATTAATTTATAAAGTCAGAACTGATTGATGGCTTCAGAAACTTGCGGAGATGTACATTTCAGAAATTGTAAGATTTCATGGTATTCTAGTATTGATAATTTCTGATCGAGATTGTAGTTCACTTTGGGGTTCTGAAAACAATTACAGGAAATTATTGAGTACTTAACTCGATTTCAGTACAACTTTTCATTTGCGAATTGATGGATAATTCGAGAAAGAGTTGGTTTGTAACACCCCTTACCCGAGACCGTTGCCGGAGTCGAGCACGAGGTATTACTAGACTTAACTTACTAGTTCTGGGTATAAAAATTGAAACTGTCCGTCTGCGTCATGTTCACTAAATTAATTATAACTTGAGCTATGAAACTCGAAATCTAGATCCGTAAATTTTCCTTGAAACTAGACTCATATACCTTCTCACTGTAATTTTTCCATAATTTTTGGTATGGCCAATCAATACCAGATTTTTCTTAAAGTTTCCCCTGTTTTACTATTTGACTATTCTGACCTCTCTTCACTACGAATCAAATTACTCTTATTACAGAATTCATATGACCTGCTTATTTATTTCATTTGAAAATAGACTCATTCAGGATTCTAAACATATAAAGTTAAACCCCTAATTATTTTTCTCCATTTTTTTATGATTTTTCCAAGTCAGAACAGGGGAACCTGAATTTATTCTGAACCAGTCTTACAAAAATATAAATATCTCAAATTACAGAATTCCTTTGCTTTCCTTGTTTCTTTCATATGAAAATAGACTCAATAAGATTTAATTATATATCTCATGCACAACCTAATTCAATTTCTACTATTTTTGGTGATTTTTCAAAATCACGTCACTGCTGCTGTCCAACTATTTCCCTGCATATAATTACATAATTTCTTTAAAATAACTATCAACTAGGCATTTCATAACCTCCAAAGCATGTTCTTAATTAACCATTTTAATGGCTAATTATTACCAAACATTTACAAGTCCATAATAAACCATATCATAAGGTCACACACATAAAATGGCTAAGTCTCTATACATGCCATAACTTAAAACGTTAAAGTCACAAAATACCAATATAATCCTTTGATAGTGTGTAACGATCTCCGACGTCCTTTCGATCCCCGAGTTGGCTTGTAATACTAAAAAAAAATAAAGAATAGGTGTAAGCATAAAGCTTAGTAAGTTTACATGTAAATAGATAACAACATTCTTAGTGAATTATCTTATATTTTTCTTGTCAAGATCACTTAAGCTTTTAACTCAATATACTTAAAACTTGTATACTTGCCTTACTTTTAACATGAATTTATCTTACCTTACCTTTTAGCTTGAACTTGCCTTACCTTTACTTTAGAATACTCCTTGAATTTTCCCGTTGAACCACTTGGAATACTAAGGATACGCGGGTACCTTTCCTTATGAAACTTAACCATTGCCATGTCTTGACATGGTCTTACGTGGTATCCTTGCCTTATGAACTCACCAATGCCATGCCTTGGCATGGTCTTACATGGGACCTTTGCCTTATAGTAACATATCAATGCCATGTCTTGACATGGTCTTACATGATTTCCTTAAACCCTAATGTCATGACATTTGTATCCTACACATTCCTAAGGTTCAACCGGAGCTTTCTGAGATAGTTTTTCCATCAATTCATACTTGAGTCTTTAAATAATAAATTTACAGAATAAATATGTAAATGCTGGAATTTAACAATATTAAATGTAAAATAATAGAATATTGCATTTATTTACTGCAAACTTACCTCGAAACGAAATACGATCAACTATATTGATTTAATCCTCTATCTTTTCTTTCCTCGATCTAACTCTGGATTTCGTTCTTCTTGATCTATAATAGAAAATTTAGCTTATTTAATACTCACATTCATCAAAACAGTCCTTAACTCTTAACTTTGGCAAAATTACAATTTTGCCCCTAAACTTTACATATTTACACATTTGCCCCAAAGCTCGGAAATTAAACTTTATCCCTTATTCTTATGTTTTATGGCATGCTGATCATTTTTCCCTTCTATGGCAACATCAAATTCTCACTCTAACTTGTACTTATGAACATTAGGTATTTTTACCGATTAAGCCGTTTTACTCGTTTTCACTTAAAATCACTAAGCAAAAGTTGTTTAACATAATTTTAGACTTCATATTCTATCATAAACATCAAAATAAACACATTTCACCTATGGGTATTTTTCTAAATATGAACCCTAGAATAAATTATTAATAGAATAAGCTAAATCGAGCTACCGGGGCTTCAAAAATGTAAAGAACATTAAAAACGGGGCTTGGAATCACTTACTATGGAGCTTGGAAGCTTGAAACAAACCCTAGCTATGGTGAACACTTGAAAATTCGGCCTAATGAAGAAGATGAGCATATTTTGCCATCTTTTTCCCTTTTAATTCATTTTTTTTACCAAATGACTAAATTACCCTTCATTAAAAACTTTGGTTCTTTCTTCCTATATATGTCCATTTTTGTCCATGAAAATATAATGGTCTAATTGCCATTTAAGGACTCCTACTTCAAACCCCCATTTTAATCAAGTACTCTATAAATTAGAACCCCTATTTAGCAACTTTTGCAAACAAGTCCTAATAGGCAATTTAAGCATGAAATTAATAAAATTTCTTATCAATACTCTAACACATGTATTTAATCACTCAATAAATCATATAATTAATCATAATAAACTTTTATAGCAATTAGATACCTCTAGCTTCTAGAACTCAAGTTTTGCACTTTTTATAATTTAGTCCTTTTGACTAAATTGAGTGCTCAAACACCAAAATTTTCGAACGAAATTTTTACGAAACCATTTCATAAAGTTGTAGATCATAAAAATATAAAAATATTAATTTATTTTTTTTATCGGATTTGTGGTCCCGAAACCACTATTCCGACTAGGCTCAAAATCGGGCTGCTACATAGTTAGATTTAGGAAGAAGATGTACTGGTGGCCAGGTATGAAACGTGATATTTTTTAGTTTGTATCAAGATGTCTGATATGTCAACAGGTCAAAGCAGAACATCAAGTACCTTCGAGGTTACTCCAGCCAATTACTATACCGGAATGGAAATGGGAAAGAATCACTATGGACTTTGTATCGGGGTTACCATTATCTCCGAGGAAAAAAAATGCTATTTGGGTGATTGTTGACCGATTGACAAAATCAGCGTACTTTATTCCGGTACGTATGGATTATTCTTTAGATAAACTGGCTAAACTGTATATATCTGAGATTTTCAAACTACACAGAATGCATGTGTCCATTATTTTGGATATTCCCGATTTACGTCTCGTTTCTGGGATAATTTACAAGAAGTTTTGGGTATTCAGTTGTATTTCAGTACTGCATTTTCTCCTCAGACAGATGGCCAATCTGAGCGTGTAATTCAGGTATTGGAAGATATGCTCCGATGTTGTATACTAGAGTTCGAAGGTAATTGGGAGAGGTATCTACCTTTAATTGAATTTGCTTACAATAATAGTTATCAGTCCAGTATTTGTAATGACCCAAAATCCGTGGGCATCGGAAAAAGCGTGTTATCGGGCCTCCGTCTTAGTAAATCGAGTTATTAAATAGTCATTAGGAGTAATTATGAGTCTAATAGTGTGTTTAATTTGATTTTTATTTAGTGAATTTAGTTTAATTTAAAGCAATTAGGAAAAAAGGATCAAATTGAATAAAGAGTGAAAGTCTAATTATAGATTAAAAGAAAGTAAAAAGGGCTAAAATGGCAATTAAGCCATTTAGCATAAGCTGAGGCGGCATATGAGATAAAAATCTAAGATTTTTACTTAGATTTTTATTATAAAATATATATATATTAGTAATAAATTATATTAAATTAATTTAAAATAATAGTTATATATATTATTATAACATAAAGTAAATAAAAACTAAAAGGAGTAAAAACAAAAGTAAAAAGAAAGAAGAACAGAAAAAGAAACAGAGAACAAGACGAAGACAGGGGAAGAAAAAGGGAAAGAAAAGGGAAGGGAAAATTGAGATTTTAAAGCTTCAAGTTTAATTGATAAGCTAAATTTAGTTATTTTCTCTTAATTTTGATGTTTTAGAAGCTTTAATACAAGATTTTGATGAAACTAAGTTGATATTTCGAGAGTTTATAGGTTTTCAAGTACAGTTGATGTTGAAGAAAAAGATGAATTAAAGATTAAATTGAATGAAATTTAAGTTAGAATTAGTAAAAGGATTAAATTTTAAAGTAAGCTATAAAAAAAAACAGTTTCGGGACAGCAGCAGAAGAGTAACTTTGAAAAATCACCAAAAATGGTAGAAATGGAAGTAGTAGTTGAGTGAGATATGAAATTAAAGCTTATTGAGTCTATTTTCATATGAAAGAAACGCAGAAAGCAAAGAAATTCTGTATCTTGAGATATTTAGATTTTTGTGAGACTGGTTCAGAGTGATTTCGAGATCCCCTGTTCTGACTTGGAAAATTCATTAAAAATTATAAAAAAATAATTTTGGGACATAATTTATATGGTTAGATTCCTTATTGAGTCTATTTTTATAAGAAACAAACTAGAACATCATTTGAATTCTGTACAAAAAGATAATTAAATTTTAGAAAAGAGTGGTCGGAACTGTCAGACAACAGAATAGGGGTGATTTCAAAGAATAAACTGTACTTATTGGCTAAATCAAAAATTCTGAAAATTTTATGGAAAGTAGATATATGAGTCTAGTTTCATATAAAATTTACGGATCTTAATTCAGGATTCTGTAACTCGAGATATAGATAATTTAGTGACAATGACTCAGGTAGACAGTTTTGAAAGAATTTATAAGTAAATAATAGAATTGTGTATAAAGAATGTAGAATGAAGAGGAAGAGTAGAAATTGAATAAAATTCATTATTTATTGTAATTTAATGCTGTAATTAATAATGTAAATTATTATTATTTTCGTAGCTAACAAGGAAAACGAGACATCGGCATCCAAGGGAAAAGAAAAGATCGTGGAGGAGTAAACTTGTATTTCGGGTTTGTATTACTATAATTCAAACTACTATTTAGTTAATGTTATATTTAAATTCATATGTATGGTAAGTAATTTATAAGGTAAGTATTATTATTGACATGAATGAAACTGAGATGAAATGTGAATATGTTTGAGTATTTAAATTGTTTAGTAATTAGAAAGTGGATAATGTATTAAAATGAAAGGTGTGTTTTGAATTGAATTAAAAATTGAATTGAGAAATGATTTGAATACCCTATTAACTTGTCGGACTAGATTTGATACAAATGGCATGCCATTGGATTTGTGATGTGATGAGGAGATTTGTAGCTCGGCCGAGAAGATGGTTCTGTTATTATATGCTTCGGTTTATCGGAAGAGGCATTTAATGCCTTATTGGTGTGTTTGGGAGGATAAGATAAATTGGTGTGTTTTGGAGGTTATATTATACTGGTGTGTTAAGGAGGATTTATATTATTCCGGGTGTGATTGGGTTGGATATTTTGGTGTGCTTGGGTGGAATCCACGTATCTGTCAGAGTCCGAGCATTGTTAATAGGGTAAATAATTGAAATGGAACTTTGAAAATGAGATGGATTGATTTGGCTCTATTGAAAGGTATGTGAAAGAATGTACGTGTTAAATTATGAATTGAATTAGTATATGTTAAATGAAATGTGAATTTAAGATTTATGAAGTGATATATATAATTATGTATAATTAGTTTTAATAATTTATAAAGTTTATGGTGATGTTTGTAATTTATTAATGTTAAATAATTTTGATTTATAGTAATACCACTGAGTATGAAATACTCAGCGTACGGTTGTTTCTGTGCGCAGGTCATTAGAGTTTCAAATCCGGTTCAGCATCCAAAACAAACCCGACTCCAACAAGAAGATTTTGGTGATGAATTTCTTCCTTTTTGTTAAGTGGCATGTACTAGATAGTTATATGAATTATAAATATACATAAAGTTAACTGATTTTGGTTGTATATAAATGAGTATAATGTTTTGGATGAGGAAAATGATATGAAGTTATAAAATGATAAATTTGGTATTGGTTGTTTTGGTTTGAATTTGCAGGGGGATTTAGGTAAAAATAAGTAGAAATGTTGCCGAAATTTTTATAGGATTTAAAAAAAAAATCTAGAAAATTCGAATAAGTCTCGTTCCACTTTTAATAAATGTTTTGGGCTTTGAAAGTCTATTATAGGGACTTATTTAATAATTATACTATGAATGTTATTTTATTTGTGAATTATTTGTAAATAGTCTGATATGTCTGGTAATGCCTCGTAACCCTATTCCGGCGACGGTTTGGGGTTAAGGGGTGTTACAGGAAGTACATCATATCCACCTCCTCCATTGTTAATATCAACATCTTTATCAATTTCAAAAAGTTTGAACTTCGGGATGCTGCCTAAATGTAACACCTCTCACCCGTATCCAACACCAGAATAGGGTTTGAGGCATTATCGGACTTAAAATTCACAATCATACAAAACCGGGTTACCAAATTTCGCCCAAAATTTAAAACTTTTCAGACACATGCATTTGACATTGTCATCTATTTAATCACTTATACTATGGACAAATAGGCTTACGAGCCAAAATCATTATAAGCCACATCTCATGGCTGTAATTAACAAATCAATATAAGCTAATACATTTGGCTAATCACAACAACATCTGTCATAGAAAATCTAAATCCTTATACATGCCAATACTCCTAGGATAATGGCTCGATAGTGTGATGCTGCCTCCGACGATCTCCAACCCTGAGCTGACCTAACAAAACTAAAAGAATGGAAAGGAGGGAGTAACCTTTACGCTTAGTAAGCTCGCATGAAAATAATAAGCAATACGATAACATGCTATTTTCATATTCTTTCCATTCATTCAAATTCCAGCTAAGCTGTTTCCTTGAGTCATAGTTATTAAATAATTTATATCCGGAGCTACAGAACTCCAACTTAAGATCCGTTAATTTTCCCTGAAACTTAACTCATTTATCTTCTCACATAAAATTTTCAGAATTTTTGGCTTAGCCAATTGGTACAGTTTATTCATTAAAGTTTCCCCTGTTTCACCATTCAACTACTCTGACCTCTCTTCACTATAAATCAATTTTCTCTTTGTACAGAATTTATATGGACTCCTTGTTTTGTTCATTTGAAACTAGACTCATTCAGGATTTCAGGCATATAAATTATATCTCATAATTATTTATGTACAAATTTTAATAATTTTTCAAATGCAGAGCAGGGGATCACGTAATCATTCTGAACCAGTCTCACCGAAATTCAAATATCTCAAAATATACAAATCATTTGTTTTCTATTTTTCTTTTATATGAAAATAGACTCAATAAGCTTTAAATCAATATCTCCTCCAACTTATAATTCAGTTTCTACTATTTTTGGTGATTTTTCAAATTTACGTCACTGCTACTGCCCAAAGCAGTTCTATTGTAAATGTTTGCTCTTTTTCACTTTAGTTGTGTTCTTCACTTGCTTATACCAATCTTTCCAATTTCCGATTACATATTGAACATATTGTTCATACATACATTTGCCACATTTCTCAATTGGTCACATTCACACTTGCACTTATTCATAATATGATCATTTTCAATTACACTTAGTCAATTTTCCGTTGAACTCATCGTAATGATAACAGATACATGGTGGCCTACACATGGTACCACCCTTGTAGCCGAAGCTATCTGGTACATATAGTAGCCTGCACTTAGTACTATACATGTGACCAAAACCATTTCATAACTCTCTTGTACATATAATTGAGCTCAACATTAACAATCACTCAATCTCTTTCATTTGATTCACTCCTTTCTGTATTACTTATTATCAAATTAGGAAACGTCTTACGAATTTGAGTACGTCGTTGCTCAGTGCCACGTTTCACAACTCAGTATGGTTTTCCTCATTGAAATACCATACCTACGTTTCATAACTCGGTATGGAAACACCATACCTACATTTCTTAACTCAGTATGGTTAATACCATACCTACATTTCACAATTCAGTATGGATGATACCATACCTACATTTCATATCTCAGTATGGATGATACCATACCTACATTTCATAACTCAGTATGGATGATACCATACCTACATTTCACACTTTGCCATGGATTAACCATGGTCTTATCCGTCAATTCATCACATGTCACGATACGAACGTACTCAATCCTGCGTTTTTCCTAATTTGCATTTAACAACGCATTATATCATTCAATCATTCACCAATAAACATGTAAACTCAACCATATGAACTTACTTGCCGAAATCTCGTCAGGTACAGCTGTGTAGCAACTCATACAACCCATGTAATATTAATTTAAAATTCAATTCATTTAACATTAATTTTGCCATTCAATTTCACATAACACAACCAACATCACATTTTCCATATCATACATCAACTTCTCCTAAACATATTAAATCATACAATTTATGCCATATCAATAGAAAATTACAATTCAAGCACGATGTTGCATTATTATTAACACACGAACTTACCTCGAATGCCGAAACGACCATTTTACCAACTTTCTCGATTTTCGATTTTCCTCCAGTTCTAGGTCCAAATCTCATTTTTCGGGATCTAAAACATCACATTTCACTTATTTTATTAATATACTGCTCAAAACAGTCCCTAACTCAAATTTTAGCAAAATTACAATTTTGCCCCTAAACTTTTGCATAATTACGATTTTTCCCCTAGGCTCGAAAATTAAACTTTATTCCTTTTTCTTATGTTTTATGACATGCTGGACATTTTTCCCTTCTATAGCAACTTCAAATTCTTACTATAACACATACTTATGAACAATAACAACTTTTACCGATTAACTCGTTTTACTCGTTTTCGCCGAAAATCATTTAGCAAACATCGCTCTCCTAACCTCAAACATCCATATTCTACCATTAGATATCAAAATACATGCTTATCTAGCATGGGTATATTTTTTTAAACTTTGATTACACTTCAAATTAATGGTAGAAATAGACAAATTAAGCTTTGAGGATATCAAAAATATGAAAATCATTAAAAACGGGACAAAAACCGTACCTATATAAGCCATAGAAGCTTGGCCGAATGGAGCTCACCCATGGCTGCCATTTTTCTTCTCACATTCGGCTGGAGAAGAAGGAAAGAATGATATTTTTTTTTTACTATTTTTGTCTTATTACCATTTAACTTAACTTCCAAATTTGCCCTTTTTCTTTTCAACTAACTTCAAAAATACCAAACAAATATCTTCATCAACTTATAAGTGGACTAATTTCTTCATAAGGACCTTCACTTTAAAAACCCATCACAATCACACCCTTTATCATCTGGAACATACACTTCGCACCTATAACAATTTAATCCTACTAACCAAATTAAACACTTTTTCGATAAAATTTCTCAACGAAGTTTCCACACAACAATTTAATCACATTATAGACCTCAAATTGATAATCCAAGCTATTTCATACTTAAAGATTCTTGGACCTCATATTTTGCAACTTATTGCAATTTAATCCAAATAATAAAATTGGGCACTTTATCGATAAAAATTACTTAACAAAATTTGCACACCATCACCCAACATGTCATAGACTCTAAAACATTCATAAATTAAATTTTTTTACTTTGAGTTTGTGGTCTTGAAACCACTATTCCGACTAAGCCCTGTTTTGGGCTATTACAATTCTCCCCCCCTTAGGGATTTTCGTCCCTGAAAATCTCACTAGTTAATGGATTTAGGTCTAATTTCACAAGTCACTTTCAGCTTCTCATATAGTTTCGGCATCTTCAACATCTTACTTCTTAAACTAAGATTCAGAACTGTACTATCTTATCATGAACATAAAAATCATATTACTGATCTTCTTAAATTCTGAGTGAAAATCCCACTAATAAATAATTCGCCTTATTCTATCAATAATCTCATACTCTTCGATGAACCACAACTCACCTATCTTTACTTATCCAGATGAAAATTCTCTGTTAATGAAATACTTTCAGAAGCACTTGACACTCATCTAAGTTCAATACTCTTACCTTTCGATTCTGTATGCAATTTTTGATAATCTATAATTGATTTCTTGGTACACAAACTCCGTCTCGAAACAACAAATAAATAGTCAGTTTTTGACCTGTAGTTCTGAATCAGAAGTTAGTTCTTTTAGAACACTTCTAACTTACTATTTACTAACAAAATTCTAAGTTTCACAAAATCATGGAATAAGCATCATTGTTTCTGAATAATAATCACTGTCTAATTCACATCATAAGATTCTTTTCATGCAGTATTAACTGAGTGCAAGCATAAGCTACCATTTTCACGTTCTTGTATCAAAATATACTTCAAACCAATAAACTATCCAGACTAAATAGTTGAATTGGTCTTGGCTATTTTACAGTATCCTTCTAAAGGACCATTTTCATCTAGTTGCCATGATAACTCAGACATGTATCCTATTGCAATTCTTTCCGGTTACGAATCAATGATCCTTAAATCAACTATAAAGTTTCAATGATACATAACAATATCGTTTTAACGCATTGAGATATATCAAATTACTCAGAAATAACAACCATAGCGCGGATTCCAGCTTAATCCTTTACTGTTTACTCTTTTATCAATGTTTATTCTTTTCCCAAAATCTAAAGATAGATCACATCTAATAAAATTTACTTTACTGTTAATTCTCAAATACTGAACCCCATTGGAATTGCATCTCTCTTACAATTAAAATCGTAGCGCCATTTCAAGGCTAACTTCTCAGTCACACCGATAAACAATAATTTAACTAATGCAAAAGCATAGTCTTTACACATCTAACAATAGCAACACTGTATGTTCACTATCAACTAGATTTCATAATCACAAAAGTATGATTACTTCCAGTAAAGGAATATCTCTTGCACAATTCATAAAATAAAGTCAATAAGAAATCCGAGATAAGAAAATCCAAGATTTGATACCGTACTAGAATTCTGAGAATATAGCTCATAAGAGAAATAATATCGACTTTGACAAATTCTCAGAAAATTTCCAGAAGGAAAACAATACTTATAAGCACTGAACGATAACAGAAGCAACATAGTTTTCATATACACATTTCACAAAATAACAATCAGTGGAAACTAAATTTCAACATCATATGAACGTTACTGTCACTTTTCTATCAACTCATTTTAATAGAATACCAGAAAAGATAGAGTAATACAGATCACGGCCCAAACAAATTAACATTGCTTTCATCTATCACTAAAATTGATTAGCATTCTCATATGATAAGAACCCCGAACGAGTCGATTAGTCAATATTAACTTTTTCCTTAACTGTAACATTGCGAAACCAGGATGATTTTCATAAAATTTCATCACAACACCAAAGTTATTTTAGGCCATTTAACACACATATTCACGGTATTCATCCGTATCCTTTGTCTCTTTCGAAGATTCATCCGGGAATTTTCTCACTTTCCATCATTTTAATAAATATCAATAATATTCACTCATATATCATATGATACACTGATATGTAAAAACATAAATAAAAAGGATGTATCATTTACATATAGACTTACTCATTTTAGGTCTTACCACATTCCAAATACATATCATAAACATTGCTCACATTTACATGCACTTATCCCTTACACTTGTCATCACATAATCACACGTAATTTTCACTTTGTCAAGGTTTCCCGATGAACACTTCAGAATAATATCGAATACACTGTGGTTTCATACATGGCCCACCAATAATAATAAGTACGGTAGTATCGCACATAGCCCACCAATAATAATAAATAAGTTGGTAATCACACACAGCCTACCAATAATAACATATTCACATGCTGCCATAATAAGACTAACTTCTCAATAACTTTAGTAGATAATGTCTCGACTGAAAACAAAACATTTCGATCATCGGAGAAATTTAAACACAAATTCCCATAACAACCAATACAAAAGCACAATCTTTATATCTCTGGTAACTGTATCAAAGAACTCTCACCATCAAGTCAAAACTTATAATCATTCTAAGCATTTTAATAATAAGAATAAACTATTTTCATCAATAGAACATTTCCTACTGATATCTCATGGCTGATACTTTGAACAATTATTTATTAAGGAAACAAAAATAACAAATTTTCAGAATATGGAGCTGCACAAAAAAAAAATACTCATAACATTCACTTAATTTCATGTTATACTCATAGCATCATACAAATGCCAATCAACATGAACACTTATCATGGTATAAACTTTCCTTTCATCTCATCTTTCATATTTCAAAAGAAATTTTTATCCATAATTTATTCATCATCACATAAACATCATAAACTTACTTTTTACGAGTCTCAACTCGTCATAAACATATTGTTTGCACTATCAAATTTAGCTCGGTTGAAGTGCACATCTGTCTAATAAAATAATTTACATCAGGGTCGGAAGTCATCACACTATCACAGTTCATTATGGCATGTATAGCTAGACTCTCACACTCACTATGGTAGTCCGAGAACCGACTAAACCATAGCTCTGATACCACTAAATGTAACACCTCTCACCCGTATCCAACACCAGAATAGGGTTTGAGGCATTATCGGACTTAAAATTCACAATCATACAAAACCAGGTTACCAAATTTCGCCCAAAATTTAAAACTTTTCAGACACATGCATTTGACATTGTCATCTATTTAATCACTTATACTATGGACAAATAGGCTTACGAGCCAAAATCATTATAAGCCACATCTCATGGCTGTAATTAACAAATCAATATAAGCTAATACATTTCGCTAATCACAACAACATCTGTCATAGAAAAACTAAATCCTTATACATGCCAATACTCCTAGGATAATGGCTCGATAGTGTGATGCTGCCTCCGACGATCTCCAACCCTGAGCTGACCTAACAAAACTAAAAGAATGGAAAGGAGGGAGTAAGCTTTACGCTTAGTAAGCTCGCATGAAAATAATAAGCAATACGATAACATGCTATTTTCATATTCTTTCCATTCATTCAAATTCTAGCTAAGCTGTTTCCTTGAGTCATAGTTATTAGATAATTTATATCTGGAGCTACAGAACTCAAACTTAAGATCCGTTAATTTTCCCTGAAACTTAACTCATTTATCTTCTCACCATAAAATTTTCAGAATTTTTGGCTTCGCCAATTGGTACAGTTTATTCATTAAAGTTTCCCCTGTTTCACCATTCAACTACTCTGACCTCTCTTCACTATAAATCACTTTTCTCTTTGTACAGAATTTATATGGCCTCCTTGTTTTGTTCATTTGAAACTAGACTCATTCAGGATTTCAGGCATATAAATTATATCTCATAATTATTTATGTACAAATTTTAATAATTTTTCAAATGCAGAGTAGGGGATCACGTAATCATTCTAAACCAGTCTCACCGAAATTCAAATATCTCGAAATATACAAATCATTTGTTTTCTATTTTTCTTTTATATGAAAATAGACTCAATAAGCTTTAAATCAATATCTCCTCCAACTTATAATTCAATTTCTACTATTTTTGGTGATTTTTCAAATTTACGTCACTGCTACTGCCCAAAACAGTTCTATTCTAAATGTTTGCTCTTTTTCACTTTAGTTGTGTTCTTCACTTGCTTATACCAATCTTTCCAATTTCCGATTACATATTGAACATATTGTTCATACATACATTTGCCACATTTCTCAATTGGTCACATTCACACTTGCACTTATTCATAATATGATCATTTTCAATTACACTTAGTCAATTTTCCGTTGAACTCATCGTAATGATAACAGATACATGGTGGCCTACACATGGTACCACCCTTGTAGCCGAAGCTATCTGGTACATATAGTAGCCTGCACTTAGTACTATACATGTGACCAAAACCATTTCATAACTCTCTTGTACATATAATTGAGCTCAACATTAACAATCACTCAATCTCTTTCATTTGATTCACTCCTTTTTGTATTACTTATTATCAAATTAGGAAACGTCTTACGAATTTGAGTACGTCGTTGCTCAGTGCCACGTTTCACAACTCAGTATGGTTTTCCTCATTGAAATACCATACCTACGTTTCATAACTCGGTATGGAAACACCATACCTACATTTCTTAACTCAGTATGGTTAATACCATACCTACATTTCACAACTCAGTATGGATGATACCATACCTACATTTCATATCTCAGTATGGATGATATCATACCTACATTTCATAACTCAGTATGGATGATACCATACCTACATTTCACACTTTGCCATGGATTAACCATGGTCTTATCCGTCAATTCATCACATGTCACGATACGAACGTACTCAATTCTGCGTTTTTCCTAATTTGCATTACCGCATTTATTCTTCCATTTTATCATAATTTTCACAATCCCACAGCAAATTCATATTTAACAACGCATTATATCATTCAATCATTCACCATAAACATGTAAACTCAACCATATGAACTTACTTGCCGAAATCTCGTCAGGTACAGCTGTGTAGCAACTCATACAACCCATGTAATATTAATTTAAAATCCAATTCATTTAACATTAATTTTGCCATTCAATTTCACATAACACAACCAACATCACATTTTCCATATCATACATCAACTTCTCCTAAACATATTAAATCATACAATTTATGCCATATCAATAGAAAATTACAATTCAAGCACGATGTTGCATTATTATTAACACACGAACTTACCTCGAATGCCGAAATGACCATTTTACCAACTTTCTCGATTTTCGATTTTCCTCCAATTCTAGGTCCAAATCTCATTTTTCGGGATCTAAAACATCACATTTTACTTATTTTATTAATATACTGCTCAAAACAGTCCCTAACTCAAATTTTAGCAAAATTACAATTTTGCCCCTAAACTTTTGCATAATTACGATTTTTCCCCTAGGCTCGAAAATTAAACTTTATTCCTTTTTCTTATGTTTTATGACATGCTGGACATTTTTCCCTTCTATAGCAACTTCAAATTCTTACTATAACACATACTTATGAACAATAACAACTTTTACCGATTAACTCGTTTTACTCGTTTTCGCCGAAAATCATTTAGCAAACATCGCTCTCCTAACCTCAAACATCCACATTCTACCATTAGATATCAAAATACATGCTTATCTAGCATGGGTATATTTTTTTTAAACTTTGATTGCACTTCAAATTAATGGTAGAAATAGACAAATTAAGCTTTGAGGATCTCAAAAATATGAAAATCATTAAAAACAGGACAAAAACCGTACCTATATAAGCCATAGAAGCTTGGCCGAATGGAGCTCACCCATGGCTGCCATTTTTCTTCTCACATTCGGCTGGAGAAGAAGGAAAGAATGATATTTTTTTTTTTACTATTTTTGTCTTATTACCATTTAACTTAACTTCCAAATTTGCCCTTTTTCTTTTCAACTAACTTCAAAAATACCAAACAAATATCTTCATCAACTTATAAGTGGACTAATTTCTTCATAAGGACCTTCACTTTAAAAACCCATCACAATCACACCCTTTATCATCTGGAACATACACTTCGCACCTATAACAATTTAATCCTACTAACCAAATTAAACACTTTTTCGATAAAATTTCTCAACGAAGTTTCCACACAACAATTTAATCACATTATAGACCTCAAATTGATAATCCAAGCTATTTCATACTTAAAGATTCTTGGACCTCATATTTTGCAACTTATTGCAATTTAATCCAAATAATAAAATTGGGCACTTTATCGATAAAAATTACTTAACAAAATTTGCACACCATCACCCAACATGTCATAGACTCTAAAACATTCATAAATTAAATTTTTTTACTTTGAGTTTGTGGTCTTGAAACCACTATTCCGACTAAGCCCTATTTTGGGCTATTACACTAAAAGTCCTCCGTCAAGACCTAGTGGACATACATTGGATCCACCTCCTCCACCAACAAAAATGTAATGAACTTTAATTACTCGTTTAATTATTAAATGTCAAGTATTTCTATTTGATGTAGAACTTGTTTATGCAATAAAAGCATAATGAAAATAATTTTTAAAAATCTTTATAATATATATGTGCTTATGCTCAGCGTTCATTTTTTTACGCACTCGCATACACATACACACATAATTTTTATAATAACAAATTCAATCCTCAACTTTTACATATTATATTGATTTAGTCATAATTTTAAAAAAAAATTAACCCTCAAAATTTACAAATATTCTCAATTAGATCTTAATTCTAAAAAATTCAAAGAAATATATAAAATACATAAATCTTTTCAAAAAATATAATAATAAATTTAAACTTTATATTATATTATATTAATTATAAATAAAAATAATTATATTAATATTGAATAAATAAAAAAACCCTCCCCGTCCCTCTCCCTCTCCCACCTTCATATATCATCAGGGGCGGAGTCAAGGGGGGGCTGACAGGGGCCTCGGCCCCCATTAAAATGGAAATTTTTCCCCTTAAAATAGAAATTATCACCTTTAGTCCTTTTATAATTTTAAAAATTTTAAACTAATATATGGTAAAATTACACTTTGGCCCCCAAGAATGAGAAAAAAATTGATTTAATCCTTTAAAAATTATAAAAATATAGCGTACAGTGAAATTTCACTTTTTCTATCATAAAAATATACAACTTTATTCCGGCCCCCTCCCAAAAAATTTTCTAACTCCGCACCAATATATCCTCATCAGCTTTGACGTAAAACTCTGAATCAAATAGTGCATACGCAGCTTTAAAGAATGCTAAGCTGAAACAACAAACATTCTTCTTTCAATTGAATAACATGGCTAATCCATAACTAAAATATTTCCTCGCAAAGGAAATCATCATATTCTGCCATCTTTGATTTATCATTTGTTCTACCAATTGCAAACCTAAAAGCTCATCTAGTTGCTTCTTCCATTCTGAAATAAAAACATGTACATTTAATTCAAACATTATTATTCGTTATATAATAAAACAAATTACAGGTAAACAAATATACCATTGAAGGTCTTGGTTATTATAAGGCATCCACGTCTTTCTCAAACATCATTTCCGAACAATGGAGCCGAACCAGGTTTGGATCCCAATGAAGCCCATTATTTTATGCCTCTTAGTCCCACCATCATCACCGATAGTGGAATGAGCGTTGTTTCCATTATCGATTTTGTCCCAAATGACACTGACGGATCTCAGGTCGGAGTTTCGACAGCGGTAACGAATCCACTGGAGGAAAGGAAAGAAGAGGGGACAAAGAGGAAAGAGACAATGGCGAAGGTGAGGAGGGTGAAGATGAGCATTAGTTGTAAAGGATCCACCAGAAAATTTGTTGGGAGGCGGAATTAAATTATATATATTTTATGATAGTAAAAATACAATTTCATTAATTTAATAATCTATATTTTTATATTTTGTAAAGGATTAAATCAATTATTTTATCATTTTGGGGGGCAAGGTGCAATTTTACTATTATTAATTTAAAATTTTATCAATTATAAAGGACTTAAATAGAAAATTTTTCATTTTAGAGGGCGGGGCCCCTGCCACCCTCTCCCGACTCCGCCCCTGAAGATGAGTAAAGGAAAGGGACGATGGTGGGTGGAGGAGGGACGGGGGAGGGTTTTTTTTATTTAATATTAATATTAATATAAAATTTAAATTTATTATTATATTTTTTGAAAAAAAAATTATATATTTTATATATTTCTTTGAATTTTTAGAATTAGAAACAGATTGAGAACATTTGTAAATTTTGAAGATTAATTTTTTAAAATTATGATTACATCGATATAATATGTAAAAGTTGGTGGCTAAATTTGTTATTATACCTATTTTTTAATTACTACAACAGCTACTATTTGTGATTTTAACGAGAGTGACAAAAATGACTGATCTATATAACGTGAATGGTTAAATTGTAAACTTTTTATTTTTTGTGCCTAAAAGGAAAATTGTTAATAACCGGATGACTATCTAAGTAGTAAATCCAAAGAAATCCAAAGAAATAATATTTACCTATATTAAGTAATTCAATTAACATTGTACAAAAAGAGCAATATAATAAAAAAAAATACGGCAAGATAGGGTAAATTTTGTCATAAGTAGAAAGAAACAAGAAATGGATGATTATTGAGAATTAAGCACCATTGAATGTAATATATATTACATGTAATTTAAGGAAATCAAACATTTAGTAATAAAACAAAATATTTATATTTATTACTCAATAAATTAATTAATTGTAAAACTCCTATATAAACCTCAAGAATAAATGGCTTATTTGTACCCTTCCAAAGTAAAATAAAACCGTAAAAAGTTGTTAAAGAATTGAGTGATGACAGGGATGCAGCATAAGTTTTGGTTATCCATAATCTTTATGGTTGCTTTAGGTTTAGGTCATTTGATCGATGCAACCCCTCGATTTAGGATGCTGCCTAAAAGTGTGCCTATCCCTCCATCTGCACCTAGTACGTACCCATCTTTTCCACCAATGATATTCATATCTTTGTCGCTTTCGAAAAGTTTAAAATTTGGGATGCTGCCTAAAGGTGTGCCTATTCCACCGTCAGGACCTAGTAAGCGTATATCGGATTCACCTCCACCTCCACCACCATTGACATTGACATCTTTATGAATGTCAAAAAGTTTGAATTTTGGGATGCTGCCACCGGGAAAAATGTAATGGACTTTAACCACTCATTTAATTATTAAATGTCGAGTATTTCTATTCGATGTAGAAATTGCTTATGCAATAAAAGTATAATGAAAATAATTTTTAAAAATCTTTATTTTATATATCATGCATATGTTGTTTTCTTTATAAAAACGGAGATGGAGAGTTGATGTAAAATTGGACTGTAACGACCCAAAATCCGTGGGCACCAGAAAAAAAATGTGTTGTCGGGCCTCCGTCTTAGTAAATCGAGTTAGTAAATAATTATTAGGAGTAATTATGAGTCTAATAGTGTGTTTAATTAGATTTTTATTTAGTGAATTTAGCTTAATTTAAAGTAATTAGGAAAAAGAACTAAAGTGAATAAAGGGTAAAAGTTGAATTGTAGATTAAAAGAAAATAAAAAGGACTAAAATGGCAAATAGACCATTTAGTATATTTGAGGCGGCATAAGCATAAAAATCTGAGATTTTTATGTGTTAAAATATATTATTATTATTAGATAACTATATTAATATAATATAATATTATATAATAAAGTAAATAGAATAAAAGAAATAAGAAAAAAAAAAGAAAGAAACAGAAAAAAAGAAAGAAACAGAGAGCATACGAAACAGGGGAAAGGAAGGAAAGAAAAGAAAAGGAAAAACTAGGGATTTAAAGCTTGAAGTTCAAATTGGTAAGTCAATCAAGTCCTATTCTCTTAATTTTGATGTTTTAGAAGCTTTAAAGCAAGATTTTGATGAAAATAAGCTGATATTTTGAGAGTTTATAGGTTTTCAAGTATAGTTGATGTTGAAGAAAAAGATGAATTAGAGATTAAATTGAATGAAATTTAAGTTAGAATTAGTAAAAGGATTAAATTGTAAAGCAAGCTATAATTTTTGTATTATAGAGATTAATTTGGAAGAAATTATAAATTAGGGTTTTATTATGAATATTGGATAGTCAAGTTGAACATGGAAGGAATTTAAGTAGAAACAAAGCATGAATTAAGTTAAGAAAATAAGTAAACTTAATTAGGATTTAATTGCAAAATAAGTTATAAGAAAACGGTTTTGGGACAACAGCAGAAGAGTAACTTTGAAAAATCACCAAAAATTGTAGAAATAGAAGTAGAAGTTGAGTGAGATATGAAATTAAAGCTTATTGAGTCTATTTTCATATGAAAGAAACAGAGAAAGTAAAGAAATTCTGTATTATGAGATATTTAGATTTTAGTGAAACTGGTTCAGAGTGATTTCGAGATCCTCTGTTCTGATTTGGAAAAATCATTAAAAATTGTACAAAAATAATTTTGGGACATAATTTATGTGGTTAGATTCCTTAATGAGTCTATTTTTATAAGAAACAAACTAGAACATCATTTGAATTCTGTACAAAAATATAATTAAATTTTAGCAAAGAGTGGTCGGAACTATCAGACAACAGAATAGGGGTAATTTTTAAAGAATAAAATGTATTTATTGGCTAAATCAAAAATTCTGAAAATTTTATGGCAAGAAGATATGTGAGTCTAGTTTCATAAAAAATTTACAGATCTTAATTTTGAAATCTGTAACTCAAGATATAGATAATTTAGTGATAATGACTCAGGTAGACAGCTTTGAAAGAACTTATAAGTAAATAATAGAATTGTGTATAAAGAATGTAGAATGAAGAGGAAGAGTAGAAATTGAATAAAATTCATTATTTGTTGTAATTTAATGCTGTAATTAATAATGTAAATTATTATTATTTTCGTAGCTAACAAGGAAAAAGAGGCATCGGCATCCAAGGGAAAAGAAAAGATCGCTGAGGAGTAGACGTGCATTTCGGGTTTGTATTACTATAACTCAAACTATCTATTAAATGTATACTGTATTTATAGTATATGTTATGGAGTAATTAAGACAAGGTAAGTAATAATATTTGAAATTTAGTAAGAATATGTGTGAATATTGAATTATATGTGAATCGATATAATAGATGTTTTGAATTGATCAAGTATTTGAAATTGTTGTGGAAATGAATTCGAAATTAGAAAAGTAAAATAATGCCCTATTAATTTGTCGGACTGGATTTGATACAAATGGCATGCCATTGGATTTGTGATGTGATGAGGAGATTTGTAGCTCGGCGGAGAAGATAATTCTATTATATATACTTCGGTTTATCCGAAGAGGCATTCAATGCCTTATTGGTGTGTTTGGGAGGCTATATTATACTGGTGTGTTATGGAGGATTTATATTATTTGGTGTGATTCGGTTGGACATTCTGGTGTGATTGGGTTGGATACTTTGGTGTGTGGGTGGAATCTGCGTATCTATCAAAGTCTGAGTATTGTTAATAGGGTAAATTATTGAAATGGAATTTTGGAAATGAGATTGATTGATTTGGCTCTATTGAAAGATATGAAAAAGAATGTATGAGTTAAATTATGAATTGAATTAGTATATGAAAATGAAATGTGAATTTAAGATTTATGAAGTAATATATAATTATGTATAATTAGTTTTAATGATTTATAAAGTTTATGGTTGATGTTTGTAAATTATTAATGTTAAATAGTTTGCTTTATGGTAATACCACTGAGTATGAAATACTCAGCGTACGGTTATTTCCGTGCGCAGGTCATTAGAGTTTCGGATCCGGTCCAGCATCCAAGACAAACCCGACTCCAACAAGAAAATTTTGGTGATGTATTTCTTCTTTTTGTTTAAGTGGCATGTACTAGGTGGTTGTACATGAGTTATATATATATATATATATATATATAAGTTAAATGATTTTGTTGTAATTAGATAATTATGAAATTTTGAAATGAAATGAAAGATATAAATTAGTTCTTTATATGTTAACACTTTAAAAATTTAAGTAATAAATCAACAGATTAAGCATGATCTAGTAGTGATTAATATGTAAATTCTTTGGTTGAAACATTGGTATTAGTTGTTTGATTTGAACTTGCAGGGGGTTTTAGGTAAAAATAAGTAGAAATGCTGCCGAAATTTTTGTAATAAAAACAAAAATAAAAATAAAAATAAAAATTGGATTAATCGAACAAGTCCCGTTCTATTTTTTTTATAAATGTTTTGGGCTTTGAAAGTCTATTATAGGGACTTATTTATTAATTATACTATGAATGTTATATTATTTGTGAATAATTCGTAAGTTGTCCAGTAATGCCTCGTAACCCTATTCCGACGACGGTTTGGGGTTAGAGGGTGTTACATGGACATTTAAACACACAGAACAAGTTAATAAAATCTTGAAATACATAGTCGATGGAATTGATTTGTGTTTAAATTTTCACTTAATATGACTAATACAATTCCTACTTTACCCAAAAGGAGGATATTGAAATACACACAAAAATAAATCATTTATGCGTTGCTTCTGTTCAATCTTCCTTGTTTTTTTCCGCAAGGTAGAAACTCGGATGCTCATAAATGGCTTATTTTTACATGTTTGTACATAGAAATTAATTTCTAACTCTCATTTTAATAACTAAAAGCCAAAATAAAAACATATATATTATTTGTACTCCATTGTAGAACCATTTTGTTTATCAATAATGTTTTAATTTGTTCATTTTTAATTTTATGTATTTCTAAATTCATCAATTTTAGTTTTTATACTTTTTCGAATTTTAAAATTCAATCAAAACTGTATAATTAAATTATTCTAAGCTAAACTATACCATTAGTCAATAAATTATGAGTAAGTTTTTATTTTAGTCAATTAAAAAAGTTACAATTTGGTCACTAGACTATTAAGTTTTTTTTTTTTTTTTTAAATTCTGCCAAAGAGGTCTAGGCGACAATTTGATAATCGCTGCAATGGATTATTACCCATCGATGAGTAGAACAAACCTTAGATCCAAGTTGATTTAGCAATTAGCATTGGAGATCAAAGAAAAAAGTTGTTTAAATTTTAATTTGTAGATTGTAACATCCAAATTTGTTTCATGAAAAGAAAAGTTGAATTGTAAAAGAGAAAATGAAAGAAAGCTTTTAATTGGCGCAGATGATGTGAACAAAAAAAAGTGATATAGCATTAATTTTAACAACCCGATGATTTAAATGAGAACTTTTAAATAGTTAAATGACCAAATTATAACTTTTTTAGTTAAAAACTTATCCATGATGACTAATGCTGTAGTTTACCCATTATTCTATTAATCTTGTACTATGCATAAATTTATAAAGTTATAGATTTAATTTATCTTATCCAATTGGATCATATTTATGTTTCATACTTCTCCAATTTTAAAATTTCAATTTTAATACAAACAACAATCTAATAAGTTTTTTTTTAACATACGGAAAATAACAAAATGACATTACATATATAACAATATGTTGATTAGATTTTAAGAAAAACAAAATTTAATTTAACGAATACCATTTCATCGTGCCAAAAACTCTAAAGATTGGAAAATACAAAAACCAAATTAAAATATAATAACTTAATATAGCATAATTTAACCTTTAAAAGGCAGTATGAAGGTGCCCAATTGGAGCTAATCCTTCGTTGTACGAAAGGTAATGATGAGCAAACTTCAAGGAACAGATGATTTTTCTTGCATTGCCAAACAATTACCAGATTCCAACTTTCCCAACATCAAATACCAATATCAAACAGTGCTTTAACAACGGGAAGGAAATACAGTCCAAAAACAATGATTAAAACCCCAGGCCAAGCATTACATAGGATATAATAAAATTAAACCTCTACTTTCTGTTGTCTGTGTTCCTAATTTTTGTTCTGTCTATACAACTTTCTAACAGGGGACTAGCTTAGTGCAGGGGTTTCTTTTGAAGTAGTTCCAATGGGTAATAATTTATCGAAAGACAAGTTACCTTGTAGTTCACTAATATAACTGTTTTATCGAGATAAATGCGGTCAGACTCTTCTTAATCGGAATGAGTTGAAGCAGATACGTTATCGTCTACCTGCTCGTCCATCTGTTTTTTATAATATCTCTGAGCGGTTGCATTGACAATCTTGACAAAGAAGTTCATTAGCATAAGCCACACAACAGTGTTCCAGATCGAAGCAAATGATAAATCCCACTTCCCCTACAGCATCATTTTTGCACAACGAATGTACAAAATTTGTTAGATTCAAGTTGGTCGTAACTCAGGCTAAGATACATTGATTGTTTAAGAGAGTGGAGTACCTTGATATTTGAAGGCAGCGGTTGTGAGGTGGACAAGTACTTGTCTTTGGCTGCATGAAGTTTTGCTGTAAGTGTGGGCAAGAATGTATCAAATCCAGGTACGAAGCCGAGCACCCAAATCAACTCATTCTCTATCCAATCAAGGAGTTGATTGTTACAGATAGAGATAATAAAAACCATCTGCAGAAAAGGAATAAAATAGCTACTTATTAGATACTTGGACGGATTGGGATCATGCTTTGTTAAGACAGTAGGCAGAATTTTGTCTTCTCGGATAGTGAGGTAAATTCAGGCATTTTTGGCAAACGCCAGTACAAAGAACCAAAAACTGAGCATAATAAGAGCTTAAAATTCACGGACTTGAAAGAAATTGTTCAGTTAAAAGACAGAAAATACTGAATCAAATAGGGCTCTGCTCGCATTAGAACACAGAGAAGACATCACAAACCTGTATGTAAGTTTTAATAAATGCCTTCCCAATCAATGTTGAGAGAAAGAACTCCCAGAATGGAATGCCAAATTGTCCACACATGATGCCAGCAAGGTCAAATAACGGATTGGGGACCTGAAACACGATTCAGTTTGTCAGCAGGTCTACGTACCAACATCAATCAACAGTGGAATAAACTTTTACTTTGGAATAAAAAACATTAAGATTTTCAGGCAAAGTGTGTCTTAGCCCTTAGGTATCGTGCAGACAAAAGAATAGGGAAAACATAGTCATGGAGCAACAAAAGTGCACCGAAGAGAAAGGTGCTCACCGAGGCAAGAATTAAAATGGTAAAGAAGTTCAAATGTTGGGAGTGGGACAACAGCCAGCGTTTGATCTTTTCCAGCTGAGCAGCTATGACTCCAGTATCCTCACTTGAGGAACCATCCAATTCTTCCATGGCATCAAATTCGCGACCTGACTCGCTAGCTGCAAAAAGCAAAAGATCAACGTAAGGTACATATTTCACAGTATATAACAATTTTCAGACACAGAACAGCTAAGGTTTTGAACTTCATACAAAAAATTAATTACTAACCAAACCAGCATCAAAAGTTGGAAAAGGCAACTAAACTGCAAACTCGAGCCAATTTGATCAAGAAACAACAGTACAACATTTTAAATTTCTACAGTTTGAAGTTTAACAAATCCATAAGATTATGCAGATACAAAATGGTAGAAATCCTCTAAAGAAGTTAAATTCAACAGTTTTAATCCCCTATTCCAGAGACCCGAAAGTAAAATACGAAATTGAAGCTTGAAAATTAGTAAAATTATGAAACCAATGGAAGATAATAAAAATTCCTAAAGCATTATAGCAGGTACCAATGCTGATGCAAACCAGAGTGGAGCCTCTTGAAGAAATGCCCTCACCAATTCTTCTGGTAAATATTGTGATAAAAATAAATCAAATATAAAAGCTGGTGCACATACCAGCCCTTGAGATGAAGTAAGGAGGAAGCTCTCCTAGTGCAGTCCCGATACCCCATAAGATAGCCTCCAGCTGCACCTGCTGCAGTATGCTGCTAAGAGGAACCCTTGAACCATGTGTTGATGAAAACAATGGGGGCCCAAACTCTTCACAGGATTTATCCAGCCATGAAGGGCCTCTCTTCAACTGTATTGTATCATATGGAGCACTCTTCAGGTCTACTCGTCCACATTGCATTGCTTTTATGGTAAACAAGGCAATATGCGGACCCAAATAAAGGACAAAAGTATGCAGACCAGATCCTGGAATAAGAAATTGGAAGTAGACAAGTGACAAGTCATATCAAGGCAAGTTGCTTCAGGTATCCCAAAGAACAGCAAAACAGCAAAAGAATATAAATGCATATATGATTCAATCAGATTCCAGAAATTTTCAGTCCCATGAAAGTCTGCATAGCAGAACCTAGAAAACTGATTTCCAACCTTTCATACCGGTAAAACATTTCAACCACATAGGTACACCATACCCAACATCTTGAGAACAATAATTAAAGTGCTACTGCTAATTTCGGTCTGCTAGCTTTTGGACTACATTTGATGAAACTAGATCAAGATGACCTAAGCCACTTTAGAATCTAAATAGCAGCAATAATTACATAGACATCCTTTTAAAAGGTTATACCTATGTTTCGATTCCACAAATACTAATTGACATCTGCTTGGTCAGCCAGTTTTTAGCCTATAAATCTTACACTGGTATAATGGCATAAGAAAATTGCAAAATAATTCTACTCATGCAATATTCATCAAGCATACTCCTCCAGACCATCATAAAAGATCAGGAAATATGTGTTCTTACCAAGCCCAATTGAAGATGCAACACCAAGTGCGATCCACCATAGTCCAAACCGAATATACTGAGAAAGTTCATCAACATGCTGATGAAAAATGTAATGAAGAAATCAACAGTTAATTATTATTTCCACTGATCGGGTCACAATCTAGAGCAGATAGTATGCAACATTTACTAATTCTAGAAAAGTAAGACCCTTCTGAACTACATGCAAAATTGCAGATATATGCTTTGCTTCAACAGAAAAATAAGATAAAGACAAATGAAATATTACCTTTTCATGAGGACCCTCGATTGTTACAAGCAAAATTCCAAGAGCTGCTATTAGAGTGCTTGAAAGCGCAAGCCAACCACCCTTTGCCAAAAGATATAATGCTAATCGCTTATAATATTGAAAGATAGCCAGAAGAAATAGCCTTAATGTTTTGAAGGGCTGTGTTGTTAATGTCAAGTTTTCTAAGTCTTGTTGATGTCTCTCACGAAGATCTGCAACATTTAACAAGCCTACCAATTATGGGTTACCATAAATCCTCAACTCAACTTTTTTCTCTTTAAATAAACAATAAATAGAGCTAATATTATTCATCATGATTACATAAAGAAGCTTCCATATTCACCTATAATTCATTTATAGAGATAAAATGGTAATTATATGACAAAATCAGCAAACATTCTAGCACTAGCCACTAGGTATAGAAGTTCTTAAGCATTCTGAGAAAAGAAGCTCATATAAGCAACTAAGCCAATTAAAAGAGACACCATTCCACTTGCCAATGTTATGAAATAAGCTATTCAACCCTATACAACATTGACAACATGTTCTGTACATAACCCTATGCTGACTTGATTAATAAAGCCATTCCCCCTTTTTTCTCCGTAAAATCTAAATTTTCAACAATAATAACCAACCAATTGATACGTATTCACTCACACATACTATATTGACAGTGTGCCTGCCGAACTAGAAAAAGAAGAGAGAATTGAGCTATGACTGCTTTCAGCAAGAGGGAATGACAATTTTGAACCAGTCTTAAAGTGGGAGGTCAAGATGCAGCATAAATAGGACAAGATGATTTCTCTTGAGTCTCGACCTGGATTATGACACATTGAGAGAGAATCAACTTTAAAAGAAAATGCATACAACTCTACACTTATTTCCATTTTGGACACAACAGAACTAATGCTAGGCACCACAATCGCCAAGCAATATATCATCAACCCACAATTTTCTTCTATTTTCATTTTCCCCTACTTCTTTTTCCTGGAAAAACCCAAGTCCATATAAAGTAAAAACTCCCAAAAAGCACACAATTTGCACCACCAGAACCAATATCACACTTCACCAACAGCTGCTATAAGATAAACCAATACTTCCACACTAAACATAGTTTGAAGAAAGAGTGAATCTACCACTGATTGACACACTCTAATAGTAAAAAAAACCCAAGTAAACAAGCTGCAAAGTTTTCTTTTTCTTTTATAAATTTAAGCAGCCTTACCGGAATGTAGAAAAGCACCTTTGTATAACTTTCACATCCAAAAATATTCAGAATCCATTTTTATTTTTAACCTTTTTCTACATTCAGCTAAGTTTAATAAATAAGCAACCCATTTTTGGAGGAGCTCGGTTAACTTAACAATTGATTTTAAAACTAAATCATAATTAGCCTAATTAAACAAAACTTAAAAAAATTATATACGATAAGATATCTAGAAAGAACGCAACTTGAATCAAGTTCCTAAAATGAGGGGAAAACCCCCAATGACAATAAAGGAAAATTAAAGAGTAGCAAAATACCAAACTTTCAATAGGGAAACAATTACAAAAAAAGAAAACTAGCCTTCGGTCGACGATCCCATTTGTTGAGAAGTAGTTGCTCCTTTGCCTGAATCCATCACCAAACTAGCATACTACAATGAATTTTCCCCTTTTTTCTTCAATTTCCTCAAATAAATACGGAATTTCCGTCCTTTTTTTCTCAGATAAATGGCATCTGATTCTGGGGGAAAAGAATCAGACGGCTATAATCGAATTACTTGTAAAGGAATCAGCGTTTTTTACTTCTCAATCATGAATAAATAGTAATAATAATAACAAGAAAAATTAAGTTTTTAGAAATAAAACAGTAGATCTAGAGAAGAAGAACAAGAAGAAATTAAAAGTAATTTTTTTGCGTGAAGATCTCTTCTCGCCTTCCTCTCTCTCTTCCCTACCCTCTGTGTCTGATTTTCTTATAAGTTAACTTCACCGTAATTATTAACTTTTAAATTAATTTCTAAAATTTAAAATACTTCAATTTAGTCCTCAATGTATAATAACATTATATTAATCAAAATAATTAACTTCAACGTTAAATATTCGCTTAAATCTGCTATAAAATATATTTAAATAATTATATTTATTTTTAACATGATTATTTATAAATTTTAGATTTAAAATATATTTCAAATTGGTATTTAATATTTAATACTTAATTTGAGGATTAAATTGATAAAAAGATTAATATAATATTAATATTTATCAAAAGTTTGATAGAATATATGGAACTACTTATTAGATAATATTTTTATTTTATTTTATTTTTTTACATTATATTATCTTTAAAATTTTAACCTTCAAATTTTAATTTTTTTTATTTTAAAATAACTTGACATGTTTTAAAAGATAAGAAAAAAAAAAGTTAGTAATTTAAATTTTTCGTTTTTCAGATAACCTAATATTTTCTATACTTAATATTAAATAATATATCAAATTCAATACATAATTAAATAATACTTTATTTATCCATTTTGTAATCTATAATATACGATTTATAATTATTTTCTTTTATTATTTTTATTGGGTACAATGTTCATCAACTCCTTAACACCGTCCGATGAAAATTTGGTCTAAAAATATACTTTTTTAAAAAGAATAATTAAAATATTACAAATTAAGAGACACAATGTGGTTTCCTTAAAAAACAAATTTAAAAAAGAGAAAGAGAAAGAGACACTGTGGTTGTCAGCATGAAATCTGTGCCTTTTGATCCAAATACCTAAAAGATTAAATAATTTGTTGTTTTTTTATAGAATAATAAATTATTGTTTTGGAATTTAAAACAATGTAGCAGTCAGCATGAAGTACGTGTTTTTTTTTATTATTATCCAAAACCAATATGTACGCAAAATAATAATAATAATAATAATAAGTGAAATAAATGTTTTCCTTTTTTATTGAATTAAAAGCTGATAGTAAAACATAATTGAGAGAAAATTTGATTAATATCTGTCAAATAAAATTTCGAAATTGAATTTTGTGAACAGAAAAAACAATGTTTGGAAATTTTTGTTTTTTATTTAGAGATTTAATTTAAGTTGAATGTAAATTTAATATGATTAATGAAATAAAATGTTTTTAAAAATCAAATTGCCCCATGTTTTGGGGCAAAGGCAACTTGGAATAATGTGTTGTGGTTGGCATTTGTAAGGTAACAATTAATGGTAGTTAATATCCTCATGTCTAGATATAAATATAGTGACATGCAATTAATATTCAATATTCTATAATTTATTGTTTTTTATATAAAATGACAAGGTTTTTGGGTTTATTTTATTATTTATATTTGAGGTTTATTGTTTGTGGCTGTTTATGTAGATAATATTATTTTTAAAGTTTAAATATGTATTTTTTTAAATATAATGTGTCGTACTATTATACTAAATATTTGTTAATTTTGAATATCATATTCGAATATTATCATTTAGAAGTGTAATTTTTGGGTTTTTAGTTACATCATGTACCTATGTCATTTATGGGTTTTATTTATTTTTGTTGTTTCATTAGATTCTTTTCGATTTTTTTATTCATTGTGCTTTGTCAATTTGATTTTACATTATAATTGATTGGGCATATATTTCTATTTGTATTATACTTTCAAGGGTATTATATTTAGCCATAGTGATTTATCTAAATCCTTCAACTTTATTAAAAAAAATCATTTTAGTTATTCATTTAATTTTTTGTCTTTTTTATTCATTAAATTTGTGTTGTTTGTGAAATCACCTAAAATGGATAGAAAATTTGAAGTTTGTTAATTTCACTAACGTCCCATACACATGAATGCCATGTTAGCAAATAATTAATTTTTAAAATTTAAAAATTAAAAAGTATAAAAAATTTTAAATAAATTAATTGTTAACGTGGCATACATGTGGCAACCCAAATGTATGCCTCTGTCTAACTTTTTCATCTATTTTGAGATAATTTGATAAATAATGTAAGTTCAAATGCTAAAAAAGACAAAAAAAAAAAGACTAAAATTATTTTTTTATAAAAATGAAGGGTCAAAAAGATTATTATTCTCTATATTTATAATAATAAGATTTAAAAAAGAAATTATTAAAACAATTAAAGACAAAATAGTATTTAATTCTTGTGGTATATTTTTAAAATAATCTTTTAAATAAATTATTATTGATAACATATATTTTAAACAAATAAAATCATGATCTGATTAAAAGAAAAGTCAAATTTTGAAGTTTTAATTTGAATAGAATGAATAATATTAATATTTTTTATTAAACCAAATCCAAATTAGGCAAATGCTTTATTTGTTAAACTTTAATGGCTCCCTTCCCTTGAACGATAATCAAACCATCAAACCAATCAAATGTGACATTTGCTACTTTCTTCATCATTATTATTTTTTAATTTAATAATCCTATTTTTATTATGAATTTAATAATCCTGTTGAATATTACTTTATAAGCAATAATTATATAAACCAATTATTTTTTAGCTAATCTAATCAGATTTTGGTGTACGTCACATGTGTAGCCCATGTTATAAAGGCGAATAGATAAGGCATCCACACCTTGTTGCTTTGCTTAGTTTTTAAATTATTTAGAAAGTGATGTTTGATTGACAATGAGACAACAATATAATATATGATATAATATTTTAATATTATATTTTATAATTTCCTAATGCGGGGTCGAGAAAGTGGCCATGATGAAACACAACAAAACCATTTTTTTCTGAATTTTTTAATTTTTATATATAAATATTTATGATGGAAAATTTATTAAGCAAGGAATAATAAAGAATGTTTCTTTTTTGCCTTTTTGTAATGTTTCTTTTTTGCCTTTTTGTTTTAAAACTTTTTAATGTTTAGATTTGAGTATTATCGTATTAATTATATATATTTTTATCATTTGAGTCTCAATTCGATTGGTATATACGTTATTATTAATACAGGACGACGTGAATTTAAATGTGTTAAAACACGTTATTCTCTTATTTAAAGGTTGGAGGGAATACGAATAGTTTT
This sequence comes from Gossypium australe, assembly GCA_005393395.2. NCBI lineage: Eukaryota > Viridiplantae > Streptophyta > Magnoliopsida > Malvales > Malvaceae > Gossypium > Gossypium australe. The sequence goes on along the minus strand of CM016622.1, from coordinate 3,867,838 downwards.
AACTATTTAAAAAAATATGATAAATTAAAAAAATTTATTTAAAAAGTCATTTCTTTTTTAGTGAGAAACTTTTAAGCATATTTCCTTTCTCAGGTCGCAAAATCCCTTTTTACGTACAAAGCCTACAAGTTTGTGTCATTGTATTAAGGTATAAATTTTACCAATTTTTTTTATATAATTAAGGTATATGTTATGTTTAATATATTATTGAGTATTCGAGTTTGACAAATTTTTTAATGCGATACTTTTTGTTTTTGTATGTCATTCAGTATTTATATTTAACAAAAAGTTTTATTTTTTGATACCCAAATGTAACGATAGTTAATTGTTAATATTATTAGGTTTGATTTTTTTATGATTTTCGTTAATAGAATAAATTTAGTGTTAATTATAAATTTATTTAATTTTACGTTTAATTTGTTGAATATAATCCAATGAATGTGATTTAATTTGGGTTTTAAGATTAATTTAATGGAAGTTAATTGCTGTAATTATGAATTTTTATTAAATTAACTCTAAAATCTGGATTAAATACTAAAAATTTAATATTGTTACCTTTAAGTACCAAAACGTATAACTTTTTATCAAGTACAAGTCTCACATTGAATAAAAAATAACACAAAAATTACATCAGAAAAAAGTATCAAACTCATATAACAAATTATATATTAAGCCTATTTCTTATATTTATTTTACTGTCTATGAATATCATTTTAGATATATGACTATTTCTTTTAATAGTATTATCTTTAAAATTTAAATTTAAATCCTTCCTTTAAAAATATGATGTATATTACCATCATACTCGGTGATATGTACTCATTTGATGGTTAGTAATAGTAAACAAGGAAAATATCCAGTTTATGTGTAAAAAAAGAGGAAATATCTAAGTCTGGGTGTAAAAATGAAAGTGATTTTGGTGATTAGTAGATGGAGCATTTTGACAAACAGGTAGTGGGGAGTGACGAACTTTCCAAGAAAGCAGTAAATGTAGTGAATGGGGGACCAAATGGGCAAGTAGTATTCTGGTGCAATCCAACTTTTGTCCCATAGCAATGATGGTTTTTTGGGGGCCACGAAGAGAAAAGTCTTTGGTTTCTCTTGTTCTGATTTTTTTTTTTTTTTTGTGGTTACAAATAGCTTGTTGATCTTTGGTTGGTTTGAAAAATTGGGGACCCAAATCATTAGAAAAGTGCATTGAGATTGGGGTTAGATTTGGTTTTTCCTGTATTTATATTTTATAGGATGATGATTGAATAATTAGTTTATTTTAAATTAATTTTTATATGAATTTTAATACCACGAAAAAGACTTAAGTCTCCATTTACTTCATATATATGTAATACATTATGCATTTTTATTGGACCTGAGTATTTTTTTTTATGATAAAAGGCTTAAGGGCATATAAGTTCTCCCGTTAAATTTTTCTTAAAAAAATGTATTTAATTAAATTACAGACATTAAAATTTTATCAATTATGCTATTTGACTTACAACTTTTATTGTTATTATTCAATTGACGTAATCGTTAATAATAATTAAATTAGTTGTTATAATATTGAAGTGACAGTCCACGTCATGTCAATAACCATTGTTGACATGCACTGTCATATTAGCACATAATAATTAACGCAACAATCGTTAACGACCACATTAGTATAGTAACGATCAATGATAAAAATCGCTAGCGAAAAGGTTTAATTGATAAATTTTAAATATGTGATGACTTAATCGGTGACAAAATCAAGGAAGTATGCACTCGATTCTTTGCTTAAATGAAAATTTTTCTATTTAGCCCGATTTAAAATATAAATCATTCAAATCTCAAAAAAAAAAATGTAATTTAAGTATTTTGACAGAAATTTTAACTTTAATTCTTTAAAATTTTTATAAATTTATCTCTACTCAAATAAAATTTCTAGCTTCCTTATTTATCCATAAGCCTTTTTTCATGCAACTCGTTGTTATTGTGATTAAAATTATCCGCAACCGATCCTTGCTTGCTGGATGACAAATTACGATGATGTGATCCTAAGGTTGAGCCTCCACTGTATTAGTGCCTGTCGATTCGGTTCTTCCTTTAGATGGCATGCAAGGTTTGTTATTGTCTCATGCCCACGCATGGGGACATGTCAGTTTCACAATTCCATTCCATGTTATAGATTGAATGCCATCACCTATGTTTTTAAGGTTACCCCAATTATTCTCCCACACTCTTGTTTTCCATGTATTATGATATATTTGGATGAACGGTAAAATTAATTGTCCTAGTCATGAGATCAAAATCAATTATTGGATATTAGTTTGGACTTTGGATTCAATTTTTTTTCTTCCACCAATTCTATATTTCTTTTTCCCCCTCATTTATTCCATTTGTCTTTTCTTTTTCTTTTTTTTAGTTTGCAAATTTATTTTGTAAATATCTTTGTTATCTTTACAAAGATGTGATAGCCAGATAATGGTGTTTATAGTTACTGAAACTCTACCAGCTATCACCAGTTTCTTTTGAAAAATAGATGGATCTTCGTTGGTTTGTTAATTTATTTATGTTTTGAAAGTATTTTAGAATAATAAATGGTTTTACGAATCGATTTGAACTCATGTTATCTTTAAGTTATATATATATATATATATATATATATATATATATATATTTTTGTTTACATTGTTTAATAATTTTTTACTTTTAGAAGTTTGTTTAATAAATTTTCACTTTTAGAAGTTTCGTCTGCTATTGTAATATGTTTTTTAGTATTGCTTTTGCAAATGATTTTGGAGATGATTTTATCTCCATCCTTTCTAGTTTGGTGGATGCTCAGTTCTCTTGTCGTTTTTTACTATTTAGGGTTGATTTTCTTATCATATTAAGTGTTTGCAATCACTCCAGATATGTTGTGATTGAGTCAATTATCAACGTGCCATAATATATTATTAATGTTGAGGCTCAAGCCTTTGTTATGCTTATTGAGTTTGTCCTTCACCACTTACGACGTGTGTTTGTTATTTTTCTCCCAATGTATGGTCCTATTCATGAAATGAATTACTAAATTTTTCTTTCAAAAAAATAAATTAATTTTAATTTTAAATGATCATTAAAACTATGAGAACTTACATTAGAATGATACTAAAAGCTAATGTTTTTAGGCATTAATAATATTTTGCTACATCATCAAATTTTAAAGATATGAAATTATTATTATACACTTGCCCATAGAGAATTTGTTTTATAGACCCTCCCCATCACATTATCCATGATCCCTTTCTAATTATTTAATAACATTTCAACAATTTTTTTTCAAGTTATTGACACATAATTTTGGTAAATTTTTTTTACCTAAAACCCCAAACATTGAACCCTGAATCTAGAATCCCAAACCCAAAATCTAGAATTTGAAACCCTAAACTAAACCCCTAGAATCATAACCCAGAACCCTTGAACTCATAACATGTAATCATGAACCCTTGAACCTGAATTCTAAACTTTAAATCTCGAATCCAAATGCTGAACCTCGAGGTTCAAGGTTCAGGATAAAATAATTACCAAAATTATGTGTCAATGACATGGAAAAATTGCACAAAAATTACTAATTTTTTTTAAAAATTGGCTACACAAAAAAAAATTAACTTGTGGAAAAAATTATTAAAATTTGTAAAAGAAGAAAAGATGTTTGCTTATAATTTTAAAAAAATTAATTATTTTAAGTAATTTAATTAAAATTAAATTAAGTTGGATAATATATTAGATATAGATAAGTGTATAATAATATTTTATTATCTTTAAAATTTAAGACGTGACATTATTTTGTTAGTGCTTAACACTATATTTTTTAAGGTAATAGTGATATAATTTATTCTCTAAAACTATTCGCATTATATTTATATAAAAAATAAATTATTTAAAATTATGTAATTAAATTTATATTGATTAACAACGTATATTAAAATATTCTTATTTTAAATAATAACTAAAATTGTATTTAATATTAAATACCAATATAGTAAAAAATAATATTATTTGAAAATAATGAACGAGTAAAAAAATTGCCTTCTTTTTGGTGGTCCAATCTGCTCATTGGTCCTCCTTGGCTCCTTCCCACGCCAGTGGAAATGTTCAGGTATATTACATTCCCCGTTTTTCATATTTTATTTCATTTACCCTACATAATTCTATTATAAAATAAAAAAGTACTTAAAACTTTAAAATATTTTTCTAATTCTTATATATTTTAATATTTTATTTTATTTAGAAATGTTATTATATCCAAATTGCATATTTTTTTTATAATATTTACTTTTATTATCATTATTCTTTTTTATAATATTTTTTAATTCATAAAATTCTAAAAATCTAATTTTTTAAAGACAATTATTTATCCATGCAATTACGATTTCTAGTATTTTGAATGTGAAATTCCAAAATTTTAAAAATCGTCAATAATTTAAAATCTCTGTCATTTAAAATACTTTATTTTTGTTTACCTCAATTGGGGTAAAAGTTAGGAAAATACAAAGAACGCCTTTAAGCTGTAAAATACCATTTTAATATTATTAATCTTTTACATAAATTATTTTATTAATATAATATGATTGAAAAAAATTATTGTTATCAATTATTTCATATCACACTTAATTTCATCGTCAATTCTAAACGTGTGACATTACATTATGTCGCTGAAGCAACTTACATCAATTATACACATATTTCACGTAATTAAATCATATACATCACATTTGATTCCTAATCTAGTCATTCAAGGTTTAAGAGAAATATAATACGAGCTTAGAGTTCTAACTCAAACCTATTTATCAAGTTCCAAGGTTATGTCTTGAGACAGACCATAAATTATTGTTGGAAATTTGAGCTTCAAAGTTAACATGTCTTGAGACACTACATATTGCGAAATTGACTTATCCTTTTTTTTTTTTGAATATCTAAGTATAAAAGGTTGTTGTCTTAAGACTTGAAATAGAACAAAATTTATTTTAATTTCAATGTATGTCGCCTTGAAGCAAATGTCACTTGTCTTGAGACTTAAGAGGGGTTGTCTCGAGACTTCTTTTCATTTTTTTCACAATTTAACCAAACAACAACCGTGAAAATTACTTTTAATTTTTTTATTAATTTTAATATATATCATTTTATTTTTCTTAATAAAGAAAAAAACAAATTCTAAAAACCAAAAAGATAAGGTAATGTTTAAAAGCTAAAAGGCCCAGCATTAAAATGGGCTTAGCTTTACAATTTCATTACCTAAAATCTTTAGGTTGTAGGGAGGTCCATAATCATAATACGTATCCATATAAATCTCAATAATTAATTTTTTTAGTAAATTATATATTTTTTTAAGTAGAAAATTAAAAATCCACTGAAAATCTCAATTCGATTCGAAACCCTAAATCCCAATCCCATTTCAAACCCCAGACATCATAAATCTCAAACTTCAAAACCTTCATTTTTAAATTGGTTATTGAAACCCCAAAATAAAAAACAGTTTCCTTCTGCCTTGGGACTGAAAGAGAGCATTTCTAATAATGTCTGGCGAAGAGGAAGAAAACGCAGCTGAGCTCAAAATTGGAGAAGGTAAGCCTCCTTTCCGTTGTTCTTTAAAATCATTAAAACTCACGTGCTAATTTCTTTTTTATTTTTGATTGTTATGGATAGAGTTTTTGAAGGCGAAGTGTTTGATGAATTGTGAAGTGGCTCTAATTCTTGAGCATAAGTATGAGCAGCTTCAGCAAATGTCTGACGATCCCATGAATCAAGTTTCCCAGTGAGTCCCATAACCAACCTCAATTTTCAATTGGATCTTTTTATTTTTCCCTCGTTTGAATATTTCTATGTAATTGGCTTGCTGGGTTTTCTGTTTAATTAAGCCGACATTATTTTTAAAAACAATTAGCGCCTTTTTAAACATAAGTTTCTTTCGTTTTTTGGTCTTTGGGACAATATTTTGTTTCATGTAAATAGAGTTGTTGTATATGTCTTATTGTTTGTATTAACTTTCTTGCCTGAGGGGTTTGTTTGGTGCACACGATAGGGATTAATTAGGGTGTATCTTCTTTTCTGGTTGCTATATTTTTCAATCAGAAAGTTAGTTGGACTTGATGTACTGTATAGATGATTGTAGAAACCTATGGGGGGAGAGTGAAGGATATATCCTTGGGTTTTGCTGAATAACGAGATGGCACTTTATATGAACAGAGTTGTCAAGGGCACAAGGCTCAAAAGAAGCCCTATCCTAAGGGAATTAAAAAGCAATATGTATATCTATGACTTTTTATATAAGTCTGTCTCTATATATTGATATGTAAAGCTTAAGATATGTAACAAACGCTTAAGTGCAGTCTATGTTATCTACAAAACGTCCAATTTCTTTTATTGGTCAATATGCATGATTTCCTTGTAATTCAAGTCTCTTGTTGAATACTCAAATATAGAGAGAGAATCATAGATTTTGATACTTTCCTGGTATATCCAATGAAAAAAGTAAAAGAAATTAGGGAGAACTTCAATTAAGCAGGCCTTTTCATGCTTATCACCTTATAGTAAAGTGCGCCTAGGTGAACTAGACGTGTGCCTAATCAAATTGGCCACACCCGAAAGGTTCTAAGGCACTTTTGTTGTCTAGTGCTAGAGCCAGCATTGGTTATGCATGAGTCAAAATAAGATAGAAAAAAGGCAATTTACTTATTAATTTTACCATATTATATCATTAATTCTGCTCACCAAATAGACCCTGACTGTAAAATAAGGACCCTCTGATGGGATGTGTATAGAAAATTGCATGCCTTTATTGCTGTATTTTCTTTCACATTTGATGCGATGAATGATTGTCTTTTGTCTTTGTTTCACAGGGTATTCGAGAAGTCACTGCAGTATGTAAAACGCTTCAGCCGTTATAAAAATCCAGATGCTGTTAGACAAGTTCGAGAGTATCCTCTAAATTTCCAAAAATGTTAAATAGAACTTATTTAAGCATATCATATTTACTGCTCTTGATAAGCTTTTTGGGTGCTCCTTTCTCCTATAAATTGTTGTCCTTTTGGAACTGTTTCTTACTGTGTTGTGGTTTGTTGGATCAGTTTATGGTGGAAGTTCAAAGAGGTTTAAGCTAACTTCTGCTGATGTTAGTTTAAGAAAATCTCAACATGTTTTCAGTACTTTTCTATGATCTGATTAAAGCAGATCACGTTATTTTCTCTTCAACTAATACTTCCTCCTTATGACAATAATGCTTGCGCATATTCTATTGCTTTTCTTAGGATATTTGACTTGCCTCTCTATTGTGAACCTTAACTGATGATCAGAATTTTGAGTAGATATCAGTTAGCTGAATTCGAGGTGAGAATCTATACTTTTTAAAGCATTAAACTTAGAATTATGATGTTAATGACCATGTAGAAAAACCTTCATATTGTGCTTTATTTATGCAGCTTTGTGTTCTTGGCAACCTGTGTCCTGAAACTGTGGAGGAAGCAATCGCTATGGTGCCTTCCATCAAGGTAAAAAATGCTAAGCACACTCGTGTAGTTCTACAACTTTTATGCTCATTTTTTTTTTCATTGTTCGGATAGTAATTGATTTGTTCATCCTTCTTCACTTGCATTGGTGCAAGTTTGAGAAAAAAAAACCATTTGGCCTTTCTGTTTGTCTACCCCTATAAGTTATACCACAAAAAATGATACAAATTGGATGTTGTTTAGATTATATTGCCGCATCCTTTTCACATGTATTGTCTAGCATGTCTGTAGGGGATTTTGAGGTTTTAATGGCCTCTCTCTCTCTCTTTCTATATATATATATATATAAATTGTTATACTTGTTTTAACCTGTAGCAACGAATTGTCCTTGATATGCAGACTAAAGGACGGGCTCACGACGACGATGCCATCGAGAGAATGCTAAATGACCTGTCTCTTATCAAGAAATTTGAATAGTGGCTGCTAAATTACTGGCTGTCTATGACACTGAAGATACTAATAGAATGTTGAATGCCCTTTCTCTTATAAAATATACATTTTTATCTATTTTACCCATGTGACCCAAAAATCTTAGTGTGTCGAATGGTTTATGTTCTGTAAATTTCTCATTAAGGTGCTGCAAATCCGCATGTCTGAAAACGGCTTTTGCTATTTATTCCGGTGATTTTTTTGGTTTTTAAGTTAAATACTCATATTTTATGAGTGATTTTGCTGAGTACCAATTACCATGATCTAGATTTTGTTTCCATCAAATATAATCATTGCATTTAACACTATATTATTGTAAAATGTATATTAATTAGTGAGGTGAATAAGAGTTGAAACATCGAATCGTGAACATGGGAAAAGTCGACTGTTTTAACATCATTTTTGATCCAGGTTTTTAGTTTAACATTCATGAAATAGACATTTATGATAACAGTGTTCTTCATTTTTTCTTCAGTGTTCATATTTAACAGATGTTCAATCTATTATTGTCTTGTTTAATACTGCTTTTGAAATTTCAAGCCAAATAAAAAAAATTAAAAAATCCATCTTTTACAAAAGTAATTAGTTTATATTTGATATATCATAAATTATATATATTAACTAATTAAAATTTATATTTCATATATTATAATATTAACAATAAATTACCATAGTTATTTTTTATATTTTTATTAAAATCTAAGTTGAATATTTAGTAATACAAAAATCATACTAAGATGACATCGTAGTATTTCAACAAATAATAATAATAATAGACACGAGAATTATGTAATAATAATAATGCATTATGTTGTAGGCATAAGAGTTTGGTGAATAATCTTATTTCCCTCTCTCAATTATCAATAATAACAATAGTAATAAACCCAAAAAATGTTACTTCGAAATTGAATAAATTATTTTATCAATTACAATTTTTTATTAATTTGTAAGAGTTCTATTTGGATTTGATTTTGTCATCTAAAATATGGTTTATATATTTAAATTAAAATTTATTAACAAATTGTATTAATTGCTTAAAAGGTATTTAAAATTTGTATTTCATTTATAATAATATTAACGAATTTGAATATTATATTGCATCTATGAACCTGTTGAAAATGTTATTGGAACAAGCTTTGATAACAAGAGAAAATCAACAAATATTTACGTAATTCAGTGTAAACCTACGTTTAAGCCTTGTCTAGACACGAATTTAAATTTAAAAACACAATATAAACAATAATATAAACCCAACCAACTACTCAACTGTTACAACTTGGGAATGGCACTTTTAGTGTGAATCTAGTCCCTCAAACAACTTCCTCAACCGAGAGTTGTAAACACTCACTAAGCTTATAAATAATTCATAGCGTTTTTGCACTTAAAAGAAGTTACTCGACATGAATTCTATTGTGCTCACTTGGCTCAATAATCACACTAAAAGAGTGAAGCTTTCTATATATAAAGGCTGTGTGTAGCTTAACTTAGTCCATGACTTGAGCTTCCTTAAAATGGGAATAAGCTTTTTTTAAATTTGGCCTCCACATTATGTTAGAAATTTAATATTTAATTTATATACTTTAATTTTTTAAATAATTTGGTCCATCTACGCTTATAATATCATTAGTTTGTCTAAATAGTTAATATTGTTACCTATTTCAATCAAAAAATGGCATCAATTTGTGCCAAGAACACTATTTCAACAGAAAAAAATTATTTCATCTAATGATTTCAAACGAGTGTTTTATAATAAATATTTTTAACGATATTTTTATTGTTATATAACAATCAAGTGAAATATTTATATAATTTTAAAACTATGAATTTTAGTCTTATACATATTATTCATGCAATTTAAGTTTTAGTTCATCCTATTATTATTATTTATATAATATTAAATTTTATTTCATATGAATGCTCTAATATGAGTTTATACTTATAATATAATTATATTGTATTTGTGCTCCTAAAAGTTCTTTCTTTCAAGAAAAGAACTTATTGTAACAATTATGTCATGGAGAAGACAAGCACATGCATCATTAAGAAATAATCCTTTTTCTCTATATTTTTATACCTCAAAATAAACTATTTTCTATTAACCAAAGGAAAAGTAAATACTTTTTTATTAATCTCTAAACTCTTTTGAAATTTAAAATTTAATTAATATATTTTAATTTTAAAATATTAAATTCTTGTATTTTTTATTTAATTTTTTTTGTTTTATCTAATTTTGTCGTAAAAGTTGTTGATGTAGCAATTATTTAAAAAGGCAAAATACATATTTTAGCTCGTAACTTTTTATAGTTTTTGTTAATTTGGTTCTTACTCTTTAAATATTTAATATTGTAGGTTTAAACTTGAATTATGCAACAAACAAGAATGATAACGAGAAAATTAGACACAAATATTTACGTGGAAAACCCCTCCAAAGAGGATAAAAATCACGAGCAAATGGGGTTTTGGCTTTTCACTAAATGAGTAAACAAACGAGAATACAATATGGAGTAAATAAACTTAAATGTATTATAAACTCAAACCCTGAAAACAAAGTCCTAACTCACATAGAGTGTAACATCCTGGAAAAGGCCTATGCATTTTCGGTTTAATTGTACGAAGTGACATGTTTTATGTACTAGGAATAAATTTCGAACATTTCTGCAAACCCGGAAATGAATGGAAATGATTTGGAAATGAACATTTTTGGAAACCTGAAAATGTATAGAAATGTTAAGTTTTAAAAAATAGAAAGTGAACATTTTTGGAAACTTGGAAATGTAAGGAAATGATTTAGAAATGATTCAAAAGAGGAAAGTGAACATTTCTAGAAACTTGGAAATGTAAGGAAATGTCAAGTTTATAGAGCCGAACGAAAATTTTTGGAAACTTAGAAATGACTTAGAAATGTCGAGTTTTAAAGTTTAAAAGAGGAAAATTAAGGCAAGGTGGCCTTAAAAGAAAAAGTTTGTGAAATTTGATACACAAACAGGCTTGGAAAAGTGGCCTGGAGATGCCACTTAGGGCCTCTGGAAATGGCGCCACATGCAATGTGTTGGGCCTGGGTTCGAGTCATTTGGGAAGCAAATAAAAGGAGTTTTATTTTTGCTTCCAGAAGCAGAGGAGTGGACGGCAAGGCTTCTAGAAAAAGGGAGTTTTATTCCCTTTAAATTTCGGCAATTAATGGGATAAATAAGGGATTTAAATTGGATTATTTTTTTTGAAGAGATAATAGATGGATAAATATGGATTTATTTCTTTTATTTTGATAGATAAGGAAGAGATAAAAGAGGATTATTATTAGTATTATTTTTATTAAGAGATAAGAGATAATTATTGGATTAAGTTTTATTAAAGTGATAAATCAAGGGATAAAGTTATCAAAATAGAAGAGTGGTGGCCAAGTAAGGGACTCTAGCCTAGTAAATTCGGCTATAAAAGGAAAAGAGAGGCCATTCATTCATTCACTTTTCCTTTACCGAATTTCTTAAGCAAATTCTCCTCTCTCTGCCGAATTTCTTACAGTTTTTATTCTTCTTCTCTTTGTTAGCCAAAGCCAAAATACCTTGTGTTCTAGTCGAATCCTCCATCTTTATTCTTCCTTCTCTTTTCTTTCTAATCCCTCCAAAAGCCGGAAGTAAGCCTTTTAAGGCCATAGTCGAATATCTCAAGTGGCTTCAAGCTTAGGTGATGTCGATTTCTTCAAAGGTAAGAACAAGTTTGATTTCTATTCTTTTCTTTTAGATTTGTCGAAATCTAGGACTAATCCCATCAATATTCTTGTTGCCGAAACCTTGAAGAGATCTTTCGGGATTTACTAAGTGTCAACTACAAGGAATGAGAAGTTCTTTTCCCGAAGGTACACCATAGGCTGCGTGTTCCCTAGTTATTCGGTGAGTTTCAGGATTTAAAATCCACAAGGTAAGTGTCTATAGCATTCGGCCAAGGCCTATTTTGATAGTTAGATCTAATTCTTGTTTGTTTAAAAAGCCGAAACTAACCCCTGATGAGATTTAGTGCTTGGCCGAATACAAGGAGGAGCATAGCATAGATTTCGGGATTTGATTAGTATTGAAATCGGCAACAAGGTAAGTTTTAAGTATACTAATCCTACTAGGATTTGGAATTTTGGCCGAATGGCTTTTTATTAAGGTAAAAAGTGATTAATCAATTGTAGGAACTTGAGATCTAAGGCAGTAGATCAGATCTCGGGATCTCAATGAATCTGTTAAGCGAATCAGGTGTGTACCCCACACTACTTTAGAATATGTATTATGGCTATGTTTATTAATATATGTGTTATTAAGTATATGAAAGTGGCTAAAGTACCATGATATGGTACTAAGTACTCAGGTACGTTTCCTACTTCTACTAGGAATATGAAAGATGTTATTCGTAACATGAGAATATGATAAGAATGTGAACTTGGGCATGTAATTTCATAATATGTTATGGGCATATGGGTTTGTTTGAAAGGGGAAGTGAAAAGTGGTGACCTAAGACCACAGTAATATGAAAGTGGTGACCTAAGACCACAGTAATATGAAAGTGGTGACCTAAGACCACAGTAATCTGAACGTAGTGACCTAAGACCACGAATGCGGTGACCTAAGACCCCAATTTGGAGTGTAGCGGAAGGAGGGTCGACTTAGTAGTCCCCACGGTGTGACTGGCAGGTACGGGGGTGTGTAGCGGATGGACAATTAGGTTTGGGTTTGGGAATGCATCATAACTTGTATTTTATGTTTTGAATGTGTAGCTATTGTATGCCTGATTCTAATATGATTTAGTGTTGGTTACACATTGAGTCTGTTTGACTCACCCCGTTGGGGAATATTTTTCAGGTGATGAGCAGTAATGGACCGGGTCGGCAGGAGCTTAAAGGTGGCCATGCACAGCAAGCAAATTATTTAAATTGGACATTTTATGTTATTTAAGTACTCTACAATTTTATTTTGGGTTTTTATTTGATGTAATAAGGCCATAAGGCCATAGTGGATTACTTTATTTTATTTTATTTATTATGTTTACGAATTTTTTTTATATTAAAGTTTAAGCAAATACATTTTTAAAATAAACCTTAAATGTTTTGTCACTTTAAATAAATGGATTTCAATGTTAGATAAATTGGTTTTTAGCACAAGCCCAACCCAAACAATATTTTTTTAAAAATCACACAAGTTTTTCCTAAGTAACAAAAGAACTTTGAACCGGTTTACTTGAGGAACATACCAGATCCGGTCAAGGCTCGTGGGCCGGGTTTGGGGTGTTTCATAGAATTCTCTCAAAAAGGGGTACAAAATTCTCTACATAGTTATTGATAATACTCTAGAACGTCATATTTTTATGTGTTAATTGCATATTTATTTTAAGTATGATTCTACTAATTTCAGCTATTTATGGTCTTTTATCTTGTAAGTACTAAATTGGAGGCAAAAGCGAAATTAAGGGCCAAAAGCGTGAATTTAGAGATAAAATGGGCCAATGTATGACACAGGGAAAAGTTGGTGCCAAAAGTGCAAACATGGAGGATACAAGGGTTGAAATGCAAAAAGAAGAGATTTTATCCTATCAAACTCTATTTTAATTATATTAGGATAATTAATATTAGGATAATTATTAAGGATTATTTAATTTCTTTATTTATCTTTGATTATTTGTAATTATCTTTAGGAATTTAAGTAGGAATCGTCTACCTATCTTAGCACTATAAATAGGGGATGAAGTGACTCAAATTAATGTTCCTCTTTTCTGTAAACTCTCTCCTCAAAAATCTTTGTTTTTTTCCATGTTTTCCTTTAATAAAATTTCATTTTCTATTTTTATAATTATTTTCTTTTACATCCCATCCACGAGCCACTAAAATCCATCTAGCCAAAGGTTTCCGAAAATCTCCAAAAAGGGTTCTTGAGGTTTAGAATCCGCACTTAGCCTTCTCAACAGGGTATTCATTGTTTCTCCGCATTACGGGGCTGACGCTTCCGTCCATGTCCCTTAAGAAGTGATCTTTTCAACGTGTGCAAGGAACAACCGCTTTGTATATTTTGAGAAGGTTACACAGTCGGTTCGTTAGCTTACTGCGTCAGAGGTTGGCGAGCCCAAGAGACAAAATGGCGTGGGATTCGCCATTGAGAAACGTTAATCTAGCATAGATGATCTCATAAGAGCGATTGTTGGCTAGAGTCAGGTTCCACCAAATTGAAGTCTAAATCCTTGGAGTTGGTGGTCGTAGGCGTTCTCTTCCACTATAACTGGCTTATTCTGGCTGAGAAGGATCATCTAAAAGCCAATGATTGAACCTAAGGCGGATCGAGGCAACTGGAGGCTGGAATCTCTCCACATAAGAAACTTTCTCTAAACTTTCTTTTTTATTTTCCTCATTTTAATTTTCGCAATTTATTCTCGTAATTTCAATTCATTTTAAATTCTGTTTTTTTATTCCAGATCGAAACTATTAATTTTGTTTTTTTTATTTTTCCAGGAATGCAAGTTTTCTTGGTCAAGAAATTGTCCAGGATTTCGAGAAACAAGCATTCGTATAATCCGGTCCCTGAGGATTCGGCCCTACTTCCCCTTTACTGTTGTTTTTACTAATTTACAGGGAATAGGATATATTTGGTGCTTTCAACGATGCATCAGTTATCATGAAAAACTCTAACCAAAACTTATCCGCGATCACATCTTGTTGCCCCAGAAAGAAAAGTCATGTAGTACATCTTTAATTACCTATTAATTGGCCTATTAAAACATGGATACAATGTCCCTTTAAATAGGCTAAGATTAGAGGTCTAGTCATACTAAAATATCCTTGGAGTAATCAGAGTTTAACTACGAAAAAAATTGCAAAGCTTAATTGGAAGAAGAAACCCGATTTGTGTGGGGAACACGTCATGACGACATCGAAAATCTTCTCGTCATGATGTCACCGGCTGACTTTGGTAAGTGTCTACAAACTGTCTGATAAATGGGAGGCACACCCCACAAATGTTTCTAAACATTTTTATATATTTTTAAAGAGTAAGAACTAAACTAATAAAAATTTGTAACATTAAAAGCTAAATCTTAACATCTTAGCAAGTTGAAAAAAATGGAAATGAAAGTGATTTTTTTCATTATAGTATTTTTTATACATCTCTTAATCGACATTTCCTTTAGTTTATCTCTTAATAATTCCTAATTAATTATATCCAAATAAAGAGTGAGTTTAGATGAGCGGTGTGGTATAATACGATGCGTTTAACTTACTTTTTATCTTACGTTATAATATTTAATTTCATTATCATTATTGTTTTTACAGTAAACACTATTAAACACACGTCATTTCAAACTCACTTGAAAAATACATTATGTGATAAAATTTAACCAAAAAAAACCCTCAAACGTCGATGTTAACTCAACGCGTGAGTGGCTAGAATACAAAAATTATTTAAAACAATGTGAAAAGCAATTATTTTATTTTATTTTAACCATAATTGCGACCCAAACATGATATTAATGTTTTTTTATATCCAAAGACTTTACATAGTATAAAACAAATCCTGAGAAAATATGTCATTTGATGTTGGTGGTGGTCCAATCTGATGCACTATTGTTTTGAGGGTGGGATTGAATTATTCGTGTTTAATTTTTTATTTGATATTAATCTCGATTTAAATCCTTATTTTTTATATAGAAAAATTCATCTTCAACCGTGTATTGATTTTTTGATTAAATTCAATGTAATTTTAATTTAAAAGGTAAAAATGAAAATAAAACAATGAATTTTAAATTCACAAATATAAGTGTAGGTCAGATTAAAGATTTGCTTTTCTGTATTGAAGAGAATCTCTATAAATCACAAAGACTTGATTAGTACTATCAAATAATGACACCAAAGCATTTTGTTTATTTGAGGGGCTTAATTGCATAGTTGTATTCTATAAGTATGCAAGATTTTATTCATAATTGTAATAAATTCATTTTAAAATTATCGATTTTATATCAATCAAGTCTTTACGTTATTAAAATTATTAATTTAATTGTTAAATGAGACGTCAAATCTTATCTGACATAATTTAAAATGAAATTTTTAAATAAAAATAAATATTTATAAAAATCTTAGTTTTGAGGTTTTCGAAGCTTTTTCAAAAACTATCATTTTCTCGCTCTTTTTATTTTATTTTACTTTTAGTTTTAAATTTTAAAAGGACATAATGACCTTTTTTTTGCCCCCAACTTTACAAAAAAAAAATCATTTTAACATTTGTAGTTGCATTTTTTGTCAAATCACCCTATAATAGATGGAAAAGTTAACGTTTGTTAACTATGTTGGTGTGGCATACACGTGAATTGCCACATGAATGATATGTCAATATTTAATTGATTTTTAAATTTAAAACAATATAATCTTTACACTTTTTTTAATGATTTGAAAGATTTTAAATTTAAAAAAATCTTTTTTTATTTTAAAAATAAATAAATGTTGATGTATCATCCACATGACAATCCACGTATATGCCACGTCAACAAAATTACAAAAAGTGACTTTTCCATCTTTTTTTAGAGTGATTTGACAAATAACACAAGTTTAAGGGCTAAAAAAGGCGAAAAATTGAATGGGGCACTAAAATGACTTTTTTTATTATAAAGTTTGAGGGTCAAATAAGTCATTATATCTTTTAAAAGTTGTGAGTCAATATTTTACTTTTCTTTAAATTTTTCATTTTAAATTATGTCACATGAGATTTTATATGTCATTTAATGGTTTCAATAATGGGAGGGCATTATTGGTTTAACATTGATAGTTTTGGGATGTAATTAGAACGTTTTGAAGCTTAGAGACCAATTTAGAATGAGGGTCATAGTTTGATGGATTTCAATTTTTGAGTTAATTGCACCAAACATTCCCATACTCTGACTCTTATTCTAAATTGGTCCCTAAACTTCAAAGCATTCTAATTACATCTCTAAACTATCAAAATTGTATCAATCAAGTCCTCCATTATGAAAACTGTTTAATTTAACCGTGAAAGAAAACACATCAAATCTTGTGTAGCATAATTTAAAATGAATATTGTAAAAATTAATGTTGTAAAAAATCTTGGTTTTGAAGTTTTCATAACTTTTACAGAAGCTTTATCGTTTACTCCGTCTTTTTTATTGACATAACATTGATAATTTAATGATGTAATTAAAATTTAAAGATCAATTTAAAATAGATATCATAGTTTTAGGATGTTTGATACTATTACTCTTTACGGTGGAGGGAATTTTTTTTTTTAGATTTACTTTAGACTTTGGAGGTGAAAGTAAAAATGAGAGAATGAAGGTTATTGATATATTGACACTTCTATTAAGTTCGAGAGCACGTGGCAAAGGAAATAATTTTTGAACAAGTATAATTAGATATATCATTCCACATATCTCATTTCTAATCAACTATTTAAAAAATTTGTTTATCCTAATGTTTTTTGTTTTGAAGGTTTTAACTCATCAAATTTTTATGAACTTCCCTTTATCAAACGCTAAAAAATTTAACCACTGAATCTTCCAAAAAATCTATTTACCGAACACTCGTATTATTTCCTACCGGAAAAAAGTACAAAATTAATGGGTGGTTGTAGTAATGAGAAATATACTTAACTGTTAGAGTTATCGTTTGCTTTGGCTCTGTCATGTTACACGTTTTTGGGTGTTACGACAAATTATATTGGCCCCATTTCATGTACACCTTCTTTTTTTTTTTTTTTAATTTTCTTTTGTCTTCTGGTATTAAATTATTAATTTTTCTCACATTTTGGGGAAGTTAATTGATTATCTGATTTTCATTAAAAAAACCAAATAAGATCTTGACACGTAATTCAGGCCAGAAATATTATTTTATGTTCTTCAGTTTTCAAATTATGCGAAATGTACTTTTTTTTAGAAATAAGAACAAAAGGTTTACCCACATGCATCAAAGAGTTAATTCCAAAACAAGCAAAAACCCATTCAATAATATACTCAAGTACTATGAAGGTAAATTTATTGAAAGTCAGTATTATATTTTGTCTTTTTTTTTTAGTTTTAAAAATAGTAAATTAATTTACATAGGATACATCAAAAAGTAAATTGATATATATATTTTAAATTTCATTCATTTATATTATTAAAAATTAATGTAGTTAATAAAATAATTAGATAAAAAATAATTGATCGAAGCAAGAATATACTAAAGTCGAAGCTTGAGCCGAAATTTTAAAAAAAATATTTTAAGAGGTTAAAATAAAATTTTACAATTGTTAAAGAGAGATAAATATATTTTTTAAAGAAATCAAAATTAACAAATCTTTCGACACATTATTATTTCTCGTCAAAGTTTTATCTTTTAAATTCTACCAAAAATTTTGAAAACCTGACCTACGAAGGATACGTGTCGATGATCTCTAATTATGAGGACGAGAGTAAGAAACACAGCAACCATCATCTAAATGTTTTGTCGATTTCCATTTTACCACCTTTCTTTAATTATCTTGGTCCTTTATAGAGAAGATAGGAGGACTGTCTCACTCTATATGGATTTTTCAATGTATTTATCCTATGCAGGATGATTAAGATATAGATATTCACACGAATTTTAAAAGTGCTTTATATAAATTTTAAAATAAAATTTATTTTACATAAATTATATTTATTTTATATGTAGTGGGGAAGGTAAAAAAAAAAAAAATTTGGGATCGAAATTAAATTATATATTTTTACGATAGTAAAAATATAATTTCATCATTTTAATAACCTATATCTTTATTTTTTTTAAAGAGTTCAATCAAATTTTTATTATTTTGAGGAGCCAAAATATAATTTTACCATTATTAATTTAAAATTTTATAATTATAAAAGACCTAAATTAAAATTTTACCAATTTAGGGGTGTCATGGCCCCACCGTGCCCGCCGCTAGAGGTGCTCATAGGCCCGGTATAAGCATGATATTAACATATTTTATACTTGTCCAAGTTTGGCCCGATCTAAAATCTAAGCCTAAAATTTTGTTCTAACCCACCCATTTTAGGCTTGCCCATCTTATTTTTTATTTTTTTAAAAAAATATTTATTTTATTTTAATATTTAATAAATTTATAAATTTTTTATTTATTGAAACTTTTATATAGTCATCTTAACATTATTTTAATGTTTACATTAGAGTAGTATTATATATTTAGTATATGTTTATTTTTTAATGTGTTCTAAATTACTTAATATATAAATTATTATAAACTTAAAATGGGTTAGACTTGGATCTTAAATGTTCAAGCTTAAGCCCAACTCATATTTTAAACAAGCCTAATCTTTTTACTCAAATCCTCTCAAATTTTAAACAGACTTTTAGGCCTGGACAAATAACTCAATCCATAAGTAGTTGTATCCGCGCTAAAAATTTTCAACCATTAATTTTTTTTAAAGTATTAAATATTTTAAAAAAAAGTAATATTTTTACATATTTTAGAAATTTATATACAACAATCAGTTTAACCATCACTTCATTGAGGGTAAAAATCCAGAAAATACCAAAAAAAATCAAAAATGACCGGAATGTATAGGTTTCAGGAAAATTGACCGGAAAGTGCAATTTCCCCCAAAATCGCGTCCCCGTCAGCGCGTTTTTGGGGGAAAACGGCCTAAAGCGCGTCCCCGGGGGAGCGCTTTAGGCCGCAACGGTCAAATTTTTTTTGACCGTTGGGGGCCCAACGGTCAGGAAAAAAAAACCTATAAATACCCCCCCAACCCTTCATTTTTTTCACAATTCAATCCTTTCTCATTTTTCTCTCAATTTTCTCTCAATTTGCTCTCAATTTGCTCTCAATTTTCTCTCAAGTTTCTCTCAAAGTCCTTCAAATTTATGCTCAAATTTCAAAATAGTCCTTTACTATTTATAAAAAAGCCCTTTATAATTTTTTTAATATATCTATTTTTTGGAAAATTTTTAAATTCTTTATCGGAGTACAATGGTCGGGGAATTATGTCGCCTAGACAAGAACCACATTGCCGTCCAGCAACAGAAAATGGTAAGTTTGAATGTTAATTTTTCAATATTATTAAATTTTTTTAATTATGCAATTTTAATTAATTTAGAATTTTATAATTTTATAATTTTTTAAACAGTCTGTAGATCGGGTGTTGCAATGTTATATTCGCAACATGCCTGGTCCCCCATCGCCATTGATAGAGAATTACCTGCGGGAAGCGGGTTTTTGGCATGTGGCCACGATAGGCCGGGGGTTCAAGTTGGAGCCGCCTTTGATCAGCGCGTTGATAGAGAGGTGGAGACCGGAGACGCACACTTTCCATTTGCCATGCGGAGAGTGTACCATCACCTTGGAAGATGTGCAGTTACAGTTGGGATTACCGGTGGACGGGTCGGTAGTCACCGGGTCCGTAACATCTCTCGATTGGATGGCCGTATGCTACGAGCTTCTGGGTGTCATTCCGGATAAAATTCACGGAGCTCGGATCGATTTGGCTTTGTTACGAGACGCATTCCCGCAGCCGAATGAAGGTTCGACTGAAGAAGAAAGAATACGGTATGCGCGGGCATACATACTTCAGATAATTGGAGGCTATCTGATGCTGGACCTCTCTAGAAACCTCGTCCACCTGAGATGGCTCCTGAAACTTGTTGATTTCAGAGCAGCCGGTGAATTGAGTTGGGGGTCTGCCGTGCTATCGAGGTTATACCGGGAGATGTGCGGGGCGACGCTGCCGAGTAAACAAAAAATCGGAGGTTGCCTATCACTACTGCAGTCATGGGCATGGTTTCGATTTCCATTTTTACGTCCTCGACTCGACCAGCCATATTCATTCCCACTGATAACGAGGTAAATTTAATATTATATTTTACAATTATGTCGTATATTTATAGTATAATTGCATGCTAAAAGTTTATTTAATTAGGTGGAACCATCCGAGGAGCAGTCATGTTGGAATACCTAACTCGCTTGAGGATATACGGCTCCTATTGGAACAACGGTCGGAATCACAAGTAAGTGTCGAATTTCGTTATTATAATTTAGTATTTCGTAGGTAGTGTCTAGTATTATGTATATAACTAATAAGTTGGTAATGTTAATATAGTTTCAATGGACACCGTACGAGAATCCCAAAATTCGGGCAGTAATTCCGGAGGAGTATCTCCAAAATCCGAACAGTTGGCACGTTAAGGTCCCGCTAATCACCTACTCAACCGTCGAGATGCACCAGTCAGATCGGGTTCTGCGGCAATTTGGATGCCGGCAACCGATTCCCGTGCCTCCTGAGGTGCTCGATGATGAGCACAAAGTGGACTTACGGCAGCAGCACACGGATTGGCCAAGATTTTGGTCAGAACATATCGAGACGTGGGAGAACCGGTATGACTTTTTACCTAACCGGGAACCGATCATAGTTCCTTAGTTAGCGTGCGTGCCGGAGTACATGCCATGGTTTAGAATCCATGGCAAGCCGTATCTGTTGTCGGATGAAGAGAGGCGACGGCTAATTTGCGAGCGAAGGGAACGTCGGGGCCCTTTACATCCAAGGAGAATGGGTGATGAACCGGGCCCAGGAGCGCCTACACAGTCACCGGGCCCATCAACAGCGCCTACACAGTCACCGGGCCCATCAACAGCGCCTACACAATCACCGGGCCCATCCATTCAGCTGACAACACCGACATCACAGCATCCACAGTTTATGCCAGGTGCGTACCCTGCCCCTTATATGTATCCTCCTAACCCATATATGTTTCCTTTTCCTAGTCCCACCCCAGGTTGGAATGCATGGTCGAGTTCGAGTCCGTTCCCGACAACTCCCGTTGGCCAGCCGATCGTGAGGCCGACTTCGGGTGTGGGATTACATGAGGTGCTGTCGGGGAGCAGTAGTTTCTACCAGGCTCCTTCACCGTACGGGATGCAGTCACCCCCGCCGTGGTTTATGCAAACACCTCTGGGGTCATTATTTTATCAAGGCGGGTCATCATCGCAACACCTAGAACCAGACCCACTGCCGGAGGAACCCGATTCCCCGCCTGAGGTTCCACGACCCCCGCCGGAAGCTAGAAGAAGGAGGAATCCAGCGCGTAACCGCCGACCACCCGACTGTGGCACTGGTTCCCACCGGCATCAGCATTGATTAGAATGGGCTTTTTTATTTTTTAAATTGTAATAAATTTTTTTATTTTTGAATAAAAAAAGTTGTTGTTTTATTTGTGTTTGTAATTTAATTTTAATATCAAAAGTTGTGTATTTTTTTTGTATGTAATTTAATTTGAGAATTTAGTTTTTTGCAATATAATTTTTTTATATTAATAAAATTGAGTTTAATGTTATTTCTTTTGTTATTTAATTTTTTTGAATTTAGTTTTAATATATTTAATAAAATAGAAATGGTTTAATTATTTTATATTTTTTTGCAACAAACGAAGGCCCCTCACTGGTGCATGTCGTCGGTAATAACGAGGGCCCCTCACTGGTGGATGTCGTCGGTAATACATCATCCCTCCTTAAACATCTTTCGTAACGATCCCAATCGTATGTGGATTGCCATCCACTAGAAGTTGATGACGTCCCCCAATACGTATTTCTGTCATCCGACGTCGAATGACGAATATGCATGTCCCATCCACCAACCGAGTGTCGTGCAGGGGTTATGTTTTCCATACTACCACCGCACACGGGCACTTCTGTGTTTTGCCTCCCACTTACAGAGTGTCGACTTGGGGTCGTGTATTCCCCTCGAATGATACTAGATGTTGAGGTCGCAGCCAGATCACTTGGAGATGAAAATTCTACATATACCTCGATATAGGGTGAACCACTGGCAAGATGAGTCTCCACCATTGCCTCAAGGCTCCGAGGACCTTTGATGTCGAATGAGTCATATCTCACCGGATCAACCGAAGCGCAAAATCTATACTTAATAGACTGAACTTTCATTAGCGTTGTTCCGAATATTTTACGCCTAATTCTTTTGCGAAGTTCTACCAAATTGACGTTCCGATTAAAACTCAATCGCGCTGTGTTCTCCGATAAGAAAACAACACCATTTTCGGTGTCACGCACTTCACCATCGTAGTAAATAACAGCATTAATACGTTCACTCATTGCAAGTGGACGGTGTAAAAAAGTATAATTACTGTACTGAAAAATTACACTAAGTTCAATTCCCAGGAAAGAGATATGGATCACAAGGATCACTTAAGTACCAGATCTTTCCTAGACAGAATATCCCTCAATCGTAATTTAATAGCACAATAAATAACTACGATCACACTCACAAGATATGAAAAATAAATAATAATGAACACCAGAATTTTAACGAGGTTCGGCAAATTTTGCCTACGTCTTCGGGCACTAATAAATATATTTCACTCCAAAAATACAAGTGAAAATTTACAAATAGGGAGAGAGAACAATGCCTTAAGTAGAGAATGGCAAATTGTGGGATGAAGAAAATGAGAAATGGTTAGGCCTATTTATAGTTGAGGTTTAGGGATCAATCTTACAAAGTAACTATTCAAATAGGGACCAATATTGCAATTACCCCATACCAATTTTCACATCACATCGACTTTCGGTGCCATTTTCTTCAGGGGGTGGAGAACGACCCATTTCCTTCAGGTGGTGGAGAACGGCCTAAAGCGCGTCCCCGGGGGAGCGCTTTAGGCCGTTTTCCCCAAAAACGCGCTGACGGGGACGCGATTTTGGGGGAAATTGCACTTTCCGGTCAATTTTCCTGAAACCTATACATTCCGGTCATTTTTGAATTTTTTTGGTATTTTCTGAATTTTTACCCCTTCATTGAAATATTAAAATAAATAAATAATTTAAAATTGCTTTATTATTTGTAGAAAAGTCAAATTGATTTTTATGGTAGGGACACTGTCATTCTCGATTGGCATGAAGTTGTATTGTGTCCAGACAAGGACATAAAGTTTGATCCCAATATTATTGTGGATGAGTCACTTCATTCCCGTCAATTTCTTTTTCTTAGATTTACTGTTACGGTTGATGATAAATGTGTTTGATTACTTTTTTCAATATTAATTTTAGGTTTTGGATTTACGGAGTTATTTTAATCAAATGAGATTTGTTTTAGAGTGTTTCGTGTGAATTTATTTTAGAAGTCTCTCTATTATAATGATTTAAACAAATTAGTCCCTCTAATGTTAAATGGATTAATGTAGTCCTTGTATTATTAAAAAAATTAATTGAGGACAAATTGTAATAAAATTAACATTTACTTTTTTTAAAAAAAGTTTTTATGGTTCTATAAATAAAATATTTTGTTTGGAATTGAACTACGATTGAAGTAAAAATTGATCCATTTGATAATAACTGGACTAATTTGATTCGATCCCACTAATACATAGACCTCCTAAATACTTTAACCTTTTTTACATTATTTAGTAAAATTTCAAAACTTTTTTCATAAATACCTTTAAAAAATTAAAATCTTGAAGCAAAATTAAATCATCAACAACTTTTATATAGTATTTTTTAAATTTAAATTTAATATTTTAAATATAAAATATTTGTTTCATATCATAAAATTAAATTTTACTGTAATATATATATATATATATATATATATATATATATATATAACTCAGTTCACTTCAAGTAACCATAATTTTTAACTTGTATTTTATACACCGTCCAAACACCACAACTCAAATTAGTTATCATTTTTTCTTAAAAATTAATTTTTTATACAAATATTATTCTTTGAGTGTGAATTAATTTTTAACTTTTTTGCTGTCAATACATTCCAGCTTGAAGTTTCCACTTCCTTTTCACACACCGTTGCACCATGTCTGGAAAAAAAAAGTGAGGCTAAGTTACATACATAATAGGTCCTTGTATTTTTCAAAAATTTAGAATTTAATCTCTATTTATTTTTATTTTCAGGAATTAATGTTTATACTTTTTAGATTTCAAAATTTAAGTACAATTGTTAACAATATTAAAAATTTTTTGTTAAGTTTATTAGCATGACATTTTGAAATAAAAGATATTCATTTCATACCAATGTAATTAAAAAAATGCTGTTATAATAAACTCGAATCTTAACAAAATAAATTTAATAGTGTTAATAATTAGAGCTGAATTTTAAATTTTAAAAATAAAAAAACTAAAATAATATAAATAAAAGTACATAATTAAATTTAAAATTCCAAAAATTACGAAAATTAAAAGAATTTAGCTTTTGACGGTAGATCACATGGATCTTAATAAATATTTGATGGATATGAATATTGGTGTGTGTTGACTTTTGGAGCATCGTTTTAATTTTATTTATATTTTAAATATTATTCATATACCTTTATAACTTAATTTTAATTTCTTAATAAAACTAATTATAAATTAATATACATGTATTATACCTTTAGTTACACATATAGAAATATGTTTACATATAAATATAATTTTTTTAAAATGATTAATTAGGTTAAATGATTTAAATTAATGATTAGATTATATTGTAAATGTAATTTTAAAACATAAAAATTATTAAGGAATAGATTAAAAATTGATTTAAAAAATCATAATATCGTATTAATCAATATAAGTCGGTACACACCGATATATACCGGTATTAACTTAAATAGACCGTGATATATCAAATTTTTAATCAAAACGGAACTTAAATTATTTGATATAAGTTTAAAGTGGTAACAAAACATATCGATCGATATGACTGATACTAATTTAATGCTACTGTAGAGGTTATTTATAAGAGAGATAGACTTGGGGATCTCATGATCCGAAAACAAACGAAAGGAAAATCGAAAAAATTAGAAAATGTTCCTTAACAAGAGATTCTCATTAGTTTAGAGAATTTTATAAGAGATTTAAAATTCAATGTTACTTAATTATAAATAACATTGTAAAAAAATCATTAATTTATGTAAATGTTAGAGTATTATAAAAAATAAATATATCGGATAAGGTGATATAAAACAAGATAGTTTCTATTGTGATGTGATATAATATATCGTAGTCCACTTTTGTTTTTATTAAGCATGCTTGGTAAATGATTTGTCAAAATTTTATTTTTTTTGAGTTGGTTAATTATTAGTTCAATTAACATCAATATTATTGTCAGTGTAGGAGAACGTAAGTTTGAGTGTATTGAAGCACATTATTCTCCTATTTAAGGGTTGAGGAAGGGTTATGAGTAATTTTAGGCATTATATTAAAAAGATCAGATTTGATAATAACTTATAATGAAATTAATATGCCCCTTAATGAGTATAGAACAACTTAAAAACTCGTGGCCAACATCTACTCCTAAATGGACCTACAAAATGCGGAGTATTAGTTACTGGGCTCGTTCTGATAAATACTTTGAGAAATAAATAAATAAAAACTTTATTTGTTCATTTTAATTGATTAATTATTATAATTCATAAAATCAATTTTTATGGTGGTATTATAATTTTTAATCATATTATATTCAAAATAACCTCATACTCGATTTATATTAAAAAATTTGCATCACCATTAAGTAGTATTTTAACCATGTGTGCAAGTTTAAACCCATTATAATATTATTTTTTAAAATTATAAAAATATTTTAAAGTGGTTGTCACCAGTAATCCGTTCTTTGGAAAATAACAAGGAAAGGATGTTGCAATATTATCTTAAGATTTTTTTAATGTAATGTAAAATGTAATTTAGAAAATTATTAATGAATGATGGTAACATGACCGTTGACGTTTAGCATTATTAACTTTAGCCATTAAAAATAATACATGACGTAATACAACAACTTATTAGTAAAATCCAAATTAAAATATTTCTATTCAGGGTTGTTGAATTGAGCGATGAATAATTTAATATTAAAATTGTGTGTGTGGATCTCATGAATAAAAATAATAATTAATATCAGGAATGTTTACATAATTTAATAATTTCATTTATTTAACTTTAAATTTAAAAACTCAATATAATTATCCAACCTAAAAAGATGTTTGAAAAATAAAACCCAAGAAATTATATTAATAATTGATTTTTTTAGCTACTTTTTAAGAAATATACTACCATGTATTGTTAGATAAAAGTGTCATGAACCCCTTTATGTTAGGAGTTGAATTATATTTTGTCATTTATAAAAATAGCCACTGTATGTTAAATTAAAGAATAAGCTGATCATTCCGTTAAAAATTCTATCCATTTCTATGGTTAAGAATTGAGCCTTGTATGTCAGCTTGAGGTACATATGGCATGTGAAGTATAAATGAACGAAATTGTTAACAAAAAAAAATCAATTTGCTCTTTAATTTAACATATAAAACTAGTTTACGCATATTTTGAATAAAAAGGGCAAAATGTAAATTAATTCTTAGTACTGGGACTTCTAGAGTACTTTTACCCATATTGTTAGTTAGAAGCATGATAATCATATAGAAAAACAACTCATAAAGCAAAGACCCTTTAGCATCCAAAGTTTGCATTTCATTATATGTAATTATAATGTTTGGATTTTCAGTCTCATCGTCTATATATATATATGATATATAGATTTTGTCCAGTTATTTTCATTTCTTCGCCTATTCTGTTTTGTACTAATTTAATTTTAAATTATAATTATTCAAATATATATATATATATATATAATTATTCGTCTAAATGTACTCTTTTTGAAACTATAAAACTAAAAACAAATAGCCCAAATTGCAAATATAAAATATGGTAATTTACTTTGTACTCTATTTGCAATTTGTGTTCATATATTATACAT
This sequence comes from Gossypium australe, assembly GCA_005393395.2. Lineage (NCBI taxonomy): Eukaryota > Viridiplantae > Streptophyta > Magnoliopsida > Malvales > Malvaceae > Gossypium > Gossypium australe. The sequence goes on along the minus strand of CM016622.1, from coordinate 3,840,161 downwards.
ACATCTACAATTATACCAAGTTGTACGAAGACCAATGAGTCAATGACCACCATGGACCCATAGTATTTGGAATCTGGTCCTTTAATTAGGTACTAATAAAGAGATAAAGATGTCAAATACTTTCAATAAAAAAAGCAAAAAAAAACTAATAAAGACATTGAAAAAGGCACTGTGATTGGTTGTCATTCCCATATATTTAAGTACTTGATGCATTCATCAACTCCAACTCTACAACAAAAACCAGTTTCCGGAAACCTCAAATAGATCATTGGGTTTTGTTTTTTTCGGTTCTTTGGGTAGCTTTTGCAGCTTTTTTGATGGGGTTTTGTGGGAAGTTTTGTGGGAAACCAAAAACGAAAGATAAAGGCATAATGGAAGAGGATGACGAGAGGATGATGATCAAAGGAACAATTGTTTTAATGAAGAAGAATGTAATGGACATGAATGATCTCGCTGCTTCGTTTCTTGATCGAGTTTATGAGCTTTTTGGGAGAGGTGTTTCTTTGCAGCTTATCAGTGCTGTTTATACCGATCCTGGTTAGTTTCTTTGTTTTATTTTTCTGGGTTTTTGAGCGTAATATAACTTAACATGCCTGCTATTATGTCACCTTTGCTTTGAAGTAATGTTCACTCTGTGTTTGTTTTAATACTTGTATCAGCCAATGAGATGCGAGGAAAGCTTGGGAAACCGGCAAATTTAGAGAAATGGATCACAAAGTTTACTCCATTAACAGCAGGGGAAATCACGTTTTCTGTCACATTTGAATGGGATGAATCCATAGGTGTCCCTGGAGCTTTCATAATAAAGAACCGACACCATAGCCAGTTCTACCTCAAGACAGTCACCTTAGAAGATGTTCCTGGTCATGGCAGGGTTCATTTCGTTTGCAATTCCTGGGTTTATCCGACACATCGATACAATTATGATCGAGTCTTCTTCTCTAACAAGGTAACTTTGTTGTCCATTTGCAAGCAGTTTATTTGGTTTTGTTAATATTTGGGGTGATATATATATAACTTTGATGTATCTGGTTTTAGACCTACCTTCCATGCCAAATGCCTGTACCCTTGCGTAAGTATAGGGAAGAAGAGCTGGTGAATCTCAGAGGAGATGGAAAAGGATGTCTCAAAGAATGGGACAGAGTTTATGACTATGATTTCTACAATGACTTGGCGATGCCGGAAAGGGGTCATGATTTTCATCGTCCAGTTCTTGGAGGATCGTTGGATTGTCCTTATCCCAGAAGAGGGAGAACCGGTCGGAAACCACACAAAAAAGATTCGAAGACGGAGAGCAGACTGTTTCTTCTAAGCTTAAAGATTTATGTACCACGGGACGAACAGTTTAGCCTCGTGAAGTTCTCAGATTTCGTTGCCTACGCTTTGAAATCTTTGTTTCAGGTACTTATCCCAGAGGTTGCAGCATTATGTGACAAAACCGTAAATGAATTTGATTCCTTTCAAGATGTACTTGATCTTTATGAAGGTGGTATCAGACTACCAAATGATGCCACTCTTAAGAAGATAAGGGATTGTGTCCCTTGGGAGATGATCAGGGAACTTGTTCGTAACGACGGCGAGAGATTGATGAAGTTCCCGATGCCTGCTGTTATCAAAGGTATATATATTCGAGTGATAGGTTAAGTATATTTGAGTTTTCTCTTACGACTTAAAAATGACCCCGTCATGTGGTTACAGAGGATAAGTCTGCTTGGAGGACAGACGAAGAGTTTGCACGAGAAACACTCGCAGGCGTCAACCCAGTAATCATCAGTAGGCTGCAAGTAAAATACAACATTTTTTGTATTTCAATTGTCTTTTATCTCAAAAAAGTATTTATGGTCTAATCTAAATAAATCATATAACATGAATGTAGGAATTCCCCCCTGCAAGCAAGCTTGATCCTGAAGTATATGGAAACCAGAAAAGTACCATCACAAAGGAACATATTGAGAGAAACATGAATGGATTCACTGTGGAAGATGTGCCATTTCACACTTTCATCTGTTTTTTGCTAGTTTTTAATGTTTCTTTCTAGATTACTAATTGGTCTCTTTTGATTCAGGCTCTAAAACACAACAAATTGTTTATATTGAACCATCATGATGCCTTGATGCCTTACTTGGCAAGGATAAATTCCACTACCACAAAGACTTATGCCACAAGAACTCTGTTCTTCCTACAAGAGGATGACACGCTGAAGCCGTTGGCAATCGAGTTGAGCTTGCCGCATCCGCAAGGCGACAGCCACGGTGCTGTAAGCAAAGTTTTCACCCCGGCCGAGGATGGTGTTGGAAGTACGATCTGGCAGTTGGCTAAAGCTTATGCTGCTGTGAATGATTCTGGCTACCATCAGCTCGTTTCTCATTGGTATGATGCTGAAATGCCGATGCTTGATGCTTTATGTATTTGAAATTTAGCAACTTGTTGTCATGTTTGCAGGTTGAACACCCATGCTGTAATCGAGCCATTTATAATCGCTGCTAATAGACAGCTGAGTGTGGTTCACCCTATATATAAGCTTCTTCATCCCCATTTCCGTGATACAATGAACATAAATGCTTTGGCTCGTCAGACACTCATCAATGCCGGTGGTGTACTTGAATTAACAGTCTTTCCAGGAAAATATGCACTTGAAATGTCATCTGCTATTTACAGGAACTGGGTTTTCACCGAACAGGCTCTCCCTGTTGATCTAATTAAGAGGTAAATCTAAAGCCAAGCTATATACTGATATCTTTCATTAATAATTTAAAGCAAACACCTTTAAACACCCTTTATTTTCAGGGGAATGGCAGTGCCGGATTCGAGCTGTCCCTATGGACTCAAATTGATGATAAACGATTACCCATACGCCGTTGATGGGTTAGAAATCTGGGCCGCCATTGAAACCTGGGTAACCGAGTACTGTTCTTTCTACTACCCATCAGATGAAACAGTTAAAAACGACACTGAAATCCAATCATGGTGGTCGGAGGTCAAAAACGAAGGCCACGGCGATTTAAGAAAAGAAACATGGTGGCCGGAGATGAACACATTAGCCGATCTCACCCAAGCATGTACCATCATCATATGGATAGCTTCCGCTTTCCACGCAGCTGTCAATTTCGGACAATACCCATACGCCGGATACCTCCCAAACAGACCAACAGTCAGCCGTCGGTTCATGCCGGAACCAGGCACCAAAGAATACGACGAGCTCGAAAACGACCCAGATTTGGCTTTCTTGAAAACAATCACCGCACAGTTCCAAACTTTACTGGGTGTATCACTTATAGAAGTCTTATCAAGGCATTCAACCGATGAAATATACTTGGGGCAAAGAGATACGGCGGAATGGACCACCGACTATGAACCCTTAGCCGCATTTGAAAGATTCGGGAAGAAACTGTTGGAAATTGAGAGTAGGATTATGGAAAGAAACAATGATGGTAAACTGAAGAACAGAGTTGGACCGGTGAAGGTGCCGTATACATTATTGTATCCTAATACATCGGATTATAGCAGAGAAGGTGGGCTTACAGGGAAGGGAATCCCCAATAGTATCTCGATATAAAGCTCTTTGCCATTGGCAGGCTTTGCATGGCAGGCAAGTATCGATTTATGGGAATATAATAGGTTTTTTTTTTTTTTTTTTTTGGGTGTGTAAACTTCAACCAAAAGGTAAGTTAGAGATGTCAAAGAATAAATTCGATTCATTGCTTGTGCAGAATTAAATAAATAAATAAAGGCAGTTTCTGGATATGATCGGAGAATATAGGGAGGAGTGGTCCAAGTGGAGAGGATGACTTAGGCCTAGTTTGGATGGGCGGTGTGTTTACCTCCGGTAAGGTTAAAAACAGCGATGGCGGTGGGATTAGTTACTGTAGTAGTGAGATTGGACACTGTACAGTGAGATTAAAAACAACGGTGGAGTGTGTGTTTGGATTCCAACGCAGCTGTAGCGTTGAGGTGAAAATAAAAAATGACTATTAAGGACATTATATTAGAATTTGTATATAATAGAAGTTTTAAATTATTTTACTTATATAAAATTATTAAAATATGTGAATTTATAAATTTATTTAATAAAATATTAAAATGTATCTTCTATTATTTTCCCAAATATCAAATCTTAACCAAAAAAAAGTTCATATTGCATACATGAAATAACACTCTTCATAATCTTACAACATTAGTTTTAATCCTCTTTGCGACTCAATCATCAATAACACCAAAGACAGAATAGTTGTGTTTGATGACTCATGATCCTTAGATTTGTAGGAAAAGTGGAGAAAGCATCACTCTCGAATTTCAAAAACAATAACTACATATTCTGTATTAATGGCATCCAAGACATAAATAAAAACATGGCAGAAATACAAACATCCTGGCTCATTTGTTGTATGTTGTGGTGTGGTTGAAAAGAAATGAGGTATCTGAACTCACAACAAATTTGATAACTTGGGGTGGGTACATTTTAGTGTTTAAATCAAACAGGACATTCGCTGGAATCATGAAGAACTACAAGGAAAAATAGAAATAGGAGAACTACAAGTAAACATGAGAACTACAAGTAAAAGCCACCTTAACATACTGCTCCTTTATAGACAAGGTTGAAGGCAAGACTTTTGCATCATGGATAAAGCCCTGCAAATTACTATCACCAGTAATAACAATTAATGCCCTCTTCCTAGAACCATTTGGCATGGAGCTGTCATTTGACAGGGACGAGAGATGCAGCTCTCCTGCAATCTCCTCATTAATGTAAAGCCGCACAAAATCAGAAGAAACCTGACAAGAAAAGAAAAACAGAAATGTTTACGTATATGGTAACAGCTAGGAAATAAAATTAGTATCCATCTATCAAGTATAGTTGAAAGTATACTTCAGTAAAACCTTAGGCAGAAAGCTACGTGTAATGTCTCCATTTGAAAAGAAGAAAAACAAATAGGAGTGATATGCAAATTGAGCACTGTTGCCTCAAACAACATTTTTCCTGCTCCTATCTGATGTTAAATTTAACTTGTCTTTAACCCTTTTTCTTTTTTTCTCTTATGCCTTGAGAGATTGGTCATTGGTGATGTACACAATATAACCTCAAAGTTTCATACACAAACTTGCCTAATTCCTCTTTGCTCTCTTTTTTCTTTTCGGTTCCTTCGTTTGGTGTTGCTCATTCTCAAATATTCTAAACAATCAACCACTTTTCAAACTAAAACAGAAAAGATAACTTGTAGTTATATAGGGATGGATTCTCAAAAGAAAAAGAAGGGGGGATGATGGTCTGAATCTGGCCTTGTATTTATAGAATTTACATAGAAATGCTGTTTGTCTAGCCCCAATTCATTCGTATTCAATGTCAGTCCAATAAAATGTTTTAAGTTACACACAAAATAGATAACAAATGTAAGAGCCTATTATCCATGAGATCATGTTTAGAAACCAAGGCAACTAAACAGACCAAATAAATACAAGTCCATTTAGTTCACTCATTCCCAAAACTATCTCAAACAATTCAAACATTATGGCAAGATGTAATGGCCTAAATTCAAGATTATCGGAATAATGGTTTCGCAACCATAAATCCGATTTAAATAGAAATTTATTTCAATATGTTGGCATGAGTCTTTATATGATAGGAAATATTTTTATAAATATTTATAAAATGTTAGTAATGCGATATTAAATTTTCGTTAGAAAATTTTAACGTTTGGGTAGGTAATTAAATGGAAAGGACTAAATTGAAATGAAAGTAAAAGTTTAATTATAGATTAAAAGAAAGTATAAAGGACCAAAATGGCAATTAAGCCATTTTGTCTAGATTGAGGCGGTGAATTGAAGAAAAATCTGAGATTTTAGTTTATTATTATATACTATATATTATATTATTATTATTATTATTATATATAAAGAAAAGAAAAAAAGAAACAAAACATAGAAACAGAGAAAGAAACAGAGAGCAATTCGACATAAGCAGGAAAGAAAGAAGAAAAAGAAGGAAAAAGGAAAAATTCAAGATTCAAGGTTTTAAACTTTAAAAGGTAAGTCAATCAAGTCCTATTCTTTTAATTTTGATATTTTAAAAGCTTTAAAGCAAGATTTTGATGAAACTAGGTTGGTATTTTGAGAGTTTTTAGGTTTTTAAATATAGTTTATGTTGAAGAAAAAGATGAATTATGGATTAAATTAAATAAATTCTAAGTTAGAATTGAAAAAGGGATTAAATTGTAAAAGAAACTATAAGCTTTGAGTTTTAGGGATTAAGTTGAAATAAATTCGAAATTATGAAAATATGATAAAAAAATTAGATAGTTAAATGTGAGTTTGGCAAGAAATTGAGTAGTAAAATGTATGAATTGAGAAAAAAGAAAATAGGCTTAGTTAGGATTAAATTGCAAAGTAAGCCATAAGGAAACAGTTTGGACAGCAGCAGTAGAGTAACTTTGAAAAATCACCAAAAATTGTAGAAATGTAATTAGAAGTTGAATGAGATATGAAATTAAAGCTTATTGAGTCTATTTTCATATGAAAGAAACATGGAAAGCAAAGGAATTCTGTAATTTGAGATATTTAAATTTTAGTAAAACTGGTTCAGGGTGATTTCGAGATCCCCTGTTCTGACTTTGAAAAATCATAAAAAAATGGAGAAAAATAATTATGGGCTTAACTTTATATGTTTAGAATCCTGAATGAGTCTATTTTCAAATGAAATAAATAAGAAGGTCATATGAATTCTGTACAAAGAGTAATTTGATTCGTAGTGAAGAGAGGTCAGAACAGTCAAACAGTAAAACAGGGGAAACTTTAAGAATAATCTGGTATTGATTGGCCATACCAAAAATTCTGAAAATTTTATGAGAAGAAGATATGTGAGTCTAGTTTCAGGGAAAATTAACGGTTCTTCATTTGGAGCTCTGTAGCTCGAGAAATAAATAATTTAGTGACTGTGACTCAAGTAGACAGCTTTGAATAAGCTAAAAATAATAATAGAATTATAGAAAATGCTACATGTGAACATGAAATGTATTGAATTAATGATTGGATTTATTTATTTAGATCCGGAAAACTCAAATATGAAGCTAGATCGAGGAAAGGAAAAAGTTCTGGATTAGTAGATTTTGTAAACGAACTGATAACGAGGTAAGTTCATGTAACTTGAATTATATTCTTAGATGTTGAAATGTATGTTATTGTTGTGAATATAATTTGAATGTTCATGGTATGAAAATTTATGCAATATTGATATTTTTGATAAAAAAGGAAAGAAATCCCGGTTGAATGAAAGGAAAATTCGATGGATCTCTGAAAAGGAATTGACGGTGAAAAAGGATCTAGCCCGGACGGGTGATCCTATCCTGATATAGCCCTCCCGAAGAATATGTGGAAAATGGATTTAGCCCGGACGGGTAATCCGAATTAGGGTCTGAATTTAGCCTGGACTGGTAATTCAGATCCAAGCTCATTAGAGTAATTGTCGTTGCAGGGGATTTAGCCTGGACTGGTAATCCCGACAATGCTCTGTGAGTTTATATTACAGGGGATTTAGCCTGGACTGGTAATCCCGCTGTAAGGATGAGGTTCGCGGGAGTGTGCTCTCTGAAATGGAAATGTGCGCACATGAATATGAATTGACGGACCCGGATTTGTACACAAAAGTGTACCTCTGAAAATCCATCGAAATTCCGAGTAATTCAATGGGATAAATATAAAAAAAAAATATATGGAAATTATGGTATTGATGAGCTCATCAATCATAATATATATTATTGATATATGGAAATTAATCGACTAACTTGAATGTTGAGTTTGTGAATGTTAGGGTAATAATGCATTGAATGGGTATATGAATGTTTATCGCTTGTATTGTAAATATTAGGTAAGTATAATTCTTGTTACATGGGCTTACTAAGCACAAAGTGCTTACCCTATTTCATTTTTCCCTATTTTGTAGTGTTAAGAGCTCGGAGGTCGGATCGGTGGGAGACTCATCACACTATCAACCCCAATATTTCGGTATTTAAAGAAACTTTAGTTTGGAAATGAATGGCATGTATAAGCTAATAAAATAGATGTTAATATGAAATGAATGTAAGGTTAGCCATTGGTATGGCTTATGTATTTAAGTTATCTTATAAATATGCATGAATTATCTTGAAAATATGTTGAATTAGACTGGTCTCGGTTTTAAAAAAAAATTGTAAACTCCGGTAATGCCCCGTACCTTATTCTGACAACGAATACAGGTAGGGGGTGTTACATTTGTTGGTATCAGAGCTACGGTTTAGCCGATTCTAGGACCGATATAGCAAATACGGATTAGCTATACATGCCATTTAAATTATTTTTGATAGTGTGATATCTCCTGACCATTTAAATTGTGTTTTCCTTATAGTAATGTCCTCTGACCGAGCTCAATCTGAGGAAGCTGAGAGTCATGCTCCGGCTTCAGTACAAAGAGAAGAAACTAACAGTAGAAGGCCCGGTACAGAGGGTCAAGGAGAGGAGGCAAAAATAGCCTTCTTTCAAATGATGAATGAATGGTTTACCCAGTACATAAGAACTAACCCTACAGTGCAGCAAACTCAAGCTCCTCCTCCTGCTCCTCCACCGGTTCCCGAGATTCCACAGACTACAGGTACTGAATCTGTTAGAAAAGGGAAAGCTCCGGTTGATAAAATTCGAAAATATGGGGCCGAAGAATTTCGAGCAGCAGTTGATGATGATCCTGAGCGGGCTGAATTCTGGTTAGAAAATACTACTCGGGTTTTGGAGGAATTATCTTGCACGCCAGAAGAATGTTTGAAATGTGCCGTTTCACTGCTAAAAGACACAGCTTATCATTGGTGGAATACTAAAGCTTCAGTTGTTCCGAAAGAAGAAATTACATGGGAATTCTTCCAGACCGAGTTCAAAAAGAAATATATCAGTCAAAGATTCCTCGATCAGAAAAGAAAAGAATTTCTTGAGCTGAAACAGGGCAATAGATCAGTATCTGAGTATGAAAGAGAATTTGTTCGGTTGAGTAAATATGCTCGAGAATGGGTACAGTCGGAAGCTGAAATGTGCAAACGATTCGAAGAAGGGTTGAATGAAGAAATTAAGCTACTTGTTGGAATTCTTGAAATTCGAGAGTTTGCTACACTAGCAGAACGAGCTTATAAAGCAGAAGAATGGAGCAAAGAAAAGAAACAGGCTGAGAGGGAAGCTCGAATTTTTAGTAAAAGACCAATGGAAAAATCTCAGTTTTCTGCTCCAAAGAAATTGAAGAAGTACCAGGATCGTTCTACCTCAACCACTGGGTATTCGGATAGAGTGTGAGGTTCACAGCGCACTAATTTAAGACCTTCCACTCCCTCAGTGACCAGTGTTGCCAGTGTTGGTACCCCTAAGCCGAGATGCCAGTATTGTAATAAAGCTCATTTTGGTGAATGTCGATTTAAGAGCGGGGCTTGTTACCGATGTGGTTCTTTTGACCATTTCCTCAGAGATTGTCCAGAAAGAAGTGAAAAAGAAGCTGAATATATATCGAAGCTAAGTAATCAATCTTTGAGGGGTAGACCATCTCGACCATCCGGTAATGTCAGTGGTAGCCGAGGAGCTACAAAAGATACTGCAAGTAGGCCTGAGACACGAGCGCCTCCTAGAACATATGTCATGCGTACCAGAGAAGATGCCTCAGCACCCGATGTTATTACTGGTACATTTTCTTTACTTGAAACTGATATTACTGCATTAATTGATCCCGGTTCTACGCATTCATATATATGTGTAAAACTTGCATGCGTTAAAGATTTATCTGTTGAACCTACTGAATTTGTGGTTAAAGTCTCGAACCCCTTTGGCCAATCTATTTTGGTGGATAAAATTTGTAAAAATTGTCCACTGATGGTAAGAGGTTATTGTTTCCTGGCTGATTTGATGTTACTGCCATTTGATGAGTTTGATGTGATATTGGGCATGGATTGGTTAACTCAGCATGATGCAGTAGTAAACTGTAGACAGAAATATATTGTGTTGAAGTGTCAGAATGGCGAATTACTCCGGGTTAAATCTGATCAGATAGAGGGATTATCTAATGTGATTTCAGTTATTACTGCTCAGAGGTATGTCAAAAAGGGGTATGATGCTTTTCTTGCTTATGTACTCGATACCAAGGTATCTGAGTCAAAGATACAGGCAGTGCCAGTGGTATGCGAATTTTCTGATGTGTTTCCAGAGGAGTTACCAGGGTTGCCACCAGAAAGAGAAGTGGAATTTTCTATAGATTTGATTCCAGGAACTACTCCGATTTCTATAGCTCCGTACCGAATGGCTCCTACAGAATTAAAGGAATTAAAGACACAGTTACAGGAACTTGTTGATAGAGGTTTTGTCCGACCGAGTCATTCACCTTGGGGTGCTCCAGTTCTGTTTGTGAAAAAGAAAGATGGGTCTTTGAGATTGTGTATTGACTATCGACAGCTCAATAAGGTAACTATAAAGAATAAGTATCCGTTGCCCCGGATTGATGATTTATTTGATCAGCTAAAGGTGCTACTGTATTTTCAAAGATTGATCTCCGATCGGGCTATTATCAGTTACGAGTAAAGGAGTCAGATGTGCCAAAGACAGCTTTCAGACTCAGGTACGGGCATTATGAGTTTTTGGTTATGCCGTTTGGGTTGACTAATGCACCTGCAGTATTTATGGATCTGATGAATCGAATATTCAGACCGTACTTAGATATTGTGGTAGTATTCATTGATGATATTTTGGTTTATTCTCGAGATGAAAAGAACATACAGAACATTTGAGAATTGTGTTGCAAATTCTGCGAGAGAAACAGTTATATGCTAAATTCAGTAAAAGTGAATTTTGGCTTCGAGAAGTGGGTTTTCTTGGACATATTGTATCCGCTGAAGGCATCAGGGTAGATCCAAGTAAAATTTCAGCTATTATTAATTGGAGTCCACCGAAGAATATATCTGAAGTTAGAAGTTTCTTGGGTTTAGCTGGTTATTATCGGAGATTTGTACAAGGATTCTCTATGATAGCTTCTCCGATGACTCGATTATTGCAGAAAGATGTAAAGTTCGAGTGGACTGATAAATGTCAGCAGAGTTTCAACCGATTGAAAGATCTACTAACGAAAGCACCAGTATTAGTGCAGCCTGAACCGGGTAAGGAATTTGTTATTTATAGTGATGCCTCATTAAATGGTTTAGGTTGTGTTTTGATGCAAGAAGATAAAGTAATAGCCTATGCTTCAAGACAACTTAAACCACATGAAAGAAATTATCCGGTACATGATCTTGAGTTAGCTGCTATTGTTTTTGCATTGAAGATATGGCGGCATTACTTGTACGGTGAAAAATGTCATATTTATACTGATCATAAAAGCTTGAAATATTTGATGACACAGAAAGATTGAATTTAAGACAGCGCAGGTGGCTTGAATGATAAAGGACTATGATTTGATTATTGATTACCATCCGGGTAAGGCTAATATTGTGGCTGATGCTTTGAGTCGAAAATCTCTGTATGCTTTACGATCTATGAATGCTCAATTGTCTTTGGTTGATGATGGTTCAATCTTAGCTGAATTAAGAGCTAAACTGACATTTTTACAGCAAATATGTGAAGCTCAGAAGAATGATGAGAAGTTACAGGTTAAACGGGCACAATATGAGTCAGGTACTGATTCTGAATTTCAAGTTGGGATTGATGATTGTTTATTATTCAGAGGTAGGGTATGTGTACCCAAGAATTCTGAGCTCATACATAAAATTTTACACGAGGCTCACAGTGGTACTATGTCTGTACATCCGGGAAGTAATAAAATGTATAATGATTTGAAAAAGATGTACTGGTGGCCAGGTATGAAACGTGATATTTCTGAGTTTGTATCAAGATGTTTGATATGTCAACAGGTTAAAGCAGAACATCAGGTACCTTCAGGGTTACTTCAGCCAATTACTATACCGGAATGGAAATGGGAAAGAATCACTATGGATCTTGTATCGGGGTTACCGTTGTCTCCGAGGAAAAAAGATGTATTTGGGTAATTGTTGACCGATTGACAAAGTCAGCACACTTTATTCCGGTACGTATGGATTATTCTTTAGATAAACTGGCTGAATTGTACATATCTGAGATTGTCAGGCTACATGGAGTGCCTATCTCCATTATATCGGATAGAGATCCTCGGTTTACGTCTCGTTTATGGGATAAATTGCAAGAAGCCTTGGGTACTCAGTTGTATTTCAGTACTGCATTTCATCCTCAGACAGATGGCCAATCAGAGCGTGTAATTCAAGTATTGGAAGATATGCTCCGATGTTGTATACTAGAGTTTGAAGGTAATTGGGAGAGGTATCTACCTTTGATTGAATTTGCTTATAATAACAGTTATCAGTCCAGTATTAAAATGGCTCCGTATGAAGCTTTGTATGGTAGAAAGTAGAACACCATTATACTGGACAGAGCTCAGTGAAAAGAAGATACAGGGGTTGATTTGATCCAGGAAACAGAAGAAAAAGTAAAGGTTATTCGGGATAGTTTAAAAGCAGCTTCGATCGCCAAAATCATATGCCGATCTTAAACGAAAAGATTGAATTTCAGTCGGTGACAAGGTATTCTGAAAGTGTCTCCTTGGAAGAAAGTTCTCCGGTTCGGTCGAAAGGGTAAATTGAGTCCAAGATTTATCGGGCCATATGAGATCATAGAAAGAATTGGACCGGTCGCTTATCGGTTGGCATTACCACCAAACTTGATAGAATCCATAATGTTTTTCATGTGTCTATGCTACGACGATATCGGTCAGATCCTTCACATGTTATTTCTCCGACAGAAGTGGAGATTCAGCCGGATATGACTTACAGTGAAGAACCGGTCAAGATATTGGCACGGGAAACAAAGGAGCTTAGAAATAAAAAAATAAATTTGGTGAAAGTATTGTGGCAAAAGCACGGGATTGAGGAAGCGACATGGGAACCGGAGGAGGCAATGAGGAAACAATATCCAAACCTCTTTACTGGTAAGATTTTCGAGGACGAAAATCCTTAAAAAGGGGGGGAGAGTTGTAATGGCCTAAATTCAAGATTATCGGAATAATGGTTTCGCAACCATAAATCCGATTTAAATAGAAATTTATTTCAATATGTTGGCATGAGTCTTTATATGATAGGAAATATTTTTATAAATATTTATAAAATGTTAGTAATGCGATATTAAATTTCGTTAGAAAATTTTAACGTTTGGGTAGGTAATTAAATGGAAAGGACTAAATTGAAATGAAAGTAAAAGTTTAATTATAGATTAAAAGAAAGTATAAAGGACCAAAATGGCAATTAAGCCATTTTGTCTAGATTGAGGCGGTGAATTGAAGAAAAATCTGAGATTTTTAGTTTATTATATTATTATATTATTATATTATTATTATTATTATTATTATATATAAAGAAAAAAAAAAAGAAACAAAACATAGAACAGAGAAAGAAACAGAGAGCAATTCGACATAAGCAGGAAAGAAAGAAAAAAGAAGGAAAAAGGAAAAATTCAAGATTCAAGGTTTTAAACTTTAAAAGGTAAGTCATCAAGTCCTATTCTTTTAATTTTGATATTTTAAAAGCTTTAAAGCAAGATTTTGATGAAACTAGGTTGGTATTTTGAGAGTTTTTAGGTTTTTAAATATAGTTTATGTTGAAGAAAAAGATGAATTATGGATTAAATTAATAAATTCTAAGTTAGAATTGAAAAAGGGATTAAATTGTAAAAGAAACTATAAGCTTTGAGTTTTAGGGATTAAGTTGAAATAAATTCGAAATTATGAAATATGATAAAAAAATTAGATAGTTAAATGTGAGTTTGGCAAGAAATTGAGTAGTAAATGTATGAATTGAGAAAAAAGAAAATAGGCTTAGTTAGGATTAAATTGCAAAGTAAGCCATAAGGAAACAGTTTGGACAGCAGCAGTAGAGTAACTTTGAAAAATCACCAAAATTGTAGAAATGTAATTAGAAGTTGAATGAGATATGAAATTAAAGCTTATTGAGTCTATTTTCATATGAAAGAAACATGGAAAGCAAAGGAATTCTGTAATTTGAGATATTTAAATTTTAGTAAAACTGGTTCAGGGTGATTTCGAGATCCCCTGTTCTGACTTTGAAAATCATAAAAAAATGGAGAAAAATAATTATGGGCTTAACTTTATATGTTTAGAATCCTGAATGAGTCTATTTTCAAATGAAATAAATAAGAAGGTCATATGAATTCTGTACAAAGAGTAATTTGATTCGTAGTGAAGAGAGGTCAGAACAGTCAAACAGTAAAACAGGGGAAACTTTAAGAATAATCTGGTATTGATTGGCCATACCAAAAATTCTGAAAATTTTATGAGAAGAAGATATGTGAGTCTAGTTTCAGGGAAAATTAACGGTTCTTCATTTGGAGCTCTGTAGCTCGAGAAATAAATAATTTAGTGACTGTGACTCAAGTAGACAGCTTTGAATAAGCTAAAAATAATAATAGAATTATAGAAAATGCTACATGTGAACATGAAATGTATTGAATTAATGATTGGATTTATTTATTTAGATCCGGAAAACTCAAATGAAGCTAGATCGAGGAAAGGAAAAAGTCGGATTAGTAGATTTTATAAACGAACTGATAACGAGGTAAGTTCATGTAACTTGAATTATATTCTTAGATGTTGAAATGTATGTTATTGATGTGAATATAATTTGAATGTTCATGTATGAAAATTTATGCAATATTGATATTTTTGATAAAAAAGGAAAGAAATCCCGGTTGAATGAAAGGAAAATTCGATGGATCTCTGAAAAGGAATTGACGGTAAAAAGGATCTAGCCCGGACGGGTGATCCTATCCTGATATAGCCCTCCCGAAGAATATGTGGAAAATGGATTTAGCCCGGACGGGTAATCCGAATTAGGGTCTGAATTTAGCCTGGACTGGTAATTCAGATCCAAGCTCATTAGAGTAATTGTCGTTGCAGGGGATTTAGCCTGGACTGGTAATCCCGACAATGCTCTGTGAGTTTATATTACAGGGGATTTAGCCTGGACTGGTAATCCCGCTGTAAGGATGAGGTTCGCGGGAGTGTGCTCTCTGAAATGGAAATGTGCGCACATGAATATGAATTGACGGACCCGGATTTGTACACAAAAGTGTACCTCTGAAAATCCATCGAAATTCCGAGTAATTCAATGGGATAAATATAAAAAAAAAATATATGGAAATTATGGTATTGATGAGCTCATCAATCATAATATATATTATTGATATATGGAAATTAATCGACTAACTTGAATGTTGAGTTTGTGAATGTTAGGGTAATAATGCATTGAATGGTATATGAATGTTTATCGCTTGTATTGTAAATATTAGGTAAGTATAATTCTTGTTACATGGGCTTACTAAGCACAAAGTGCTTACCCTATTTCCTTTTTCCCTATTTTGTAGTGTTAAGAGCTCGGAGGTCGGATCGGTGGGAGACTCATCACACTATCAACCCCAATATTTCGGTATTTAAAGAAACTTTAGTTTGGAAATGAATGGCATGTATAAGCTAATAAAATAGATGTTAATATGAAATGAATGTAAGGTTAGCCATTGGTATGGCTTATGTATTTAAGTTATCTTATAAATATGCATGAATTATCTTGAAAATATGTTGAATTAGACTGGTCTCGGTTTTAAAAAAAAATTGTAAACTCCGGTAATGCCCCGTACCTTATTCTGACAACGAATACAGGTAGGGGGTGTTACACAAGATGTTAAAGCAACATATGAAGCTACAAATCAAGATGCAACTCTCAAACCAATCATGTCCTTGTGTTAGTAATTCAGTCAGATTTTAAAGGCATACCTCATATCCAACATGTATCAGTTGTTTTGAGTGTGTTCATCTTTGCGGACACTTTAGGAACTTCTGAAGGTAAATCAGTGTTCCCAGGACCAAGAGCTTCATTGATAGACAAGTCAATGGAAAAATCATCAATGTCTTTTCATTAAGAACAAGTAAAGGAGGACTGCTGTTAGTCTCTGCATATACCTATAAACAGAAAACAAATCAAGTTATTAAAAACAAATGGGAATTGAAAGCTCTTGT